>LPNX010870316.1:0-22588 GCA_001517045.1 Pseudotsuga menziesii | reverse complement strand
TTAATGTCTAATAAATTGCAGTTCGTGTGTTATCCCATGAATGAACGATCAATCACTTTGTTTTTTTGTTGTCAATGGATGCAGGAGGCCTCACACGGGCCTTAAGCTAGGAACACATGTAGCCTCTAACCTGCTCAGCCTCTGATTTAGATTTAGTCATGAATTAGATGAATGGGAAATGTTATAATAATAATTAGAAAGGCTTCTTTAATAGTGATGGAAAGTAATGGGAATTATATAATGTATTTGTGAAGATTAAGGACATACTTTTCTTATAAGTAATGTAATGAGAATTATGTTTAATGTATTTGGGAAGATTACTGAGTGATTTGACACATAAGTACACTATGTGTTATTTTACCTCTTCAAACCACCATGCTCTATATTTTTATATTCCTCATTCATAACACCTTCTATGAGCACATGCTTCAATATTAATTTTTTACGTCAATTTCCCAATACCTTGGGAACCCTTCATTAAACAATGATTTTATTATACTAAAATTACAATGCTGGACAATCTACTCTACTCCATATTTGATTCATAAATTAGACATTCTAAATAACTTATTTGATCCATATTTATTTGGGATTGAATGACTTTCTTTAGTTTCTTTAAGTATTAACATTTAAATTTAATTAATTAATTCATAAAAAAGAAATTTATTCATAAAAGAAATTAATTAATTCTAAAAAAAGAAATCGAGTCAATTGTACAAGATAAATAGGAGTGTTCTCACACTTCATTTGACACACAACAACATCACATCTCCTTTTCTCTCCAACTAGGCACCCCTATGGAAGTCCTAACAATGTAAAGAAGAACAATTTTTGGGGTTTCTCTTATTCTCTTATTTCTTTTGGAAGATTATCTACACTTACTAGGGTTTCTTGTGAAAGAGGGAAAAGTTCCTCTATTGTGCTACAGTTCATCTTCATGTTTGGCATTGTACTTGAAATTGGATTGATTTCCTTTTAGAAAACTTTGTTGGGTTTTCTCTTGTTCGGATTTACCAATGTAAAATCTTTGTGTCTCTTGAACATGGTTATATTTAGTGATCATTGTTTTATTTTTTGCTACGTGAATATTGATTTATTTTTTGTTGGGTTTTCTCTTGTTCGGATTTACCAATGTAAAATCTTTGTGTCTCTTGAACATGGTTATATTTTAGTGATCGTTGTTTTATTTTTTGCTAGGTGAATATTGATTATGCAATGAAATTGTGGGATAAAATGAATGTTTAAAGATTTACTGTTAAATAGTTATCAAGGATTGAAAAAGTGGATTAAAATTTAACATGGCATGAGAGCAATTTTGAAAATACACCATTGCTAGAATCTAGTTTTGCCCTATTCTAGAAACTATGGATTCCAAGTTTGAACACTTATCTGCATAGATTGGACTTGAAAGGAGAATTGTGGAACTCTCCTTGGGAGGTGCACTTACCTATGGAAGGAGATTTCAGTTTTGTGAAAATTCATTTTTGACCTATTTTTTGTCGGGATCAAGAATGTAGGGATTATAGTTTTTAGACTTTCTAACCACACATTGGATTTGATATTAGCATCTTGAAGCTATCCCTAGGAGGTAACATCTATGTGTGGAGGAAAAGTTCAAATTTGTCAATCTTTAGTTTTGACCTAGCCTCGACTAGGGTTTTTAGATCATATTTCAAACTTTGAAAAGATGGTGTCCAAATTAAGAGTAGAAGATAGGTAAGATAGTGCTTCAAACTTCAAATAATGGAAAACAGGGATACTCTTCATCGTAGATGAAAATGAGATTCAATATTATGTAAATAAATATATCTAAAAACCATAAGATGTTGATGAGAAAGCCAATTATAAGAAGAATGAAGAAAAAGCCAAGAGGATCTTAATAGATTATGTAAAAGACCACTTTATTCCTCAAATTGAAGAACTAAAGAATTCCAACATCTTGAAGCTATCCCTAGGAGGTAACATCTTTGTGTGGAGGAAAATTTCAAATTTGCCAATCTTCAATTTTGACCTAGCCTCTACTAGGGTTTTTAGATCATATTTCAACCTTTGCAAAGATGGTGTCCAACCTAAGAGTAGAAGATAGGTAAGATAGTGCTTCAAACTTCAAATAATGGAAAACAAGGATACTCTTCATCATGGATGAAAATGAGATCCATTATTATGTAAAGAAAGATGTCTAAAAACCATAAGATGTTGACGAGAAAGCCAGTTATAAGAATCTAATGAAGAAAAATCCAAGAGGATATTAATAGATTATCTAAAAGACCACTTTATTCCTCACATTCAAGAACTAAAGAATGCCAATCCAATGTATGAATACCTAATAGAATGGTTCAAAATAAGAACCACTAGCAGAAGTGTAGCCTTAAGGAATTATTAGCTCCATTACATGAAGATGTCCATATAATATTATCTTGCTACATAGTTTATCAAGGTCTCCTATTTGAGATAACAACTCAAAGCAATTTGATAAATTATTGATGATGCAGGAATTTTTATGGTAACTCTTAATTGACTTCCTTCCTCTCGAGAACCATTTTCCAAGAGTTTTTGTGGAAGAGAGGAGCTACCCGTGTTTGATCGACTATGGGTTGATTTTGTTCAATACAAGGACAGAGTATAATCCAAGGATAATTTACATAAAACCAAAGAGGAAGAAAATCAAGATCGTGTATCCCATGCAAGAGAAGGAAAACGAAAAAATAAATTTTATAAATAAACATTCATGTGAAATATCAACCCCAACTCAAGGACAAAAAGCGATAGGTATTTCAAACATCAAATACTACAATTATAAGAAGTTTGGACACTATGCTTATCAGTGTACTCAAAAGAAAAGAAGGGGAAAGCAACATGCATCAACTGCCAATGTTGATGAGCCTCCATCAACAAAGGAAAGAAAAGATAAACTTGATGATATTGAAGATTAACTCCACAAGGATTATTTATTCTAGCACACTCCAAGTATGTGTGCACCAATGACAATATTATATTTGAATGATATCTTGCACTATGTGATTGTGACTAGTGATGAACACTAAGGTTAAAGTATTCAATAAGTTCAATATCAAGGTATATAACTTGATAGGAAAGGAGATGAGAAATTTTGAGATCATATAATCAAGGAAATCTCACCTCCAATGACTTGACTGATTTATGAAAAGAGGAAAAGATCAAGAGGGGCCTAATATCTTGTAGCGATAAGTATAGTAAGAACCAATAGTATCGTATTCCGTGTGTCATATCGTGAAGCTAGTATAAATTCATGATAACTTGTAGGATGTAGAGAAACATGAATAGTCTAGTGGTACATCCACAGAAAAAAAATAGCTTACTAATTCTTGAGCTATATTTCATTGATAAGTCACATCATATATTCTTAGCCTTCCTGTTATGATGAAGCAACAATCCAACAAGCTTGGAAAAATTCCATGATGGATGAGTATTATTCAATCATAAAGAATCATGTGGAAAATAGTTTCAAGAACTCAAAGGGAGAGACTCCTAACTTCCAAATGGATCTATAAGATCAAGTATGTAGTCCATATTGGCATCTCGGAGGGCACATTATATAGGCTATGGAGTGAGCTAGTTTGCAAACTCAAAGAGAGTCTTAAATGGTATAGATAGATACATATGGATAAACAGTGAAAAATGTAATAGATTTATTTAGCACAAGATATCAAATGTAGAGGACACAGAGTGTCCAGATGTAGAGAAAGTAGAGTGTCTAGATGTATAGAGTGCAAGATGATCGGATGCAAGGGGAGCATAGTGTATGGATGCATAGAGTGCATGATAATCACATGTAGATGGAGTTGAGTGTATAAATATAGAGGGAGAAGGATACTCAGGTGAGAATGGAGAAATATGCTCCAACACAGATTAAGTAGCTGGAACATGCCTTATTGATGTTAAAGAAGGAATTATATGGATTGAAGGAGACCCACCACATATGGTATGCACAGATTGGCAGTTCTTGATGAGCTTGGGATTCACCGAGAGTGATGTGAATTCCAACCTTTACTACAAGGTTGTTGATGATCATCTAGTGATATTCGTGTTGTATGTTAATGATGTGTTCCTTATAGGGATACCTTGGAGTGATTCCTTAGAAGAAACCCAAGCATGAACCTAAGGAGAACAAATTCATGTTCAGTTTTTTGCTTCTTAATCATTTGAATTTAAATCTGTAGTTGAAGGATGTCCTTGAAAATATTTTGGTCGCCGAGTTTGTAAGGACTGTTAGGAGAAAACATGAGAAATAAATAACAGAAAAGGGGTCAAGAAAGATCCACCGGGGTCCCCAAGTCTATGTGGAAGATGCAATGGGAGAACGAATAAAGATGGAAACATCATATGCAATGATTCTCACAACAAGCCCAGGCTCGTAGCTCTACAGGCTCATCCCTTAACTTCCTCCCCTAAATAGTTTCTTTAGGTTTTTATAATTCAACAAAAATGTATTTATATGTGCACTACAAAAGCATTCCATGAGCTCCTCAAAGTGGATTTTGTTAGAACCAATATTTCCATATCTAAATATTATTTACTGGAAAGTGTTTTTTTTTAACTAGGGCAATCGACACCTGGAGCTGGGCTGGTACTTCCGTGACATGGGGTCTAGGGATCCATTCCTGCTACCACTATACCCCTAGGTGCCACACACCCACTGCAAGACATGGAACATAGGTAAACCCAGGTGGGATTTGATCTCATGACCTCATATTTACAACAAGTGACTTCATAACAACTAAACCACCAATGAGCCACACCTGTGCGGGGTATTATTTACTGGAAAGTTAACATTTCATAGATAACAAAGATTTATCCAGAGTATTTAGTGAAATTTTATTCATATAGTAAGACAACATGACTCTTTCCTCTGTTTTTTGTTTTATATTGTTTGACACGATGGTGGTATTAATAGTGTCCACACATTTCGAGTAAAAACCTATTTATATGTGTATTTAATATATTTCTGTCTTAGACTTTAAAATTTGTGTGTTGTTTTCGTTTTAAGACAATGGTTAAAGAAATCTTGTCGAATACAAACACAAGTTTCCACATCAGTGAGGAAACGATACTGTAATATAGCATTTAAATGTGAGATGATATTCTGGTGGAAAATGTGTGCTGGATAGATTGATTGTTGATTTCCTTCACAGGACATGTGGAATGTGATTTCAGAACCACGTCTCTTGGTGTAATTACCCCAACAACACACTTTCTAGACATCATTAGCTGATTTAATTGTATGCCCATTTTTTATTTCATAGATTATTTTGATATTTTACATGCCTAGCGAAATGACCACTTGTGTATAGGTTTAGGAATGTATTATTTATTTAATTTATAAATTTAATTGCCATCCAAAACAGTGGTTTTCCATTTATTAGGACAACTCTTTGCAAGCGGTATGGACCAATGGACGTGGCGAAAGGTGATTGATAAGGTAAGGGTTATTGCATTTCCTACATTCTCCCTTGGCATTAATATTTTATATGACTTGCTTGTACATGGCGTATAATATAACTTTACTATTTTCATTTCTAGCCTCTTCATCATGCTTCCTATCCAATGTTTGTATAGAAACATAAAAATATCAGACTTAATTGTCTTTGTTGTGTTCTTGCTGTACCATTCCCTGCTTTTAGGACTCTTATGTTCTCTCTGTGCATTGCCCACCTCTGTTTTTTAACCACTTTCCCTCTATCAGTACTATTTGTTCTCATATTTTGGCTCCATTTCTTCATCTCTTCTTTAAATTACTATTCAAAATTGTGTTTTATTTTTCATTTTCTACCAAAATATTGGAATTTTTTGTTCCCATTTATTTTCCGCCAAACCAAAATATTGCATGAATTACCTTCTGGAAATATGCTCTGTAGCGCTCATTAAATTTCATCTAAAACAGAATTAAAAGGTTGATTTGTAGGGTTGAAAACTTCATATTAATAAGTGAAATTCCTAGATCTTCACTAGTTTTAGCCTCATGTGTACCTTATTTCAAATTTAAATAAAGGTTAAAACATTCTGTTGTCATAAATCTTGGTTGCTGGTTTGAAAAGACATATCATTTGCAAGTTTGTAGCAGCATTTAATTTATTAATTCAGATCTCAAATTTGAGGATATTTTCACATATATAGTAATAAATTCTCAAACCTTGATTCTTCACTACTAAAATCCCTTGTAGCATCAACTAGTCCATTCATCGTATCAATCCATTTAACATTTTCTTCTGGAACTAGATATTGTAATTGCAAAATAATGCATCTCAATAGAAGCTAGAGACCAGAACCTACTACCTTTACAGGACATAAATGGTGCTAACAATTTCCATTGCAGATAACATTGTAATACCTGCAACATCTATGATATAGCCCACTTGAACTGTGGTAGAGAGAATTATTGTAATTTTCAGTTTTTGTTATGTTATGCTTGGTTTTTCTTTCTGTCGTTGTTCTTTTCTATCACCTTTTTTTGTTCTTGATAAAAACTTTGGAAGTTCATAGGATGCACAATGGACCCATATGAAACCATACAATTTTCATATGCACAGAGGGTGTGAATAAGACCATTCTATAAGGAACCTATTTGGCTATGATGAATAAGTATGGAAATATTGCAAGTAATTAGAAATCGATATGAAAATGTGTACATCAGACCAATATACAATAGATGCTATGTTTTGAATAATTGCTTACAAAATTTAATCTAGGCATATAGTCATGCCACTAGAAATAATTGAATGGGATAAGTTATCCAAGGTATTGATTTATCGAATGATGATTCTTGAAGTGTATCTGTGGATTCGCTTGTCCATAGACACAAAAACTCCATGAGACTGCACATCAATCACAGGCACTTATTTTTAAATTTTTTTGAAGCCTCCATGTTTCATCGCAATATCGATGAACTTTCATCTCATGTATTACAAAACCATTGAAAACTCAGGTGGATTTCCATGAATATCGTCGCTATAGTGATGTAGTTTCATCGAAAAATTACCGTTCAACTTGCATATTTCGTCGATAGAGATTGGTTTTCCACGGTTTTGCGTGGAAGAAATTTTTGTTCAAATTCTAGAATTCGTTGATAGAGGGACAAACGTTCACTGAAACTGTTGCACGGTTTCGCATGGAAACAAAATTTTGCCTAGCAGTTTTTGGCCGTATTTTTGTCGTTATAGGAACGTCAATTTTGTCAACAGAGCGACAAAACGTAGAAAATGAATTAAAAAAAATCAATTTCAAGGCCACCGTATAGAACACACGTGGCGACCAGTTTTCATCTCTATATCGACGGCTCATAAAGTTCGTCATTATAGTGACGAAATAAGTGCCACGAAACATCGCGACTGTTATTGTCATAATTGAGATGACGAAACGTGGAAATAGCAACGAAAAAATTGTCACAAATTTGCTCATATGTATTAATGCTAGCCTGCTACCAAAGATCTGTCATGCCAGGTGGTCATAATAGAAATGTATGCCAACTTACATACCCATTTTACCATGTTAGGTTTGAATCTGACAAAGATTTCTCAATGCATTGTAAATTACAACTTGTAAGTTGTAACCTAGAAAACAACACCATTAGTTTTTCCTTATGGAGCCTTGACAATGGAGGGTTATCAAATCAATTCACCATCCATAGATATGACTCATATGAGCATTTAGTTTTACATCATATACTCAAATACTCAAGTGGCTTGTAAGTTGTGAGATCACATGGCTCAGACCAAGATTTAATGAAGTTGGTGAATGAGTAATTCATTCCAATTCCATTAAATGATTTGAAAGTGAACATCGAATCGTGAGTCATAGTATTGACTCATCGAGTTGAACTTGGCACTAGGCATCCCAATAGCCCACCATGGTTTGTTCCCATTGGGACCAAGATCCACATCCATGATCTGACTATTCGAGGGAACTTGGGATGACTCTGAGTCCTCAATCTCCCACATTCCACTGAATCATTGATAACCCCTAGACGAGAAAAAATTTTAGTTGCCCTTCTGTTGCAAATTTACCCAAGCTTCTGTTGCTATCTTTTTATGTTTTTTTTGGTGGGTGCAAGACTACGATTGTTTCTGTCATGCCGTCATCGATAGCGATGGCCATGATTCCATGATTGATTTTCTATCGTTGGGATGCACGCCATGGCCGCCTATTTAACCGCGTGGGATTGGAAATTTGGTAGTTGGAGTGGAGGAAATTTCGATATCGTTCAAATTATATCATGAGATTGTCGAAGAGCATTAGTATGGGCAGCTTCCAACTAGCTTGCTCATCCCACAACCAGCGTGAATTCTTGTTTCAGAAGACGCTGACCGAGAGTGACATAGACAATAAACAGTGTAGACTGGAGATCCCCAAGGAGGATGTTGAGGGACCTATTTTCAATTTCTGCACATCTAATGAGAAGAGACAAGTCATGCATCATCATAAGGGTCTCCTCCTCCCCATATTTGCATGCGGGGAGGGAAGAGAATGAAAATTCAGGTTCAAATCTGGGTGAAGTAGAGAGACTTATGTGGTTGAGCGTGAATGGATCAACTTTCTCACATGGAGAGACCTCAAGACTGGTGATATTGTCAAGTTCTGGAGGGACTGACAATTTCCACTTTCTTATCACCTGGGACTACTCCTCTTGAGCTTATTTGTTTTAATTTTCTTCATGTATGTTTAGTCCATGTTCACGATCCTTTAAGTTTTATTAATTACTAGTAACAATCATATTAGTAAGTTAATTTTTTTTTACTAAATAATGTGTCAATTACGTGTATCTAATAGTTAAGATAATATAACAACCACTTAATTTATGGTTGTTAAGCTTGTAGATGTATCATCATTGGAGTCAAGGAAATAGTTGTATATAATAGTTAATTTAAAAGTTAATATAAAGCTTAGACTAAGCCTTATGCACATTAACTTGACTTTTGAAGTGCCAAATGGAGTTCAACTATCACATAAGCTCTACATGGATTTTAAACTAATAATTGTAGAATTATTGGAGTTAAGCTAATAGTTTTCTCTAATAGTTAATTTAAAAGTTAATATATTGGCAATTGCAATTCAAGTAAAAGTCATGATTGAAGTTGAAGTTAAGCTAATAGTTGTATCATCAATGTATTTAAGCTAATAATTGAATAGTAGAATACTTGAAGGTGAAGTTTGTTTTTTCCAACTATCACTAATTGTAGCTACTTTTTATTTATTTTTATATCTATATGGAAAACCTAAACATATAATACTAATTGTATATTAGATAGATGCCCAACTATGAGATACAAGAGTTTATTAGCTAGACTCCTAGATGCCAAATGCACTTAGACTAAGCATTGAATGATTAGAGTTGAAGTTAAGCTAATAGTTGGGCTAAGTCTTAAGTGATTAGAGTTGTATCTAATAGTTAAGCTAATAGTTATCCAATATAACTATGATTAGAATTGAAGTTAAGCTAATAGTTCTAGAATCATTGGAGTTAAGCTAATAGTTGTATCTAATAATAATAATCAATGGAGTTAAGCTTTTACTTGTTTAAGTTTTACAACTATCACTAATTGTACTTATCACATGTAAATTAATCTATTTTTTATTGTTTTGAAATTATTAATTATTAATTTTGGACGAAGTCCACAGAATCAATCAATCGGGGACAGTACACTTGTCTCATTCTCGTTTAATCTTGTACAAAGTCCATAGAATCAATCTGCACAGTACACTTGTCTCATTCTTGTCCGTAGATAAAAAAGCATAGATGGTAGTCCAAAATGAAACAGTGATACTTATATTTCATCTGTATTAATCCTTTTTTGAGGGTATCTGTACTTCATTTTTCATACCTCTTCTGTGATGTAACTTGGACTCCTATAGACCATGATGTAAAATTTAGATCTCTTTCTTTGAGCTCCAATTTTATAACTACTCTCGTTTAATATCCATAGATTTCGTATAACTAGTCTCAGTTTTGTTTGGATACTAATAAGATAGTCTAGCTCGACCCAAATTTTATCGAAGCAAATATGGAATTTGAATACAGTACTTACTATGCATTGGACCGATTTCATAATATTGAACGTAGTATCAAATGTGTATGTGCTGAATCTCCATGTAGGTTCTATGTGTATTTTGTCAGAAGAACAAGAGAGTAATGTCATTAATAAAAGAGAAGAAAGCAGGCCGAGTATCCAGATAATAAAATAAAGGTTTTTTTATAACATCTAAAAAGACACATTGGCTAACCTCATGTGTGTTATTTAAACACTTCTGACTGATCCCGAGTGCTTATTTTATGTCACTCTCATTGCAAACATAAGCTTTACGTAATAAAGTGATGAGCATTGGACAATATCCAGAGTGTTTAATGTCTTTACAGATATCCAAACCTAAGTAATGTGTCCTTGTTTCAGGCCGTCTATGTGCTTCTGATTCGTTATCAATGATTTTTTTCGACCAGTCTTACTAATTTTGGCAACTTAGTTGTCTAAAGAGGGACTTTTTGACCTTTTGTTTACAGCTGTTTTTTACCTGTTTTTTTTGCTATAAAACTTTATAGAATTTTTAAAACTTTCAAAAACATTGCTAGAGTATTTGAGGGTTTTCCTATCACCTCATTTCATTTCTGAGTCTACAACCACTCAATAACAACATAAATGACTGATTTTGTAAATTAAATTCAACATAAATTACAAATTTTATAGATGAAATTCACTAAATTTGGAAAAAAAAAAATCAACCAAAAATTTAAAAAGAAAACCTAAATAGCGTCAAAAACTTTCCGTGGACAGCTCCTTTCGCAACTACTAAAATTTGCATGTAAAGCATGTAGCTGCAGGCTAGTGACATTTTCATCTTGTAGAGGGCACTACTACTATTTTTAATGCCGAGAAGTTGTTCGCGTTGAATAGAACACCTTTGATTGTTGTGTGGCTCATTATTACATTATGTGGTCAAACTCAAGTTTATCCATCAAAGTGCTCGCTTTTTCCAAGGAATGTGTGCGGGAGAGCCGTTAGATGAGTGTATTCAACAGCTTTTGGGAACGGGAGAAGTATGGAGTCCGATGAGCATGCTTGGAAATTCAATTTTCTTGTGATTGTCGATAAATTTTTAATGACAGTTTCAAGTTTTTAGTGTCTATCATTTGACTATTTAATCAATTTGGTTGAGAGTATTAATTTATTTTTAATATTATATATATGTGAACAAAATGTTTTTTTACTTTATATATAAATATGAGTAAAATATTTATATAGAATTTACTAATTAAGTAAATTATAAAATTTTAGAGATTCTCTTTGGAAAAATTTGAAGGCTCAAAGCTGAAGACTAATAATACAATTAGAAACACAAAATATAAATAAATACAATACACATACACGGAAATAGAGAAGTCTATTATTTATGTGTTCCTTGATTAACTAGAAATTAAGAGCAGCCCATGAGCTGACCCAGCACAATAGCCAATGATTGTTAGCTAAGTTTTAGTAGTTAACATATGTATTAAAAATTTTGACGGGTGATCTAAATTCATAAACTTCAAATTGACTTTTTAAATATTTGTTTACATGTCAATGTTGACGTGTTTATCAAAAATTTACATGTCAAATACATGTAAAAATAAAAAAAAACGTTCTATGGAAATTCAAATTCCAGGCCTACTAATGCGTAAATAAGTTTTAGGGTCAATTAATGGCTAGTTTAAAAGAGAAGGGCTCCAAATATTTGAAGGTTATGATAAATATTTGAAGGTTATGATATATTGAACCTTCAAATATATAAATAAATAAATAGTTCTTTTATGTTAAAATATATTTAAAACAAAATTTCATTATATAATTAAAAAGAAATTGAGTCAATTTTCAGTATAGTATTAAAATTTGTATATTTTCACTCTATGGTTTTTAATAAATTATTAATGAAAGAAGCTACATTACATGTAATGTGGTAATAATATTTGGATTTAATTTTAAAATAATTTTAAATGTTAATGTTTTATAGTAATTTAAACTTTAAGTTAAATGTTTTAATGTTTTATAAAGATTTAAATTTTGATAAATAATGTTGATAGAATGTGTGATATTCACTAAACTCTCCTAAACTTGTGCCTTTGTTGCTAGTAATGGTCCATTTTGAACCATCCATAAATTTAAAAATTAAAACCGCATACAAAATTAAAATTTTTTAACATGCAAAACATGGTGTGCCCTTTTATAAAAGTTAAAATAGTGAGTGCGTTGAAGGCTTCAAATTTGACGCTACTACATTGCAATGGTATTTGTGAGTGCCTCAAGTTAATGTTTATTCTATTTATTGCAGCTAGTTTTGCAATGGCATTTGTCACCTTCTTAAGTTATTGTTTATTCGATTTATTGCAGCTAGTTATGCAATAGCATTTGTCACCTCCTCAAAGTTATTGTTTATTCTATTTATTGTGACGAGTTGACCAAAAAATATCTTTTTTCTCAACATATTGAAAAGTTTCCTTATTGACAAAGATTCTCCTTTTGAGGACATTTTTTCTCATTAGGTCTCTTCGAAAAAAGATTCAATGAAAAGGAAATCATGTACAACTTTCCATACCATTAGCATATTATTTAAGCGGGGAAGGGGAGTGATGACGTTAAAGAGAATATTGGTTATAAATAATTAATAGAGAATTTTTATAAATAATTAATAGAGGAATTGTAGTTTTATTTTAAAATCGTACCTATAATGTTTAGAACCCATGATTTTACAGAAAGAGTGCCTTAACAATATGCCCAATCATACGGGGTGTTTTAAAAGTACACGCAATCACCATCTATTTAAAGTCGGTGGTCTTACAAAAAGAGTGCCTTAACAATATACCGAATCATAAGGGGTGTTTTAAAAGTACACCCAATCACCATCTATTTAAAGCCCCATGAGAAATAGCAAATTTTCTACTTTATAAAAGAGCATAACTACATTTTAAAAAATGGTTAATATATGTAGATCAATGTCATTTTCAACGCTTTTTAAATATGATGGTTGATATAAAGTAGCATGATCACCACTTCTTGCCCCTGACAATGATTCTACATATAGTAGGATCCATACTATGCCATCTAGACATGGAACTAATTTCACTCATAAATAAAGATTTAAGATAGATATCACCGGAGGCAAGATTTAACGAACCAAAAATAAACCAAGTTTATAGAACACTAAAACGTGAAACGGTTGACTATCAAATTGTATAGGCTAGAAAGAATATGTGCCTCATATCCCAATAGTTTTAAAGGAATTAAAATTAGTTAAACTTGATAGAAAATGACTCAATAAACCTCTCAAGAGAGAGAGGTTTACACAATGTTTTGATGCACATATAGTAAAGTGTTTTGTTACAAACACTAGTAGCCCATAAAAATTCTAAAGGTTATTTTGGTACAAAGAATAGTAACCCATACTAATTTGAAAATGTTATTTTCGTACAAAGAATAGTACCCATACCAATTTTTAGGATCTACTCTTGGTAAAACCATTGGTTAATTTAAATATATTTATTTTTCTTAGAATTAGAATGTCTTGAACAACTTTATAGATAGCTTTTCTAAACCCTTCCAATTTAATGACGATGGGATGATCCCAAATCCTTCCAATTTTGATGAATGGGTCTAGGCCTGCAATTTCAAATTTTTGTTACTTGTCAAATTAAAATTTACAAAATTTTATGACAGTTTTATGTTTTTTATATCAGTCCTTTTTTCATCAAATTAATGTGTCAATTTTTTTTATCTATTTTGAGAGAAATTAAAAAATGTATTTAATAAATCAAAATGTTATAAACATTGAATATATATATATAACAAAATCTTTCTTTTATATAAAAAAATTATGTTTTCATTTTTCTGATAATATTAAAATTACCAGATAAATACATTAAATTTATTATTAATTTTATTATATTCTATTTCAAATGAACATTTTCAATCCTTAACTTCCTAGAATTCCTGAATTCCCCGAATCGCCTCGGAATGGTCATCCTCTCTAAAGGATTTCACGGAATAAGTGTATCATTTTGATGTGAAATGAACAATGCTTGTGAGTCCGAGTCTGATTGATTCTGAAGATATCTTCAATGGAAGAATGGAGTTGGGCTCGATAAATTATATTGTAGTGGTCAATATTAGATGGTAGAAATTTCTATCCCTTAAAGGGAGAATGTTTACCATATAAATTTAATTTGACCTATTTAATTTATTAAGAATATTAAGAAAGGATATTTACAGAATTGATTACTTTTAAAAACAATTTATCTTCCATTAAAAAAATTTACTCCAATCTTTATATATCTAACTTTAAATCTGTAAATATAAAAATAAATTTGGCCAACTTTATTTCTACTATGCATCTCCAATCTGCTTTTATACTCGACAGTTCAGGAAGAAACCTTTTAAATGATACCTTCCATTCCGTCCATGAACAAATAACATCAAAGTAAATTTTATGAAATGACTTTGGACTTGGGAGTAAAAATAAATGACGTAAACATGAACAACACAACAAGGCAGTTTGACAGGCCGATAACACCATACAACTCAGCTGTTGTGCTCATCACTCACTGCACATAATGCTTCCCAACAACAGAACATGAACATAGGTTACTCATCCAGATTTTAATAACCTGCCTTTGACACATGTCCAGAACAATGAATATATCCACTGTTATATATACAGGCACCACAAATAGTAGAAACCCAATTCAGATTTGCATATATACTAAACCTAACCCATAAATTATGACGGGAGACCTAACTTAATACCTGTCTATTTGAAATATTTGCTAAAAGTAGCTGTTAACGTTTCCAAAATTTTTTAACCAGTCAAATACGTTTTGAAAATAAAAATAAGTTCTGTAGGGCGTCAAATTCCAGGCCTGAATGGGCCACGCCGGAATTGACTGGAATATAAACTATCAAAATCACACTATGTCAAACTGGTAAAGTTGGTAATTAAACCCTGGACTACTGTGTACGAAGATTCAATTGATTCTATTGAGACCAAATAATATTAGTCGTGGCCCGTGGGTGCATCACTGCATGTGCAGGCTGCAGTAGCCAATCGCGATTGTTTTCATTCCAAAAATTTGTTGTAAATATAATAGTTCTCAATGGACGGAGATGTCACTTAACTGAACTAAGCCAAATGATTATGATGTCAAAAATCATTGAATAATAAAAAATTCATTTGACAAACGACGGAAATTCGAACCTGCGATTGGTTTTATTCCACATCGTTGTCATTGTGGCTAATATTTTAAAAGACAATCTACATGTTCTTGTCACTGTCCTTGTCCTTTGTTCTTGTCATTCTCTTTGTCTTTTGTTCTTCAAAGTTCCAACACCATGATGATAGTGTACTAAAAATATTGGAATGGCCACAAAGTTCTATACAGGGATCAAATTTGAAGGGTAGGGTCCCATTTCCCTTTGAAGGGTTGTGAGAAATTGAACCGTTCAACGTTGACATCTAAAAACAAATCGTTCTTTTCATTTGAAACTATAAGTGTACAACAAAATTTTATTATTTATTAAAAACAGTGTATAGAAAAAAATGACAATAAGAAGAAATCCAAAGTGATTCAACATTTACATGGAATTAGTGAGGTAACCATGCACTCTCCTAGTCCCTAGAGCATATAGTTTATTGAACTTAGATAAGGGACAATTTTGTAGGGCCATTGAAATACTCGATTGTTAGGTCGTTGATAAAATAAGGCATTGGAATTTGGAAGGACATTTGAATGAAGGATTGATTCAGCTTGATGGTGGCTCTATTGGTCAAGTGTGATTGGGCCTACCTAAAAGAAAAACCCAGGAATGTAATACCTAATGCTTTCAGAAACTTTTTTATTAACCCTAAATTCAGAAGTTATTTTTAGAATTGAATCATGTCCTCCCCACATGCTCGAATCAAAGTGATCAAACAAAGGCCCCAATTTTAGGTGGACTATGGATAGTCCCTCGAATGTATATCGAGTTTATACCCCAATTCAAAGTGATCAAACAAAATCCCCAATTTTAGGTAGATTATGGATAGTCCCTCCAATCTATATCAAGTTTATCAGCCCTATTAAAAAGGTTGAGTATTTATTAGTCCACTATAAGGAAGAACTTTAAATTCTCCAATAAATATCACTACAAGTTGGGTGTCTAGTTTCTACCAAAGTCAATAAGGAAGACAAATAATAAACACATGTCTCGGAGGTTTGCGACAACAAGGATGTTGAAATCATGTTCTTTGCTAGATCATTGCACTCCGAGTCCCTCATTGGTGAACGTCCGTCGAGGGATTCCCTTGTTCAGATATATTGGTAGACAATTTGTACTTCTTGTTTCCATTATTAGAAGGATGACACGAAAACGAAGGGATCAGAGTCTACAACATTTATAGTGTCGGTTGTTAAATATTTTATCCTTTCAACTATTTGTTTCATCAAGGAAATTGGAACAATTCAAACACTTATATTCAAATATGGTTCTTTCTTTCAACCTAATGTTTACAATTCACGACAGATAAATAACATTGACAGATTTGGAACTCAGATACAAGGTTCTTTCTTCTTACTCCTCCGCCCAAACTAAGTTGTGGTCCTAGACTATGAAAAGTATATATTATTTTGGTTGTGATTTTATTTAAATACTAGGTTTTTTAAGGTTACATCTATTGAGTATTGGAGGCTTAGTCTGGCGGAAACGCAATTGCATAATACATTACAAATTTCAAACAACATTTTGGATGGAGAAATTTTAAACCCTTATATTTATAGAACTAGAAGGAACTCCAACAAGAAACACATTTAACTTTTATCAACATATAAAATGTTACACAAGTGTAAAATGCTATACATACGTGTAAATTCACGACAGCCAAGTCGACAGCTTAGTTCTGCATAATCTTCTGGAGGAAATAGAAATTAGGGAGACACTGAAGCATAGAATTGGAGATTTGAGAGTCTGAGTCCCAACCTCCAACTGTCCTATACTCTACTCGTAAACCGAAAATATTTTGTTTTCATAGACTTTGAAGAAACCATGACCGAGGGGAATCCAAGCCATCAAAATCACTTTGGGATCAAATTCTGCGTGGGTCACACCAATCCTCAACTCATTGGATTTCGGATATCTGCCCCCAACTAGGTCAATTGTAAGGGGAATTGAGCTTGGGTAGCCTTTCTAACGATACCAACACCTTAACCAAATGAGTTAGCCATGAATTGACTTTTGTATAAACAGATTTAGTTGAACTATTATTTTATACTTATTATTCTTATTTATGTAAATAAATGAAATTCTTATTATTATATTGATTATCTAAATTTTATTGATGTATCTATATTATTTTACTTATTTTTTTCTATATTTAAATAATTGTTTTCATTATTTAATGACAATAGTAATAATTATATTTTAGCAATCATTTGCATGACTAGCATTAACTAGCATAACCACATTTTTAATAAAAGTGGTTTACACTCATCGACCGCATCAGTTTTAAAAAGGGTTGAAAATGACATCGATTTACATATATCAACCATAATTTTTTTAAATTTAGTTATGCTACTTTATAAAGTAGAAATTTTGTTATTTTCTATGGAGCTTAAAATAGGTGGTCATTGGGTGTACTGTTAAAGCACTCCTTGTGATTGGGTGTACTGTTAAAGCACTCTTTGTAATTGGGTGTATTGTTAAGGAACTCCTTCTATAAGAACACCTATTCTAAATTACATAAGTACAAATCTAAAATAAAACTACAAATCTTCTATTAATTATTTATAAAAATCATCTATTAATTAGTTATAACCAATATTCTCTTTGACCTCATCACTCCACTTCCCCACTTAAATAATATACTAATGGTATCTAAAGTTGTACAAGATTCATTGAATGCTTTTTTTTCGAAGAGACTTAATGAGAAAAAATGTCCTCATAAGAAGAATATTTGTAAGGAAACTTTTCAATATGTTGAGAAAAAGATACTTTGTGGGTCAACTGGCCACAAAAAGTAGAATAAACAATAACTTTGAGGAGGTGATAAATGCCATTGCATAACTAGCTGCAATAAATAGAATAAACAATAACTTGAGGAGGTGACAAATGACATTGCAAAATAGAATAAACAATAACTTGAGGAGGTGACAAATGGCATTGCAAAACTAGCTGCAATAAATAGAATAAACAATAACATGAGGAAGTGACAAATGCCATTGTAATGTAGTGGCTTCAAGTTTGAATCCTTCAAGGCTCTTCACTTACTATATTACCTTTTATAGGAGAGATCATGTTTTGTCATGTAAAAACTTTTTAATTTTGTATCTGCTTTTCAAAAATAAAATTGATCATTATTTTGCAACTTTGCAAGTGAAGATTTGTGCAACTTTGTAATTGAAGATTTGTACTATTTTTTTAATTTATAGATGGTTGAGAATCTATCATTACTAGCAACAAAGACACAAGCTTAGGAGAGTCTATCACACATTCTATCAACATTATTTATAAAAATTTAAATCACTATAAAACATCAAAACATTTAAACTTAAAAATTTAAAATAATATAAAACATTAACATTTAACTTATTTTACAATTAAGTTGAAATGTTATTACCACATTACATGTAATATAGCTTCTTTTATTAGTAACTTAATAAAAACAATATAGTGGAAATATACAAATTTTATCACTATATTGAAGTTGATTAAATTTCTTTTTAATTATACAATGAAAAATTGTTTTTCCACTATATTTTGAAATGAAAGGTATAATTTATTTTAACATATCAATCGTTTTTAATATATCATAGCTTTCAAATTTTTGGAGCCGTTCTCCTTCATATTGTCCAACAAAATAAAATTAATGATACAAAACTTATTTACTTATTAGCGTCCTTGCTTCTCTCAAGATATGCCAAAACCCCATTGAATGCATTCATGAGACGGAGAGAGGGTAACACTTTGATGGATAAATAAGTTTCGCCTTGAGCTGACCATCTAATGTAATAATGAGCCACACAACAATCAACGGTGTTCCATTCAGACGCGAACAACTTCTCCACACAACAATCAACGGTGTTCCATGCAGACGCGAACAACTTCTCGGCATTAATAACAGTAGTATTGCCCTCTACAAGGGGAAAATGTCACTGGCCTCCAGCTACATGCTTTACTTGTAAATTTTGGTAGTTGCGAAATCAGTGATAAGAAAACAAGAACATAGATTGATTGAAAAACTTATAACAAATTGAAAGTATATAGGCAGTCTGAAACAACAACACGTTATTTAGGTTTAGATATCTAATAATAATAATAATCTATTTTTAAGATCATCATAAGCAGACATCAATTTGGTGTATGAGACCCCCTTGTTTGTGGGACAAGGAACTTTTCGGACAATAATTAACTGCTAAAACTTACAGAGATGTACATACACTATCCTCTGGATTTAAACCTGTAACCTTTTAAAAAGAAACACATACTTTGAATCATTAAAAACATTAAATACTATGGATATTGTGCAATACTGATCACTTTATTAGGTAATGCTTATGTTTGCAACGAGAGTGACATAAAATAAGCAATGGGGAGTCAGGACCGTTTAAATAACACATGTGAGGTTACCCGAAGTGTTTTTTAAGATGTGATAAAAAACCCTTTCTTTTATTATGTGAATACTCGACTTGCTCTCTTCTCTTTTGTTGGTGACATTACTCTCTTGTTCTGATAAAATACCAGTGATAGGAACATAGAACCTACATGGGGATTCGGCACATACATATACATATTTGATACTACGTTCAATATTACGAAAACTGTCCAATGCATAGTCACTACTATATATTCAAATTCCATATTTTCTTTCAATAACTTTGAGTCGAACTACACTAGTCGTATTAGTCTCCAAACATAACCGACAGTAATTATACGAAATCTCTGGACAGTAACAGTGGTAATCAAATTGGAGCTCACAGAAGAGATCTAAATTTTACATCATGGTTTATCAGAGATCTAAATTTTACATCATTGTGAAGTCAATCCTTCACAGAAGAATTATGAAAAGTGAACTGCAGATATGCTGAAACCAGGATTAACACAGATGAAATATAAGTATTACCGTTTCATTTTGGACATCAATACATTAGCACATTAATAATTAATCAGACATGAAGAAACAAATTAATGGAAGCAGAACATGGGCTAAGCAGACATGAAGAAAATTAAAAGAAAGAAACTCAAGAGGAGTAGTCCCAGGTGATAAGAAAGCGGCGATTGTCATTGTCCCTCCAAAACTCGACAATATCACCAGTCTTGAGGTCTCTCAGTCTGCTGAAGTTGATCCATTCACGCTCAACCACATAAGTCTCGCTACTTCGCCCATATTTGAACCTGAATGTTCATTCTCTTCCTTCCTCGCATTCAAATATGGGGAGGAGGAGACCCTCATCAGATGTGCAGATATTGAAAATACGTCGCTCAACATCCTCCTTGGAGATCTCCAGTCTGCATTGCTTATTGTCTGTGTCACTCTCGCTCAGCTTCTTTTGAAACAAGAATTCACGCTTGCTGTGGGAAAGGCAAGCTGGTTGGAAGCTGCCCATACGAGCGCTCTTCGACAATCTCGTGTTATAATTTGAACGATAGTGTAATTTCCTCCACTCCAACTGCCAAATTGCCAATCCCACACGGCTAAATAGGCGGCCACGGCGCGCATCCCAGCGACAGAAAACCAGTCATGGAATCTCGGCCATCGTTATCGACGACGACAGGAAGAAAATCCGTACACAGGCCATTGTTTTTCTGGTATTAGTGAGTCAATAGAAACTCCGTACACAATAGCATCCAACTTCCAAGTTCCAAGTAAAGGCTTTAGTAAAGCAGTTTGGCCACAGTATGAGCTTGACAGTTTTTGTTCCAATGAGGTTGGACTCTTTGGATTTTCATTTCACTCCTATAAAATGGCACTGGAATTATATTTCAGTCCTATCAAAGAAAGGAGTAACCTTTTTACCTGACCATTTGCACCTGGTAGTTTGATCGTGCAAATGGTCGGATAGAAAGTTTACTCCGGATCAAAGGATCAAATTTGAAGCGTAAAGTCTTATTTCATTGATATACTAAACATTTCAATGGTTACATGTTAAAAACTTATCATTCATGTCTTTTGAAAATGTAATAATATATCGAAATTTTATTGTACTTTAAAAGTTAAAAGTAATGTAATTAAAATCTCAATATAATGACAAAATTTACATTAGTTTAGTACAAAAAAAAATTTATAAACATAAAAAGTACTCGACAATATAAAAAAATTTAATTTAAAAACATTTATAACCAATGGAGATTCAATCATAAAGTAATAAAACTTATAATAGAAAAATCAAGGTTGGATGAAAATGAATACAATCTATACATTGTCCAATGAACATAGAGATCAATAAATACAAAAGAGGGAGTGAATCTAAAAATTATATTCATGAATACCAAAACTATTATCTTTGATCACTTCAATAACGTACTTCACTCCTTTCTAAGAAGAAGAAAATAAATACTTATAAAATAACACAACAAAAACTATTCTCATGCTGCACATAAATGAAAATTTCATACAGCTGCTTGAACAACCCAACTAGTATTGAGCTCCACTAAGGAAACAAAGCAACACTTTATATATGTTTTTGTCCACTTACTCTACTAACTAGAGGATACACATACTCCCATGGAGAAATCACCATAAAGGGAAGTGTCTTTTTATGTCTCTAGAGGCGATGTGCATTTATGTAGGTGGGTGACGGATTGGTGGTGTTGGAGAAAATGTATCCTTCCTTTTCTTAGGTGGAACCCATTGGTTTTGAAGATGGTATGAGATACACAATGAATGATAAGAAAAATAAAGGATGGAAGCAATCTAAGTAGGGGTTGATGGTGATAGTGGAAACAACTTGACCAAGGGTCAAATTAGGTAGTGGACGCAGTCTGAGCAAGGGTCACAAGTTACTCTCGTTTGAACTTGTGATTTGGATAGGAATGATATAAGGGACCTCTTCCCCTTGAATCCTAATTTGCACGCCAAATGGAAAGCTTAATTGTTCATGATTCTTACAAACATTTATAGTGATATCTAATAAGAAGGAAAGCTTTTCTCGTATTATGTTTGGGTGCTTTTGAGCAATAAATTCATGTTTGCATAAATAGAAATAGATCCATTTGATACAAATGGATGAACTCTTTTGACCGGGTCTCTATATTAAACACTCGCAAATGCAGTGAAAGAGGAAGTGATCCACAATCTCTCTTATTAGCTTGAATCTCCATGTCTCACTTCTCAATGACAAAGTAAACATTGATCAGAAAGTGTTCAAGGAACTTTCTCCAACAAGAGCGTTGATAATTGTGCTTTTTCTCTTTCCTAACAACTCACTTTTTCAAGTATCGATTGAAGCCCAAAGCTACATATGCCATGTGATGAGCTCTTGTTGTCCCCTATATAGCTACCATAACTCTAGCAAGTACTAAAACATGAAATGAGGTAGAAATACAAAATTGAAATAGTCTTAAGACTC
>LPNX010870308.1:142229-164628 GCA_001517045.1 Pseudotsuga menziesii | reverse complement strand
AATAAATAATAGGAATATGAATAGCTAGGAAGGCGAAGAGGCTGGTAATCAACCGCCTCATGAAATGTATAAATACAGGCATTTGCATTTGAATAATCAATAAAATCGGGATGAATGGAATATCCAAGAATTATTTGGATAAGTTTGTCATTGTATTCCTATATGTCATTATTATTTCCAAACTAGAGGAGGATCATAAAGAACATTTGATATTGGTTCTACAAGTTCTAAGAGATCACCAAATTTATGCTAAGATGAGAAGATGTTCAATTGATGAGAAGGATATTTGGTACTTGGGAAAATTATCTATGAAGAAGGAATATCAATGGATCCAATGAAAATTGAATTCATTATGGGATGAGATACACCTACAAATGTATCAAAGGTAAGTTACTTTATGGGATTGGATGATATTATAGGAGATTCATAGAATAATTCTCAAAAGTGGAACATCTAATCACATCCTTGTAGTATAAAGGAGCCAAATTTGAATGGACACCGAAGTGTGAATAAAGTTTCCAATAGTTGAAGATATTTATATCTAGTACAACAATTACTAATATTGTTGATCCAAAATGTAGTGATTTTGTGGTATGCATTGATTCTTTCCAAGAAGGAAATGGTGGAGTCCTTATGCAAGATGGACATGTGATTTTTTATGAGTCCATAAAGCTTAAAGAGCATGGAAAGAAAAATTTCACTCATGACTTGAAGCTTAATTCCATTGTGCATACATTAAAAATGTGGAGACATTATCTCATGCGTAGAAAATTTGAGCTAAGAATAGATTATAATGGGATGAAATATTTACCAGAAACAATAGATTATAATGGGATGAAATATTTACCAGAAACATACTTTAAATACTAGACAATCCAGATATATGGAATTGTTGTGTGAGTTTGTTTTTGATATCAAACATATCAAAGGAAAAGAGAACAAGATTTTTTATGCACTCAATATAAGATTACATGAACTGCACATTACAACCATTGGCATATGCAAATTAATTTCAAGAACCATAATTCTTGATGAAATTCACTACTACATTTCGACCAAAAATCCGACGGCTGTATTGTCGGATTTTTGACACTTCCCTGTCGCATGTACGACACTATGAATTTTTTTAAGCGTCAGTGGATTTTCGTCGGTTATCCGACATCTTCCAAAACCGTCGGTTAAGCGACATCTTTTAAAACCGTCGGTTAAGAGACATCTTTCAAAACCGTCGGTTAAGCGACATCTTTCAAAACTGTCAGTTAAGTGACAACTTGCAACATCTTTCAAAACCGTCGGTGAAGCGACATCTTTCAAAACTGTCAGTTAAGTGACAACATTCAAAACCGTCGGTTAAGCGACACCTATTAAGTGTTTTTTTTTTTAAAATACACATGCCAGATTACTGGAGACACACCTTGATGTTTGTAAAGATTGTGAAATTACTACAATAAAGCGAATGTTGCTAACAAATTTGTTGTGTATGAACATTGTTTCACCTAGTGACGGGCTCAAGTTGCATTAGCATGCAATCTTATTCAATGGGGGTCGTGAAAGCATGCCAGCAAGCTTGTTTGTAGCCCCTTTATTATACTTTATAAATAAATAAATATATTTTTTAATCCCATCCATTTGTAATGCCTCACTTGTTGCATCGTGCTTTGGCCTTACAAGTACTTTATAGGTTTCTTTTCGGTGTGGATAATGGTCTCTTTCCCCAACAGATAGTGCTTCCACTTCCTCACCGCTTGCACAATAGCGTAGAGTTATTTCTAATATGTGGAGTAGTCCAAAACTGTTCCATGAAACAATAATTAATTGTAATATAATGGTCTCCCTCCTTGCATAAGCACCACCCCTAAAGCAACATCCATGCTTGCATATGTTTCCAATTTAGATGGTTGCTGCATGCAAATTAAGCACGGTTAGAACCGATGCATTGTTGATCTTCCTATTCAGTTCTTTGAAGGACCTTTGTTGTGGCTTTACCCAATGGACGATATTCCATTTGGCGGTGATGGTGTGCAAAGCTGTAGCTACTGCGTAAAAGTTTGTTCTAAGCTGACACATTCATATGGGCATGGAGTTGCAAATCCAATGGCAATTAGTACAACTGATTGCTATTGGATTTTTGTGGAAGCATCAAGGAAAAATGACTTTTCAGGAGGACCACTCCCCATTTATTCTAGGAGATTTGAGAAGCTTTAAGCATGAGTTGGATTTGCTTGTGAGAAATTAGACTGAAAATCCATGATTTATATTGTAATGTTGAGTCTCTCCCTTCGTCTACATGCTTATATGGTTTCTTTTTTTACTTTTCAAGGGCAGTATTTTCATGTGGTGTCATTATTGGTTCCATTTACTTATACGCGGCATTTTCCCCAAAAAATGAACAGTGCTTTACAAGGGCCTATTTGGAGAGACTATAGATGGGCCTGTAATTTAGCTCATTTATTAATAACAGCAGAAGATTGTACCTTCTCATGTATAAAAGAACTCCACTTGCCCCCACCTTCTACTCATACTGAGTTCTGATGCATTACCTTTTTGAGCAATGTATAATCCTCCAGGATCTCACATAAACTCAACAATTGTCATGGTTGGTGTTGTACTGAGGACTGCCTACAAAATCGAGAATTTCCAAAAAAAAATCTGTTCATTGTGACAAACCAAAGACCATCAAACACTGGTTTTTGTAATGCTCTTTCTCCCATAAGTGTTGGAAAACAATGCAACAAAAACTATCTTATTTAATGCAAGACAATTTTCATTTGCAGAGAGCATTGCTTGGGACCTGCAGTGAGCACCTTTTTAGTCACTGTGTTGGTCTATGACACTATATCCAACTTCAGTTATGTATTTTCTCATTGAATTGTAAGTATGTGTTTGAAGGAGTTCTAAGTACAGCCTCTGCTTTTAAAATCTGTATTTGAATGAGGTAAGCGTTCAAGTCAAAGCTAAAGGTTTTTTGCTCATCATGATGCTAAGAATATATGTGCCTATGTTTTTTCTGACCTTATTGCAGGCTGACTGCTTTAAGGTAATTCTTCGTGTTCTATAAATATTTATTTTCAGTATAAGATGAGCCATACATTCTCGGAACCAAGAGAAAAAAATGATATTAATTTTATTTTTCTTAAAGAAGAAAGATCAATCAGATATTTAATGACCTTTCATAACAATTACCATCATTAGATATCAATGCAATTACACATTTATGCAAGTAAAAGTTGACCATGACAAATCATAAGATTTTTGTGATTATCAATCAAGATATAGTAAAAATATGGCTTCTGTCATGCTCTCCTTGGAATTGGCCCTTGTTTGCACAGTGCTTTTAGTTTATAAATTGATTTAAAGGGAGTAAAATATTATCCAACATTAGGCACATGGAGCATAATAAAACATTTTTAATCCTGAGCCATCATTGGGGCAATAGTGGGGTACATTACATTATGGCCTTTCAAAAGACCATAAAATGTAATGGTATAAGTGCAACCATACAAGCAATCGGAATCCTGTTTGACGTTGTAGATTGATGTTAAAGTGGCCATCTTTTAGAGAATGCTGGCAAAGGCTTATAATTTTCAATATTAGATTTTAATACCATTTTTGTGAGTTTTGTTAGCATATTTACTTAATTTCAAGGAAGTGCTTCAGACCTTATAGGCACAATCAGCTTTCCTTAAGGGAACAAGTTTTCAGAAGACAATACTGAATATACACAAAACGATTAAAATTGTCCATTTTGTATACCAGTTGCCACATCAGTATCTGAGATATCTCTATTCTGAAGATAAGACTTTAAATCTTAGTTGAATAGATGCAGTACTTATAATCTAATGAAATAATACAAATTAATATGTGATACTATAACTACAAACTAGTTAGATGCAAATACATAACAATTTGTCAACAGCAGATAAAAATTTTAAAAAATAAGATAAGGTCTGATTATTCAAAGTTCTGTGTCATATGCGTGATAATGTAAAGGAACAAGATAATTTAGTTTTGAAAACCTTCATGATATGATCTCTTTCTTTCATCTATTACTGCTTCAAAATTCAATAGAAACAACAGTCTCCCTTTGAATATAGATGCAGTAAAGACAACACTATGGAGTTAGCAATTTGCTATATTGATGGGATTTGTTAGACAGACTACAATCAAGAGACAATGAGTTTAAATATTAAGTAATCTTTAGAAAATTCTTATGTTATTTAGTCAAAATCTTTTTAGCTTATCTACTTCTTAAATCTCGCTTTCTTTATATGCCTGCCACATGATTAGGTCATCACCCCTCTTATTCCCTAATAGTGATTTTTAAGGGCAAGGTTGGAAAACCTGTTAATATAAGGTGATCACTTTCTGACAAATGAGTAAAAGAAAACCTTTCTAAAAAACTCCACCTTTGATCAAAGTAGTTCTTAGGAGGATCAAAGGACCCTCTTTGGGGTCTACATTGACCAGCTGGAATCCTTCATCCACAAGCACATTAAGGTTGGAAATGGATGCCTGTTGCCCTCTATATCAAGTGTTAATTTCCCTGCTCCTTTCACCAATGACTTAATCTTTATGGCCTCTACTCTTAGGGATCTACAAAGACAAATTAATTCCCTGGCCAGTTTTTGTGACCATCAAAAGTTGAGGATCAACCTAGGCAAAACAAGGTCATGATTTTCAATGCACTGAGGAGCTTTCTCTCTAACCTACAGTTCTACTTTTTTGGGGTAGAGATTGAGATTGCAAGAGCTTATGCCTACATGGGTGTCCACTTCATGGGGCCTCGTTTAGCATGTGACAACCTCTCTAGCCTTGACTCGACAAAGGGTACAACTCCCTAGCCCTCATCAAGAAACTATGTTTTGAGAATCAATTCAGGACATTCAATCTAAACTTTACCCATGTTACTCTACCGTTCAAAGATATGGCTCAAGGAGCTGTTGAAGTGCTTAGTTTTATTAAAGAGTGCATTTTTTCTCCAGATTGGCATTCTTCTATTTACAAAGAAGCATGTCACCAACTTAATGAAGAACATGTCAGTGGTCTTTTGCGAATGCTACAGCCACAGCTTTCAATTGATGAAAGAATGGAGGGGGATGGTGTTTCAGATATGTTTTATGAAAAACACTTCCTTGAACATTTTCACAAAGCATGCTTTAACCTGTTACATGAACTTGTTATGAGGCGTTCCTTATCCATCGAACTTGAAGAACACCTAGTAGAGGATGGGAGGTTTTCTTATACTGATGATGTTCTTGTTCTTGTAGCTTGCATTCTTATTATAAGTACATCCATAGGGTCCAGTTTGGGAGATGACTCCTTAAGACTCAAAATCTGCAAAGGCTACATTGGTTTTATTGTTGAGAAAGTGAAAGCTACATATTCAGGGTGCTTAAATATCCAAGAATTTTGTGCAAGTATTCCATCCCTATTTCATTTGGAAGTTCTTCTCATGGATTTTCATTCTTCAAATGCATTTGAAAATATCAAAATGGCAGAGAATATTTTTTCTATCCTCAGCAATGTAAGTTGTCCTCTAGTGGAATTTAACACCACACAATTGGTTTGCTGGTCTTTGCTAATTTCAATACTGATGTTGATTCTTCGGCACATGATTCTCCACTTTACAACCTTCCCATCCTGGTTGATGTTCAATATAAGAAATATGTTAATACAGATTACACAAGGTGGAACTTTTCAGCTTCCCACAGGAACAGGCTATTTAGAATCATGGGTATATCATGTGGTACAAAGTGTTATAAATGTGAATGAGGGAGTCACAGAAGAGCATGGAATGGCTGATCTCTTTCAGCAACTGATTGATGTTAGTGGGGTTCATAACTGGGGTATTGTAGAACACAAAGTTCTTCAAGATCTGGGTTTAAATTGGTCTGATCTCTATTCTGTTGTTTGTCGCATTTTGGAAGTGTGGCAGAATAAGGAAGCTTCCCAAGTGCATGAGCTTATACTTGAAAGATATTGTTTTGTACTTGGCTGGATCACTCTATCAGATATTGATGTTAAGGAAGCTGGTGCTTTGCCATGGAGTCCTAAATTGGGCAGAGACAAGTTGCTTGAAATTGAATACTTCATAAGTTTTAGCAGAATTATGTGCCATAATGTTCATTTTTGCCATACAGGGGAGCTATCACAGCTGGAAAATATCATTCTAGATATACTCTCTCAGCTTCAAACATTATACAAAGAGCATAGTGTGAAGGAAAGGGGTTGGTTATTCTTAAGGCATAGTGCATGGCTGTCTTTAATTTTATCATTGCTCCAGGCAGGTCTATGGAAAGTGTCTCTGAGAAAGATCCCAGTTTCAAGAGAGGACACATTTTGGATAGAGCAGACATCTAATGATACTTCATTACTCATTCATTCATACATAGAAAAAAATAAATAGTTGAAGACATTACTCCATAATATCAAAAATAATATCCGAGGACAATGCATAAAAAAATAATGTAATAGTGTACTTGTTACAATCACTACTTTTTTTGGCGCTTTTTTCTCTCCACATATTCTCTAAGTGTGACATCCTCTTCTACCAATTGTTTTTTGTTTCATATTCCCTCTGTAGCTTCCTATGATCGTGTTTGTCGACGGGTCATGTGCTCACGATGTGTACGTAGCTGCTGTAAGGTGCTAGGATGTACTGGAAAAATGAAGAAATATTAATTACTTGACGTGTTTTTATTATTATCATTGTAAGTCCTTCATTAAGAAAAAAACATTAGAGCAGTGATTTGTACCTGGAAACTCATGGGTGACATGAATTTCATGCGTTTGATCTTCTGATGTTGCCTCAAGTTGCACATGAAGACCCTTTGCATTAAAACATCAACACTTACAACAATATAGTATTTGCAATTTAATATTTGAGACTTTAATCCATACTAGTTTTTTTTTAACACAGGAATATTTATTACCTGGATTTCGATCAACATGAACTCCAATATCTATTTCTCCTCCATCCTCCACATTTTCTCTACTTTCATTGTGCGGCTTAACACAAAGAGACTCAATATTTTATGTACTAGTTTATTAATGAATATAAAACACAATGAATCAGTCTTAAATAGAATTTGTTTATTGTAGTTACCTATTCACAGGATGGACCACTGGAAGACTTTGCTTGGCTACCACAGCTGCTTGTTCGATGTTCAACAACACCTAAAAACTCGCGTTGGTAGCCGATCCTCATGTCTTCCTCCGTTGGAAAATCGTGGAATCTTTGAGCCTGTAATTTTCAATTAGATCATCATTGTTGTTGTTATATCATCATGAAAACAATTTTAAATGCAATCTATAATTTATATATAATAAAATAATTATTGATCATACTTACGATTCGTGCTTGCAGGTTGGAATATCCACCAGGGCCAAGGTTGTGTTGCCCATGTTTTTCTATTCTTGCTTGGGTGGCCTTCGACGTATCTGGTATCCTATAAAAGTAATTTTAAATACGTTAAACATTGCAAAAAAATGGAAAATAAAGTGTAATAAACATATAATTGCATTGCCGAAAGTATTGCATACCTTCTAGTTGACTCGGGTACTGGCTTGCCCGCTATTTTCGCAGCTTTCTCCCTTGCATCATCCAGCAATCCTTTCCACTCCCTTGTTGGAATCATCGGAGGGCGCTCATACTTTTGATTAATTGCTAAGTTTTTCCGATATCCCTCCCGTACATAATGTAAATATTGGCCAGCTTTTTCGAGAACCTTTTTTCGGTTGAAGGTTTCGGCACCAAAAAACCCAACCAAGTGAGCAATAAGATCATCTTTCAAAAATTTACTCTGTCGGTTCCACCATGTGCGGATAGTGGGCCCAAACAGCTCTAAAGACCAATCATTAAGATGTTTATAAAAGACATCATTTCCTACAAAAACGAGTATGTGTCAATTAGTGTAAAAAGAATGATGCATAATTACATTCCAATAAAATTGTAATATATAGTTAAAACATTTTGTAAATAGTACCTGGAATCTTCTCCATCTTGTAGGGAATGAGATCTTCGTCCACCAAAAAAGTAGTCTCAAATGTTCCCGTGCTAGTGACACAGAAAGATCCAGGAAATGCTGGGACGACAGCATCAAAGTCATGCTCTTCTCCATGTACCGGCCCCTGATCCTCGCCAGCACTCCCATGCCCCTGATCCTCATCAGTACTCTCATGTTCCGTCTGGGGTGTCTCATTTTGTGTTTCCGACTGGCCAGATGACAATGATACATGATCAGTGGCGAAGGGGGTGTCATGCTCAATGGTATCAGCATGCCTCTCACCGGGGAAAAAATATTCCTGTAGAAACAAATAATATTTTAGTTACTCATATAGGAATAGGAAAAAAAATTGTGTTTGGAATAGACTTATAATTAAAGAGTTTGCAGCTTACATCCAAGCGCTTTACTTTAAGCAACACACGATCTATCTTTTCTTGAGTCTCATTTTGCGTCATTTGCGGATCCGATATAAGCAGATTGACGACCTCCTGATTTAATTTTGTTTTTGCTTTTTGAACTGCATCCCGGATATTCTTTGAATTCTTGAGGTCAACATTGTCAAAAATGTGCCCCAAATCCATATCCTTCAGATCCATCTATAGATAAGTATCATCCGACATAAAAATAGAAAACATTAATATCAATTTGAAATCATTAATATAATTAGATAACATAAATATGTATAAATACAGTTTCTAAAATTCACAACGTGCTATATACCTGCTCATGACCCGATGAGCGTGGCGTGCTAACATCTGTCGACATATCATCTGTCATGGAGCTCTTGCCTCGACCCTCAGCCTACAAACAAAATATTGATCACGTTGATATCATAATTAAACAAATGTACTTTCTAAAGAAGCAGGTAAATAAAAATGTGGTATATATACCTGTTACCTGTAGGGGGGTGTCGGCCTCCAAGGCTCCATTGGGGACTTGCCCCGATCAGCTGACTGCAACAAAGTAATTAAAAACATTAATTTCGAACTGAAACCAATACACGGGGAAAATCTTATTTAAAAACATATTTAAATATTGACCACATTGATATCATAATTAAACAAATGTACTTTCTAAAGAAGCAGGTAAGTAAAAATGTGGTATATATACCTGTCACCTGTAGGGGGGTGTCGGCCTCTCAGGCTCCATTAGGGACTTGCCCCGATCAGCTGACTTGTAGACTCAAGAGTTTTTGTTTGTCATTTTTTTTTGGGAAGGGGCTATGCCAGCACAAAAGTGGTCGAACCGGCAAGTTTCAAAACCAGTTAAAATGATCAATTCTAACCAGAAAAGGCCAAAACCTGTTAGAACCATCCAGTTTCAGTCCACTTTGGCCAATTTTATCTTTTGATAATTATGAAATCATCTATTTATGGATTTGACTATGCATATTAAAATCCTTTATATTATTTCTCATGTGCTGAGCACAGACCCTGTCAGACTAAGTGGACAGTAAATCAAAAGTAGCTACATGTTTATCATATCTAGAGTATATTTCTTTTAAGTTTGAACAATAAAGACAACACACTAGTATATTTTTAAATATAATTTCCTTCTCCCACAAAGGATATTAAATGTTAAATCAACCCCTACCACGAAGCTCTATAATCTGAACAATGAGACCAGCTAAGAATGGATACAAATTTAATAATCGGGGGAGAAAGTGGGTGCAACAGGATCAAGTGCGTTGATTATTTACAAAGAGAGAATCATGTGCAAGAGGAGGTATGTTTAGTTGCAAACAGAACTCTTTTAGATAGGACAGAATCATAGTTACATGATAGATATCTCAAGGATCCAGAATCCAGGGCGCTGTATTTTCACAACAAACAGTCTCCTTCCAACTATACCCAAGTCAAGAACCTTGGGGTTAATTGGTATAGAACCTTGAAGCTTTAGTAGCCAATGTGTCAGGTTAGTCTACTTGAATCTCCAAGCTGCTTTTATTACTCATTTGTGATATACGTATGGGAGCTTGAGGAAAGAGAAAGAGTATGTTCTCTAAAATTGTGGTTGTTTGTGAATTCACCAAAATATATCTATAGTTTATAAAAAGGGTTGCCACAAAATATCTATGGAGTTCAACACAGGTACACAGGTTGCAGCCTTTTCTAATTATTATTAGGTATATTTTTTCAAAGTTCTGTAATGCATCAAGCCCAATATCTAATTGTTTGGGTTTTGGCAATAGCTTTGTAATGCATAAGCCTATAACCCGTCTGTTTGATCTTTATTTTGAACTTGGCTACAGGGTTGAATGTAACTCTGTGCTTATTAGCACCCATGTTTTCACTGTGGCTCTGCACCAGCTATTTATGAGCTCATGGAACAAAATCTCAATATAGGGATAACTTGCAACCACAAGCCAAATCATTCAACTGCGAGTTCATTGGTGAGGCCAACAGAGTATCAACAGATTCCATTCCCATTGGGTCTGCCCTAACTGTATGGCATGAGTTGAAGGACATATGGGCAGTGTGTAAATCCAAGGTGACTTTAGGAGAATAGATACTCAGACCAGGGCCAAAAGGAACTCTGTTCTTTTGGGGCACATCATCTGAAAGCTTGTTTCTTGAAACAAGCCAACTTGAAAAGAAAGAAAGAATGGAGAAATGTAAAAGTACAGATTGTGAGAGAGAGATTGCCAAAGAGGGGAATTAAAAGTTCATTACCTACCTTTATTTGCTATGAATTAAAAGTTCATTGGATTGGAAGAAGATATCATGATTCTTGAAACACCTTGACAGTTTGTAATGTAAAGATTTATCTTAACTCTAAATGTATTAAGTATTGAAACACTTTGATAGTTTGTAATAAATTAGTAGAGATCTATCTTAACCCAAACTTATTAAGAAAGTATTAAAACACTTTAAAATTTTGTAATAAATTAGTAGAGATCTATCTTAACTCAAACCTATTAAACATTGAGATGGATAAAAAACACCAAGCATAACCTACTCTATACTTAATAAAACCAGGGTTATGATGGATCTATGCTAATGTCAATATATATAGATTTTCAAGGAAATTTTGCAAGAAAACCCTAAAGATGCTTTTCCACATTCATGGATGCATCTCTAGTAAACGGGTCGATGTAAACTAATCTGTCTTATCCAAGTTATTCAAACTGAGCACCAGTCAACAAAGAGCTAGCCAAAGGGCAACATTGACGACAATCAGTTGAACTAACGCCTTGAGTTAATATCTCTCTCTCTCTATATATAAAGTCAACCTTTTTTATATGTTGGTCATCTTTTAGTGCTACACACAAAGTAACTGAGATCTACCCCATCCGATCTGTAGAATAACTCCTCTTGGTACTGAAAAATTTACAGTCATGATGCTTATCATCTACTATGCTTCCACCGAGTATAGTTACATTTAATGATGCCTTGAAAAACAATTCAGGCAGGATATTTGAGCTATGTTAGTGGCGTATTCTGTTCTTGTAACTAAGCGTAGTTGTCCTACATGTGTTGCAGCTGTATAGTGTGAGAGTGTTAGCATTGTGGATATTAACCAGATCACCTTCTGTAAACAAATTTAACCAGTAACCTCTAAATTTTATCCACTTCATGTTTATCAGAAAATTACTAAATGTTTTTACCAGCTTTAATAGATAATTTTCATTTATCTTGACAAAATGGGTTAGTACCTGACAAAGGGAACATATAGCAAGATTGAGATCTATGTTCCTCTGAATTGCAATTGTGCCAGAAATGAGATGATAAATTCACTAATTTGCATCCAAGCACAACAACGAAAGAATCTTGTAAAGATCATACTTTGCAGGATTTGTAATTTTCTAATGCCCTACTGACTATGCTTTAGTACGCTCTTCATTAGGGCTAAGGAGATCACAAAGTTAAATAGTATGCGTGCCTGCAGAGCTATTGGAAAACATCTTTAAAATCTCAGAGACATCATATGTAAATTTTGCTGACCTTAATTTACTGTTTGTGTGCCAAGCAGGTCTTTTTGGGCTGATCTCAATACTCGTCATCTCCCTACACAACAAAATGCACATTTTCATCACTATATTACTTCTTACTACCATATCTGGTGGTGTTGCCATCGCAGATGTGACTATTGATGCATGCTCAGCAAAGAATAGTATTCTGTATCCACTCCTAGCAGCAGATATCCAGAGTTTGTGTGGGATGAGTTTATCAATTGGAGCACTGTTAGGGTTCTCCACAAGTGGTGTGGCAGTAAATGTCCTTGGTGCTCAGGTTCTCTTTTTTATATTCCTATTTCCTTAATGAAGAGATCATTATTAATTCTTAATATTTTGTTTCTTGAACTAATTTGTGGAATTGCAAATGAACTCAAAATCTCTCTTAAATTTAGAACTCCATGTCATGGTGAGTGAATGACAAGATATTTGATAACTCTAGCTTCAGAGTTTGATTGATGGTAATGGGCCAGAATATCTTTGTTGGACACTTGTTTGGGTGCATATCAATCAGTGCATAACATCGGCTGTACATATTTCGTGATAGGGCGCTTTAGGACTACTCTCTATCCCAGCTATAATGCTCCTTTTCCTTGGATTTACACTATAATGCTCCTTTTCCTTTTCTTTATGAAGGTATTTATCTTTACTTGGCTAAAGCAAAATAGTTTTATATTTGTCTCTTTGTTAAAACATTTCATTTTCATTGGCAGGAGCCTGTATTACAACTTCTTGAAACCATAGTTGTAGATGGAAGGGATAGAGAGTTGGCATTATCAGCTTTAAGGCCAGTCCAGAATTTGGAGGAGTGTTTCACTGTGAATTATTCTGATATTGGATTAGAGGAATTAAAGAGGAACATAGAATGTACTTCACAAGGTAATGACCTGTCTTGCATCGAACATGAATTTTTATCACAGCTGGAAAATATCATTCTAGATATACTCTCTCAACTTCAAACATTATACAAAGAGCATAGTGTGAAGGAAAGGGGTTGGTTATTCTTAAGGCATAGTGCATGGCTGTCTTTAATTTTATCATTGCTCCAGGAAGATCTGTGGAAAGTGTCTCTGAGAAAGATCCCAGTTTCAAGAGAGGACACATTTTGGATAGAGCAGACATCTAAAGATACTTCATTACTCACACTTTGTGAGCAGTTAGTTTTTTGTGTATTGAAGGATGGGAAATCAAGCGTTTTGCTGAAAATATTGACATCCCTTTTGAGCATGCATGTCGGGGCACTGCGAAAAGCTGTGCTTTTTGTTCTTGATGGAAAAGAATGTGAAGATGATGCACTATTTTCACTAGATTTGCTGCTTTAAGCAGGTTATGACAAGTCAAAGCAGGAAGAGTTGTTGGGGAACCTAGGAGCTAGCTTTAAGCTTATAGAGTTTGTACTTGGAACTCTGACAAAGTTTAGAGGAATTGTGAGCAAAGAAAACACAGGGAACCTGAACAAACTTTTTTTGAGCTCCTCGTTGCATGGTTTCCCAGCACATGTTCATCCAGGGAGTACAGCTGTGGTCTCTTCTACCCTCTCTGTTGAGGGATTTTTGTATACAATTGAGCAATTTTTCAGAGCAAGAGATGCATTAGGGGGGATTGAGGTTGATGCAGAAGATTTCAATAGTTTGCTTGAGGTCATAATGACCATAAAGTTTGAAAGGCTATTTGAGGGTATACATGATAAATGTAGAATCCTGTTCAATAATTTAATTCCCTCTATAGAAGAGAGATGTATGTATAGTGATCTATTTTTGCTGAAGAACATGGAAATCCTGGTAAAAGAAATGAACTCAAGCAAGGAGGTTAACTTATCTATTAAAGAGCATATACTTACAAGTGCAACTGATATGGTGGAATGCCTGAGAACGGATCCTAGTAAAGTCATTTTGCTTAAGTTTTATTTGGGGAACACTGAGGACTCATTGATGTTGAACCAATCCAACAAGTTCCAGGAATTTCTTGGAGGCAATGGTAACTTTTTGGCTTTAATTGATGCTTTGGATGGATGCCATAATGAGTCAGTGAATACAAAGGTGCTATAGCTATTTGTTAATCTTTTAACAGGTGGTCTGAGTTATATTAACTTGAAACACACCTTCCAAGAAAAGTTCTTATTGATGGATTCATCTACTTTGGCTTCATGGCTGGAAAAAATGCTGCTAGGATATACTGCTCAATCAGTTGTAGGTAATTTTCCAACAGGAGTCTCTAATTCAGTAAGAGATTTAGCTATTTCTTTCATCAATGCTCTGGTGTCACCTTCATTTGATTCAAAATCAAGAGAACTTTGTGATCACATTCTTGATGCATTGCTTGTGGGTCTAGAGAAGGAATTCCTGTCATTTGATGTTCCTACTGTGAAAGCATACTTCAATTTTGTAGTTCAGTTGGAAAATGGTGAGTCCACAATAAAGCCTATTATCAAGAGGGCAATTGTTATGGTGGTCAAGTTGTCTGCCGATGAAACCCATCTGGAGGGTTTGAAGTTTGTCTTGGGTTTCCTGGTTTCTGCACTGGGTTCGTATGGTGCTAACAAGCATGTTTCTAAAATATTAACAGAGAAGCCTTGGTCAAACACTAGTTCTAAGGTGACAAAGTAACAATATTAGATGCGAGGCAACTTATTGGACAGCCAGCTGTTGCACCTGTGACAGCATACAAGTCTAATGTGAAGCCTCTTTCCAGGAATTCAGTTCAATTTGAACTAGTTCATCTTATTTTCAACTCTGCAAATGAGAACTATTTGGCTGTAGCTGGGTATGAGGAATGCCAAGTTCTCACTGTCAATTCTCGAGATGAAATAACAGACCATCTTGCAATTGAGCTTGCTTTGCGAGGTGCTTACATTCGACAAATAGCCTGGCTTCCAGGTTCTCAGGTTCAACTCATGGTGGTGACCAACAAGTTTGTGAAGATTTATGACCTGTCCCAAGATAACATTAGCCCTATGCATTATTTTACGTTATTGGAAGATTCAATTATTGATGTAGTATTAGTACCCATCTTACATGGTCAGCTAGTTCTTTTTGTACTATCACAACATGGCATGTTGTATAGGAAACAAATAGAAGTAGAGGGTTATATTGGAGCTCAAGTTTTTGCAGAGACTATCCATCTCCACGGTAGAGATGTGCAGTCAAAAGGTATATCTTTGTGTTTCACATCAGCCTACAGATTAATTTTCCTCTCTTATCATGATGGTTCAACTTTGATTGGTCATTTGAATCCTGATGCGACATCTATTAGCAAAGTATCAAGTGTTCTTGAGGGTGATCAAGATGGTCAATTAAGGCCTGCTGGACTACATCACTGGAAGGAGTTGCTTGATGGCAGTGGTTTCTTTGTCTGCCTCTCTAGTTTGAAGTCGAACTCTCCACTTACTATGTCTCTTGGTCCTATGGAGCTGTGTGCACAACTTCTGCGATTGCCTGGAAGTCCATCTTCTCAATGGGTTGGCATTTCAGCTTACAGGCCTCTCTCTAAGGACAAAAATAATGTTCTTTTTTTACATGATGATGGTAGTTTGCAGATCTTCTAATTTGGAATAGGTAGTGGAACTCGAGGATTGGAATTACTAAGACATGATTGCAACATCAATTCAGATCAGGTGAAAAAGCTAGGCCCTGGCATCCTCAGTAATACAGCAAATGCTGGGATCAACCCAGAATTTCCACTGGACTTCTTTGAAAAGACAAGCTGCATTACTATTGATATTAATCTAGGAGGTGATGTTATTCCTAACAGTGATTCAGAAGGTGTTAAGCTTAATTTAGCATCAGAAGAAGGATTCTTAGAGAGCCCTAACGCTACTAGATTCAAACCCATTTGAGCCTCATCTAATATTTCAAAAAAGATTCCATTCAATACTTATATACACCCAAATGAACCCATTCATGATAAATGTGGCTATTTGGAAGCCCTTTAATATCTTTTGATTCAATATACGAGTTAAAGCAAATCACTTTTCCTACAGGAAATGGGTTTCACACAGAGCCAAGTGCATTGAATATATGCTTCTATACAAAAAATCAACATTAGTTAGCGCAGAACTTCAATTTGGAGGCTTCGAAAGAGGCCGAAACAATGTGATCTGGCTAAGTGTGTGACCACTCCTACAAATTTACATACATCATCATCCAGAGAAACAAACGTAACTTGTCATTATATCTAATCACATGTGGAAATTTCCTTGTTGCCTGCATTCTAACAAGAAACACAATTTTAATAGTTTCTTCATTGTTCCTATGTTTTTTGACTAAGAAGGATGAAAGCTATGGTTGAATACTTCATCCATTCCTTGGAATACTGAAGAGTTAAGGTGAACCACAAGAATCCAATAGGGAACTTACAACGTCATGACATTCTAGAGTAGAGGTGAGAAGAAAATTGTTTAAATTTCATGTTGAACTTCAAAAAGTCTTAATAGGATTAGCTTCCAACTTGGTTGTCATAGGAAAATTGAAAAATCTATAAAAGTCAGAGGCATAATTGCAAATACAAAAATAGAAAGTGAATTAGATGTAGGAAGATATTAGAATTCATTGAAGGGGTACATCCAATTTTGTAGGTCACAAGTGACATTCATTTCATTTCCTCACTTGTAGCCTATACTTCCTACCTATGTGTCAATGTCTATCTTACTCAAGTAACATCCATATACACATGATAATAGAAACACTTGGAGGGGAGGCCCAAACTATTGTTCAATATTTCAGAGTAGGATGTGGATTGGAAACGCCAGGGAAGCATCACTGAAACTTTCACTAGAATTTATGTTTTTCAGCAATAGCAAGGTGATAATATGTAACAAGTTACAAAAAAAAATATGAAACAGTTGCATTACGAGGGATTGGGTCAATAAAACCTTTGTTGTATTTGTTGTGTGAAAGAATAAAAAGGTGTTGGGCATCGGCCAAATTTTGTTGGAGGGAGAGTGAGTTGATACCTTAAACTCTCCATCAACAATGCTGCAAATATTTTCTATACAATAGGCTACAAAATCCTCACTATCTCACGAATATTCAATGAAGTAAAATAAGTTTCAGGTTTTTTATTATAAAATCTCTAGATTGGGAAGCAACTCGAACCTAACCTAGTAATTTCCAAATTACAATGACAATAGAGATTTTCCAGAAGTTATTTTTTTCTTATTTGAATACTTTGGCTGTCAAAATATCAGAAAAGTAACAGCTGGAAGATTAAATGTGGGAAAGGACGCAACTGCAATGCAATGCAACAGCAATGACCCTCACCTCAAATAGAGAGCGAGAGGGAAATTCAAGGGAAGATAAGTTCATATTTTAAACTATATTATGAACACAGTCTTTTCATCTTTTCCATACCAGTATAAATCCATGCTAAATAAAGATTTCTTCTGCATAAAGAACTTGTTTTTTTTTTTTAATTTGAAATCGAAATTCTTTAAGCAAACATAGATTACACATCGATTTGGGGCATTCTGTCAGCCTCAGTGTGAACTCTGCAAACCCTCCTCCTTTGCAAACCCTCCTTTGTCGCCCTCTCCTATGCGAGCTCTGTCCCCTGCGGCCTTATCCTCTTCGGCCCTCTCCTATTGTTCACGAGATGAAGAATTACCTATTGACTACTGTGTTGAGTTGTGTAGTTTTTTCCCTTGTCAATGGAGTTGCTATGCTTCTGACAAATAAACATTTTTTAATGCAACCCTGTCAAACCCAATAGATAACAATGAGGGCCGAGCCCAAAATAGTAATGGGGCTTCTCTTCCTTCCACAAATCGATTTGGTGAACCCATAGAAAGGTATACATCATTGCTGTCTCAGTATACAAGAAAAAAGTAGATGGATCGGCCTCCCAAGCATGCAAAGATAACGCACATGGATATGGATATAGGGATATGCCCATAGATTATTGACAGAGAATACAGATGGGTATGGTGACAGGGTTGCATGAATGCTAGGATAAACCCACGACTTGCCTCTTTTCCACAACAAAAATCCCAAATCGATTTTCTATTTTTCGTTTAAAATATGAACTCATGATGTAATAGATTTCCACCATCGATTTGGATCCAAGGGATGAGAGCGCTTGGTGGGTAGAGCGCTATAGTTACCACTCCCATAGCACAAAGTATAATTGCAATTGTTATGTATTGGGAAGCCTGCTCCAATCCTACCCATACTATTTTCACCATGTTTGTATTATGAATGGAGTAAACAAAACCAAGTTTGAACCATTCTCTCATAGGTTGTGAACTTTTTGTATCCTATGTGCAATAATATGCATCATGTTGGCATTTATTTGTTATTATATTTTTTTTATATACTTTGACACTAATGCTTAATGTATTTGGTCTGGTAGGTGTCATGACCAAGTTCTTATTAAAGACCATAATTAAAACAATGCACATCATTTACAATCAGAACCTTTGTAGTGATTTACAATCACAATATCAATAACAATTTCATAAGCAACCACATATATAACACTAATGGCATTGTTGTCTTGGGTAACATGCCTAAAAACAATTTAGTTATGGAGATTTCTAGTAGAGTGAAAACTAAACCAATGTCCATTCATGAGTGATTGAGGTACATCTTGAGGTACTTGAGAGATTGACTTGTCTTGCTAGGTTTGCACAAATTTGGATGCATTGAGGTGTCCATGAAGATAATTATATGAAATTATATTATATCACCAATAAAAAAGGAGTATTATAATGCTTTATTTTCTATTATTAAAGGGGAAAGGAATATAACAATTGAAAAACATGAAATAACAAGCATGATGATTATGAAACATGCAAGCATAAATCATTTTAAAATTAAACATGATGGTGCTCATCATAATCATCACTATACATAACCACAAAATACGTGCTCAAAAGAACTACCATACATCCAAAAAAATAATATCCATCAATCCAAGACGAAATTGTGTCATTAGTCCATCAAAAGTCCTCGAATAAATACAAAACCAAATAAATTATGGGGTGATTAAGGATGAGGATGAGGATGAGGCTGAGGGTGAGGCTGACGTTGAGGATGAGGATGGATTATAGCAAGTTGTGTAGGGGTAAAGGTATTTATATGCATGTTCTTAAAATAAACAATCATCTTCATGCTAGATTTGAATAGACGAGTAGCAAAGAATCTTTGGCTGGGTGAGGTAGGTCTAGCATCAAATTCAATAGTGTCAGATGTGTTAGTAGAGTGTGCAATAGCATGTGTTACAAAAGAATCCCAAGAAGTAGCCTAGGATGAATGGGTGGTGTTACAAAAGAATCCCATAGCTGTCGCTTAAGCGACACTTGTGGCCACATTTACAAAAAAAAATGTATCCTTGTGATTTTTGGTAAGTTTAAAAAGAGAAATCCATGCGCCGTCGGATTTTGGATCAAAATGTAGTAGTGAAATTATCTAAGATGAATGTGATCTACAAGTAAAAGAAGGATTGGAGCATGAAAATGTACAACACAAATATAAAGGATACATGTTGGAAAATTATGGGATTATTATGAATAATAAAATAATTTATATTCCTAATTCTGTTGAATTGAAGAATCTAGTAACAAATGAGATACACAAGGTTCCGTATGTAGGACATATTGGATATCAAAAATATATAAAAGAAATAAGAAGTCAATACGTTTGGCTAGAAATGAAGAAAGACATTGTTGAATATTTATAAATGTGCATAGGATGCCATAGAGTAAAGGTTGAACATGGATATCCAACAGGGTTTCTTCAACCATTTCCAATACCAAAGTGGAAATGGGAGGTGGTGACAATTGATCTCATCACCAAATTTCCTACGAAAACAAGACAACTTGATTCAATCATGGTAGTGGCAAACAAGTTAACAAAGGTTGTTGAATTTATTACAATCAATTCAAATCATAAGGTAGCTAAGATAGCATAAAATTAGATGAAATATATTTCAAGATTACATGGAATACCCAAAGCAATTTTTTTACATATGTATCCAAGGTTTACTTCAAATTTTTGGAAATCTAAAGGCTTTGGAAAAAATATGAATATGAGTACAATATATCACCCATAGATAGATGGGGGGATTGAGAGAATTAATCACATTATTGAATATATTCTTAGAATTTATGTGGCCGATCAACCATCATTAGTAAAAAATGAGATATAAGTGGCTAGGATACCAAAAAATTTGGTCACCATATTTTTTTTAAGGGATAAATGACTAAAATTGAGAAATTTTAAATGAGCTAACAATAAATAACCAAGATAAATGACCAATTTGGTCATAGTATAAGAATTAAACTAAAAATGACCAATTTGGTCACAGGATAATAACTAAACTAAAAATGACCACATAACAATTGGTTATTTAATTGGTAATTTTTAGGTGTGTCACTCTGACAATGGAAAATTACAATTTTGATAATGAATTTGTACAATTTACTAAATTCTAACACTGCAGATGAATCCATCTACAATGTTATAATTTAGTAAATTATACACCTACTCATGTGTCACAACTTAGCATTAATGCATGAAGTAGATTTAATAACGAACTTATATGCAGTCTTATGTTTTTAGAGAATAATCAATTTGCTTATAATATTTACATCCTTCGAAAGGTATCATAATTAATTTTCAATACATATGTGGTACACACATTAATAAAAATCATCACAAGCTAAGATATCACAAGTATCACATAACTAAACTAAAAATGACCACAAAACAATTGGTTATTTATTTGGCGATTTTTAGTTGTGTCACTTTGACAATGAAAAATTACAATTTTGAAAATGAATTTGTACAATTTACTTAATTTTAACACTACAGATGGATTTTGAGACCTGAAACACTTAATCCATATGTAGTGATAAAATTTAGTAAATTTTAACATTGCATATAGATTCATATAATATCCAGTTCAATGTTCTTATCATGTCCATATCATATTTCACCATTTTGTGTTTCCATATTGTCCCTTCGATAGCTCCACCAAGTTGCATCATGTGCGATATCATAGTGTGTCAAACGTTGAGTTGAGTCTTGGGTATTTGTTGTCTTTCCCTTTGGGTATTGTCATGTCATGAAGTTGGTTTCAATTTGACAATGCATTTACTAAATTTTAACACTACCGATGGATTTAGAGACACCCTAGAAAGTGTCTCCAAACCCATATGCAATGTTAAAATTTAGTAAATTGTAGACCTCCTCATGTGTCACAAGTCAATAATTGCCACCAAATTAGTGTTACTAACCATGCCAATGTCCTATAGATCTTACCCATGACATAAGCATGAGAACTACATTGACTATATACGCTCCCACTGATATAATGTCATGATATGTTGAATTTATGAATCATGTCAATCAATTTCTAGTAGATAAAAATATTTTATAAGAGAGACATTAATGCCATGGAAACATGTAACTCTTCAATTTGAGGGGAAACTTGTTTGCTACTTTGTTGGATTAATATTTTTGAAGGAGTCGAGGGTTTTGTGATTTTTAGAAGGAATATGAAACAACGCTTTCCTGGCTAAGGACAAAACATTCTCAACCTTGAATAATGCATGAAATCGAATATACCACACAATTTGAATACAATCCATTATTCAAGTCTAAAAGAATAAGCGAGTATATATTTTCTAAGAATTATTGTATTTAAACATAACGTATAGAATGCTTTCCATGTGGCTTTCAAATTTGACATTACCCATCTAAATTGCAATGTGTCAAAAATTATTCCCATCCTCAATGGAAAAATGTGTGTGTCTATATATTAATTTGATAATTAATAATTAATATAATATAACTATATAGTTATAAGTGATTTTATATTATTTCATATAAATCTCCGATTAATTGACTATTGCAAAGGGTTAGATCCTTCAGTGTCCAAGGTTTCTTTACAACTCAACTATGGTCGACTACGAAGACACAAACTTTCCTACCTTCCCGCCTCCAATCCCAATCGAAGTTGAATATTTCAAGTGAACGATCTCCTCGCAAGGGAAAATATAGTCGGATGAGAAACACATTAAATTTGTCAAGAAGTTGGATGAGGTTCCAGTGGTCTCTCTTCCACATAAATGACCAAGAAAGGTTGCACTCTCCCTAGACGAACGAGATTTGGTGGGGAAATTTACTGGCTTGGGGGCTTCCTATTGTAAAGGAAAGTTTCCTATGGTGAGGGTTTAAGAGGCCATCAACATATTGGGGTTGAAAGAGAGATGCAAATGGTTCTGGGTGATTCCACGGACCTGGGTAACACTTTTTGGCAAGAGCATTTCGGCAAAAACAGAAAAATGCACCTCGCTCGAGGTCTTGTTAAGCCCTCGACCGAGGTCTTAATATCTCGACCGCGGGCTTGTTAAGCCCTCGACCGAGGTATTTAAATACCTCGACCGAGGTATTGCGGGCTTTAAAAACCCTTGACCGAGGTATTTAAATACCTCGGTTGA
>LPNX010870308.1:121289-141923 GCA_001517045.1 Pseudotsuga menziesii | reverse complement strand
TGCGTTTTCAGGGCTTCTCTCTAGTACATGAGTAAAAAATCAGGTTTTCATCGCCAAATTTGGCCAAAAAGTGTTACCCATCTTCATGGAATCACCCTTCTGCAAGTATATATAAGCAAGATTCAGAGATTAGAATGGTTCATACCTTAGCCAAATGAAGGTTGATCCAAGCAACCCTTCAATCCTCTTCTTGCTCCTCTTGCTACTCTTGCTCCAAGAGAACTGGAAAATTAATTATACCTTCCTCAAACCATTATGACCACATATAAAGAAATGATAATCAAATAAACCTGAAATAATGATCTAACTAACATCATCATATGATCATAAACAAATATTCAATCACACATTGAACAATTATTTGGGAAGAAGAAAGACATCACATCTTTATTAATCTTGAAAACAAGTACAAATATACCTTCTCTTCAAGTTGTGCACTTCACAAAACCTTGATCTGGTTTTGCTGCTTCTCTTCTCCAAGGAACTTAGCCTCCAAGCTCTTCAACACAAGGAGAAAGCTTCTAGGGAAAAGGTTTGGGCAAAGAGAGCTCCAATTCCTCCAGCATACAATGCAAAGGTTCAAGTCCCTTCTGATGGACCTCCCTACCTCTATTTATATGCTTCTGAAGACATAGGGTCGAAGACAAAGTAGTTACAACTAAAGGAGTCAGTTGCATAACTACCCAAACTACCTGAATTTCAAAAAATGTATTTTTTTTTACATTTTCAGGAGGAATACGCGGGTTACAGAGACAACAGTCATGTATGCAGGAGGTATACGCAGGTTTCAATGTATATAGTAATGTATTTAGGGAATACACAAGTATTATATATAGCAAGTCGCATACCATACGTGGGTTTCCTTAAGGAAACACGCATATGCATCAAAACATCTCATTTTAAGGGTATTTCGGGGAATTTTTAGACTTTGGTGTCTTCTGGGAAGTTTTAGCTAACTGAAATATATTTCCAATGGTGTAGAGATGAGGTCAAAAAAAGTTACAAAACTCAAGATATGGATCCTCCAATTTAGGTGTTTTTTCAGTGACTTTGAGTGACTTTCATGAAGTGTCATCATGGAAGTGTCAACATGCGATGGAATCATGGGAAAGTGGTCACATAAAGATATGTGTCATTTTTAGCTATAACAGATGTCCCATAATGTATGAGGTTATAGGAGAAGATGATAGCCAAAATAAATTATAAAAGAAATAGCCGAGTATGGAGAGAGTAGAGAATCCAAGATCAAAAGGATTGAATAAAGGTACCTGAAAGAGAGATAAATGTCAGACAAAAGTGATCTCATGAACATAGAATCCCATATACAAATCATCACCATAAAGATACAGGTGCATCCAACATATGTATAACTGATGAAACTATCATGGTCACTCAATATGCAAAAAGGCTCCATATCAAATCTAAAGGAGTCATGGCTTGCAAATGAACAAGGGGGATCCATGCTCAACAGTCGATCATAGCCACAATAATACAAGGTGGATCTATGACTCAGAAAAATGTCATATAAAATGTAACAAGGTCTTGCACAACTTGGGCAATAGCAAAATATGATGCTAATGTCGTCCCAAGGTCTTCAATCCAAACCGCCCAAAAGGTATGAATCCTAACCATGCAAATAAAGGAGTTGAAGTCAAACATGGAGGAAACCGTTTGATTATCGGTCAATAATGAGAACCATTAACAAACATGAGGGAAACCACCATTAATGAAAATTGTCCCCAAGGTACCTAGTACATTCTAACAAGTGTGAATAAAAGGACTTGAAGTCGAACACTTGAAGAATCCATTGAGTAGGAGACATTAAGGTATTCCCACTACCCAATATCGAGGGAAATTTCCACTGATGACTGCAATACCCAAGGTACTATCATAAAAACTCTAAATCTCATTCCCAGAGCAAGATGTGTTGCGGTCGATAGGAAGAGATCCGTTGGAAGGAAGGCATTAAGGCATCCTTAATCATCCAACATGAGGTAAGTCAAAGACTAATTGGATCTGGAATTGGTACAGAATTTCACGACAAGGACTGTTGAAGACATGATGTAATGAACTGATACCAGGGAATGCGCAACACAAAAGGTCAAGGAAACTGCAGAATGGCCGAAAAAGGTTTAATCCTTGAACAATGAGCACGACAAAAAGTGACTTAGGTAGCTTTTGACACAAAAGGGATGAATGACACAAATCTGGACTGTAGGATACATTGAGAGATCCCCCATATAATTGGAAAAGAAACCAACTAGAGGAGTAAAAAACTCTGAATCAGGATAAGGTCAAAATACTAGGACCCAACTATTGATAGACTCAAAACTGGTGCTTTGTTCAAGGAAACAATACTTGTTTCCATGATGCAAAATACATGTGAATGAAGTTCCCTTCCCCTCTTTCTTGTAAAGGTTTAATGAGTCCAAGAAAGAAAACTCGGGACCTTCTTCATTTTTGGAAAGCTCGAAGAAGAGACCGAAGAATGCTTGATAATGCACTGATTCATGGATTTTATGAGCCCGAACTAGTACATGCTCATTGGTGTTTTCATATTTTGAGAGTATGAAAACTCTGAAGAAGACTTCAGCGGGGAATATTTTCATCCAATTTAGTCTCCTAAGGCCGAAAAAGTATAAAACAATCCACAGAAGAACTCTCTTAGCTTCTGAAGAAGTAAGGCGCACCTTTTTTGTACTTAGTCAAGAAGGTCCGAAAAAGGTTAAATTACCACCTACCCAATGCTCCTTCAAAAGTAGCATATAGCCTGATTTTTACGAGTGTGAAGGAAGGCAAGATCAGTTGGAAAGATCCATTTGATTACGATAAATGGGACTTACAACTATAAACTTGATGCTTTGTTCTTTAGGGTTTAACGAGCATGAAAAAGACATAAAGTACACTCAGAATATTTTTCATGTTTAGTTCTAGAGCACGAAAAAGAGAAAACTAAGCTCATATCAGGTGCTCCTTTTCCATAGGTTTAGTCCCTCGGGTCTGGAAAAATGATAAACCTATGCCTGAGACTACTCTTCTCAATTCTGAAGAAAAGAGAGTGATCCTTTCTCATACTATTCCACATGGTCTGAGAAAGTGATAACCTACCAGCAATGTGGATTCCCATTCACATATTCTTAATGAGCCTGAATGGACAAGTTTACTCGGCAGTCAAGTATATTTTGAGGAGCTAGACCTGGGCCTAAAGAAACTCAATATCTTTCCCATGAAGTCTTAACGAGTCTGGAAAAGTCAACTCACAGCCTCCTTACTATTTTTAACAAGCTTGAAGGAGAGCAAAAAGAATGCTCTAAATGCAGGGAGGCGAGTGTCATAGGAAAGCAAAACTAGTTCCAAGTGCAAGAAACAAACCTATGCATAAATCAAGGAACATGAGCAAGAAATAGATACTCGGGGAAATTCTCCTCAAGGTAAATGGTGTCAAGATGAAAAGAAAAAATGATACAAGGCTTAGCGATGATGAGAACAAAGATGGGGGCTTATACAGCGAGCTAAAATCATGGAAGCTGAAATCAGGCTCATAAGTACGAGCAGGGCACATGCAAATGAAGTTACAGCTTGAACAATAAGACAAGTCCAGTAAATAGTTGTGAATCCAACTAAGAATCATGTCTCCAAGAAACAACAACATCAGGATCATATTCATAAGAAATGTTCTGATATAGGTCACTTTGGTAGAAACACATGTGACTTTGCTATATTCTACAAAAGGTAAATTCAAGGCAGAATTGACTAAAGAGGATTCTATAGCACCAAGGATTGAGGGTTTATAATCAGTAAGATCAACCTCAGAAGGAGAGAAAAAAACAACAAGGGAGATAGAGTATGCAGGAACAAACTCGGTATCACAGGAGTTGAAAAATTCATAAGAAAAATCAAGCTCATCAGGATCATTGACTTCCTATTCAAAGTAAGAATCAAAAGACTCAACAAGACCAACATAAGAAGAAAGGTCGGGCTTACTAGGAAAATCAGGGTTAGACTTACTCACAATTAAACCAACATCCAACAGAATATCAGACTGTATCAAAGACTCTAGGAAGAATTCATCTGAAGGAAGGAGATCATCCGAGATAGGACACATGTCTTAACTTTCAAATGGATCAACAGAGTGGAGAGCACACTCCATAGTTTGTATAGGATGACTCACCTAGTCAACTGCTGGGACCAAGTCCCAAGAAGGTAAGCATGAAAACAAAGGCTGCTTCTAAATAGAAATTGAACGCAAAGGACATGAGGCCACATAGCTCACCTGTGGCGGGGTGGTGTCTATAGAAACACTGGGAATCAATAAAGGAAAGACATGGTCTCTAGTTGGGTTAGGATACTGATCAAGAAAATCCAACTGATCGATAGTGACAATTTCTTCGCCATGATTAAAGTACATCACATGAAATAATGCTGACACCACAACTTTCATGGCATAGACATAATCATGTCTGAGGAGCATATTGAATTCCAAGGGGTCTTCTATCACCGTGAAGTCAACTAAGATGGTATTCCCACCCAAAGTAATAGGTGTTTGAGCAAAAATTCCCAAGGCTATACAAGTTCTTCTATCAAATGCTAGTAACTAACTTGTAGTCGACACAACGATAGGAGATCCCATGCCTCACCAAGCACGAGTAGACAAAATACTAACTGAGGCTCCTTCATAAAAAATACAACAAGCAATTGTGTATGGTTCAACTTTGACCTTTATTTGGAAAGGTGCATTAGAAGGAAGGCACGACTCAACTAGGCTATCCCAATCAAAGGAAGCAATCCGAGAGCTTGGTGGGGGTTGATCTGAAGCAAGTTCAATGCCCCCTTGTTCATTAAGTTTTGAATTGGCAGTGACAAATATGTGACTAGAAAACACTTCACTCTCCAAAAGAAGAGTCGGATTGATCGACAATGGAACCGATTCAACCGCTTCATGAAATTCACTCTCCAAAGGGAGAGTGGGATTGACCAAAGATGACATTGGTTCAATCACATAAGGGTCAATCTCCGAAATAAGAGTGGGATCGACCAAATCTGAGATTGGTTCAACCACTTGATCAACCAAAGGTTAAGTAGGTTGTTGAGAAACTATAGGTTGTTCAGGATAAGTAAATTCTTGATTCTCGGACCACACTCTTTGCACCTCTATGATAGCAGGGTACTGGTGAGTAAGATGATCCTCCTCGCAGAGATTACAAGGGAACTTAATTTTTCCTTTCACACGACCAGTTTTCACAATGGTGTCAACATGAATAGTAGTGGCTGACTATTTACTCTCAGCATGACCTATAGAGGCTGATATTTTGCCCCTACAATGACTGCCAGAGGCTGGGTGACTGGGTCCAACCTGACTAACAGATGTTGGTTGTTGAAAAACTTCAGAATGTTAAAAAACGGGATGACCATGAAACCAAACTCTTCGTACTTCCGTAATGGAAGGGAATTTATAAGTAAGGTGGTCTCCCTCACAAAGCTTACAAGGAAACTTGGGCTTGTGTTTTGAATGGATAGTATTTTCAATAGTGTCAACATGACTCACAGTGGCTGACAGATTGTCTCCAGCATGAACCACAGAGGCTAAAAGACTACCCCCAGCATGACTTGCAGAGGCTAAGAGACTGGGTCCAACATGATTTGCAAAGGTTGGATGAGCACCACCAGCATGAAAAGTAGAGGTTGAATGGTTAGGATCAACATTCTTTGTAGAAGTTGAGTGTGTGCCCCCAGCATGAACTACAGAGGATTGGGTCCAACATGGAATGCAGATATTAGATGAGGTGGTTCAACTTGACTATCGGAGGTTGAACGGGTGCTCTCAGCATTAATTGCAAAGGCTGAGTGACTAGATCCAATGTGACTTGGAAAGGTTGGAAGGATCCCACCAACATGATCAATAGAGGCTGGATGGTGAATATCAACTTAGCTTGTAGAGGTTGAGTGCTTAAATCAAACATTACCTATAGAGGTTGGATAGGTTCCCCTGACATGAACTGCAGAGGGTGGGTGGTGAGGTTCAACTTGACCTGTAGAGGTTGAATGGGTGCCTCCTTTCTTATGTGACTTCTTCCTATTCCTCCTTCTTTTACTCCTTTTAGATTGTCGGTTACTAGTATCAGTACTTTCACCGCATGAGGTAGAAGGAGAAGGAGAATCAACTACAGGTGAAGGGGAAGCAGTGTTTTGATGCCCTTGATATAATGATCTTACTTGAGAAGCATCAGGAGCATTCAGGACGGTTGGAGTAGAAAAAACCACACCAGTAGCCCTAGGGTGAATCCAGGTAGATTCAGAGTGGCCATAAAAGGAACACCAACATTCCCTATGAGAGGAATAGTACAAAAAGTTACCAACATGGGGATCCCTTGGTTGGTGTTCAAAGGGGTGTTATCCATAATTTCAAACAATAAGACAAAGTTTGAGTTTGATAGGCAACCAAAATTACAAAGAACACAACTAAAGGAAAACTAAGTACAGACAAACCACATAGCACTCACTAAAAAATTCCTAGAGCTAAACAGAAAAACAGGTATAAGATATGCTTTCCAGAAGAAAGCTGATAGACAATTACCTGGTATCCCTGTAGATGTTCTTAGGTACAAGTGGAGGAATCACCCACCACCCTCCCACACCTTCTACTGGGGTAACCTTCGAAGCCTGTCCAAGTTTAACCAGAAATAGCATTCTGGTGTACCTATCTATGAACCCTAGATGTCAAAGAGACTAAAGGCTACCTTAACTATATTAACAGACTGGGGGGATAGTCGCAAGCCTGGTTCGTACGCATGGGTAGGGTAGAAAATCCTGAAACCCTATCTAAGACAGAACCCCCAGATGTGTAAAAACCTTGGTCTACGCTTTGACAAGGAATCGGAGGATTATCTCCTCAGTCCAAGCCTTCACGCGGCCTCATGCTTAACTCCCGTTTGAGAGGAGCTTCTGAGATACAATCAACATAGAAAAGGGTTTACCTATTGATTAACCAACTACGTCTGAATTTAAACACTTGTGGGGAGTTTAAACTCCCTATCCCACAAGTCTAGCTTGAGCTAGTTGGTGTATGACCCTATAAAATAAAACTTACTAATAATTTTTAATTTATATCGTTTATTTTAAGGGTTTTTTTTAGTCAGAGGGTAAATGGCATGAAACTTATGTGGTGTTTGACTCAAAGTTGAAACAAAATGACTAAGCAAAGAGAAATGAAATGCAAAAAGCAAAAACTATTCTCTTTCTTTTCAAATAGAAACTTGAAAGCCACAAAAGAACAATTTCTTTTTAGTTTTTAAAAAAATAATGATATGCAAGGCATTAAAAACAAAACCCTAATCTACATGCATATTAAACAACTATATGTTCTTTTTCTTTTTCTTTTATAAATGCAAAAGAAAAACTACCTACAAACTAAATGTATGTAGATAACAAGAACAAAGCAAAATGAACTTTGCTGTACAACCACCAAACAGACTCTAGAATTCCCTAAAGTCAGTATAAACCCTACTTGGAAGAAAGGCTTGCATAAGAGACAAGTCAACTATTTTTGCATGGTGAAGTTAACCAACAAAATAAGAAGGAAACAAAAACCAATAATCTTCTAAGTTCATACAATGATCACTAACAGAGGCTGACCAGAAACGTAAACCAAAAATAAAACCAAGCAAAGGGGGTAGGGGGAAAGAGTAAAGAGAAACCCTAAATCTATAAAAAGAGTTACCACATAGATAAAGAACAACTAAAAGGGATGACACTAACTCCCTGGAGTCATGCACCTGTAGAGGACCCCAAAATACCTACCAAATAGCCCATAACAACAAAAAAAACCACAAAATGAGGAATAAACATTGTTTTAGGGGCACCCGTGGGTTGTACTACTGACAGATCACGTATCATATGTGGGATGATAGTATAGCAAGTCACGTGTATAAACCAGACACATGACTGTTGAGTCGACAACTCGCATATGGGTGGGAAAAAATCCCAAAAAAGGTCAAAACTGCCTTAGGAAAGCATGGGAAGTGTGCTATCAGACAGATAAAGTGTTCCTAAGTGGAAAGAAATACCTGAAAAATTTGCAAAAGACTAAAAGAAAAACATAGAAACCCCAAATAAACAAGGCTCTCCCCAGCGGAGTCGCCAGTTTTGTTGTGAAGGAAAGTTTCCTATGGCTAGGGTTTAAGAGGCGATCAACGTACTGGGGTTGAAAGAGAGATGCAAATGGTTCTACAAGTATATACAAGCAATATTCAGAGATGAGAATGGTCCATACCTTAGCCAAACGAAGTTTTATCCAAGCATCCTTTCAATCCTCTTCTTTCTCCTCTTGCTCCTCTTGCTCCAAGAGACTTGCAAAACGAATTATACCTTCCTCAAACCTTTATGACCACATATAAAGCAATGACAATCAAATAAACATGAAATAATGATCTGACTAACATCATCATATGATCGTAAACAAATATTCAATCACACATTGAACAATTATTTGGGAAGAAGAAAGACATCACATCTTTATTAATCTTGAAAACAAGTACAAATATACCTTCTCTTCAAGTTGGGCACTTCATGAAACCTTGATTCAGTTCTGCTTCTTCTCTTCTCCAAGGAACTTAGCCTCCAAGCTCTGCAACACAAGAAGAAAGCTTCTAGGGCAAAGGTGTGGGCAAAGAGAGATCCAATTCCTCTAACATAACAATGAAAAGGTTCAAGTCCCTTCTCATGGAGCTCCCTACCTCTATTTATATGCTTCTAAAGAGATAGGGTCGAAGGCAAAGGAGTTACAACTGAAGGAGTCAGTTGCATAACTACCCAAACTACTCGAATTTTGAAAAACGTATTTTTTTTTTACATTTTCAGGAGGAATACGCGGGTTACAGAGACAACAGTCGCATCTGCAGGAGCTATATGTGAGTTGCAATGTAAATAGTCATGTATTTAGGGCATACGCGAGTATTATATATAGCAAGTCGCGTACCATACATGGGTTTCCTTAAGGAAACTCGTGTATGCATCAAAAAATCTCATTTTAAGGGTATTTCTAGGAATGTTTAGACTTTGGTGTCTTTTGGAAAGTTTTAGCTAACTGAAATATCTTTCCAATGATGGAGAGATGAGGTCAAATGGTGTTATAGATATTAATATATGGGTCCACCATGTTAGGTTTTTTTTCAGTGAATTTCATGAAGTGTCAACATGCGACGGAATCATGGGAAAGTGGTCACAGGAAGAGATGTGTCATTTTGAGCTATAACACTTCCCCAAAATCCCCCAAAAATTGAGTATAGAGAAACTAGGGCCCCCTCATTACAAACAACGTTACTTCATATTTTGTAGGTCGATGGTTTTTCCTGTATAAGTTTATCTCTAAGGAATATCAAGACCTCATTCGAAGAAATGAACCCTATTTCATTGGTCCTCAAGGAATTTAAATTGATCACTGGTCTCCATATTTTGATCCTTCTATGGACATTCTGAAGGTTGTTCTAGTATGGGTTAGGTTTCCAAATTTTCCTGTGTGTTGCTATAACTTAGACTATTTGAGTGCAATCGTGAATGCTTTTGGAAAATTCATAGATAGAGAAGACCTGAAAGAACAATATGCATGTGCTATAAATTGAGTTGAAGTTAATCTAGAGGTATGGATCATGGAATCCATTAAGTTAATAGTGGATGAATGATCTCGTATACAAAAGCTCAACCATGAACAACTTCCCTTCAAGTGACTAAGAAATCGTGGATACAAGCACTTTGATAGGAACTTTATGAATAGTCGAGGGAAAATCATGAACAAGGAGCAAACAAAAGGATGGAATCAAGTGAAAAAATAAAACACAAACCCTAAGACAGCTCAAGGAAACTTGACAGGGGGGGAAATAAGGAATTCACAAGTAAATAATGAGGGAAATCAAAACCATCAAGGGTATACCCAAGATGAGGAAAACAGATTTGAGACATTGGATGAAATGGAATTAGAATTTAAAGTATTAGAAGAACAATCATCCCATAATAAAATTCCTCCAAAAGAAGAGGTGGTAATAGTAATGCAAGTAACCCCCACCCCAGAGAACTTAAAGGAAGAAATTACAAAATAGACCTCTCTAGAAAAGGAACCGAGAGACTAAAAAAAAAGAAACAAAATAATATGAGGAGGAAGAGAAATGGAAAGTACCCCGTAGGAGAACTGTAAATCGACTCTAGGAAGGAAATAGACAAGGAAAAAAGAGAAAATGAAACCTACAAAGATAAACTACAAGGAGTCCAACCAACCTTGGACAAGCTTCTCTCATGGAACACCCGAGTCCCAAAGAATCAAGGACAATGTCTCAGAGGGATCCTCATCTCCAATAAATCTAATTGATGAAGATTGTCTCCTAGAATTGCAAAGGAATGGGGAGTGTAAGTAAAGAAGTTGTGGTGAGAGATATGGTAAGAATGACAATCCCATATATCCTTCTCATCCAAGAGACTAAGCTAGAAGAAAAATATTTCCTCTTAATCAAAAGTCACTTTTGGAAGGTGTTTGGAAGGAAGGAAGAGGATTAACAGTAAGTTCTAGAGGATACTCCAAAGGAATTAGAAATTTATGGGATGAAACTGGAGCAACCGAATCTGGTTGGTCCATTAGTAGTTGAATCCGCCTATCATTTTAAATAATGAAATATGAATAATATATTAGATGATGAATATTACAATGATGTCTTGGCCTTAAATATGGCTTGGACATTCATGATGAGGAGACACCTCCTTTCATACTAACCTAACTATAAATTATTTAATTATTTAATTATAATCTTATTTTATGTTCATTACCTTGCCACTCCCTTTAAGGGAGATTTGTCCTCAAAGCTTATATTATTATCTTTTCGTTCTCGTTTTGTGTTGAAACAATGTCATTACTTCATTTATGTCTTTTTTAGAACTTATATTAGGTATGTGCTTTGTCTTTACGCAATATTTTGTAATTTTCCTTTCATTTGTAACTTGAATTTGTACCCCATTATGTTTATTATTGTTGTCCCATTTTCTATGTACATGAATACGAGGAATATTTTTGTGACTGACCATATCAAGCGTTGTTTTAGAGATCGCTTGTCCCACAATACTCATGATGTCATCACGTAATGTTTCCATTTTATTATCCTTACTATTTATCTCGAGAAGTGGTGTTTCATGAGGCTTCTCACACTCGAAGTCACCTGAAAGTGTTACATTTAGGTTTCTCTAGGGTGGTAGAAGAGTTAAGGTAGAAGATGAATCTACGATATCTGATTCCTTTGACTTGGATTCCTTTGCATATTGTAGGATCCATATTTTTTCATTGTATGGATTATCCTTACTGTTAATGATACTGGCTTGACTCTCATTATGATCTTGGTTGAGCTTATCTTTATCAAATATATTATTGGTATTTTGGTCATCCCTATGATATTTAGTCTCCTTGCCTTGTTTATTGTCTTGATCAATTTTGTTCCTCTCATTTTTGTTGACATAGTGGTCCAACATATCTGAGTTACTGATATGGTTTGTATTAGACCTTAGTTTTTGTAACATTTCCATTATCATCGTATTCTGGTTCTGTGTCATGATGCTCAAGTTTTGTGCCATGGTGCTTATGTTATGTGTCATCACACACATCTCGTCATCTAACTCTTTATGTTTCTCGTGCATGATGTTTACTTTGTCATCAAGTTTTCTTCCTAGTACTAGAACAACATCTTCTTTGATTTCTTTCTTAAGTGCCTTATTATTTTTCGTTTCTTCTCTGAATTTTTTTTGGCTGACAACGAGGGCCTTGATGTCCTTCTCCAATTTCTCAAGTTTGTCTTTTAATTCCGTCATAGCTTCGGTCCTTTTATGCAAATGTGTGTATTTGGAAGTTTATTTTGACTTATGGAGGAATACAAGACAACTAATGTCTTTGAAATAATTAATGAATTATTAATAATTATTATAATTAATTTATGTGTTGAAATAAAATAATAAATATAAAAATATTATATTTAAATATTTTATTAAAAGGTAGATTAATAAGTTTTAAAATATTATATAATAATATTAATATTATTATAATAATATTTCTTTTCTTAATATTTTTTTTGTTTGTAAGGCTACGTGGAATGAGGGAGGGTGCAACCTAGGTTGAAGTTGGAAAGCAAAACCATGTGTTGGTCTTACTTTATCTTTTCTTTTTTTTACTTTCTTTTTCCTTTCTTTTGTTTTTTTCCTTTTTTTTCTTTTATCTTTTCTTTTTAACTTTCTTCTTTCTTTTCATTTTTTTTCCTTTTTTTTTCCTTTTTTTTACGTTTTTTTTGTTTTTGGAAAATGTCCTATATTCTAGGGAAACCCTAAAAACTAAATTTACACAAAGTGTAAATAATGGCGAGGGAGGGCACCAGAGCGGAGAGAGATATGGGTGAAATGGAGCAACGAAAGAAATCAGGAATTGATGAGCCAAGTTTGAGCTCAAGTAGGAATTGATGAGCTGAGTCCGAGCTCAGAGTGCAGGAGCAAATCCACTTTGATACCAAATGGAGCAACTGAATCCAGTTGGTCCATTAGTAGTCGAATCCGACTATCATTTTAAATAATGAAATATGAATAATATATTAGATGATGAATATTACAACGATGTCTTGTCCTTAAATATGGCTTGGACATTCATGATGAGGGACACCTCCTTTCATACTAACCTAACTATAAATTATTTAATTATAATCTTATTTTATGTTCATTATGGAAACAAAATTAAAGTTCACCACAGTTAGATCGACAAAACATTGGTTTCTCTCATAGCATCTCCACAAGGAATCTAGTAATAATGTAACAATATTTAATATCTATGTGCCTATATCTCTTGAAGATAAAAAAGAAAGTTGGTATTCCATTAGGTCAGTTGCAAAAGAAATCACCTTGGAAAACATCATTTTAGTTGGTGACCTGAATGTCACCCTAGGTATGGGTGAGAAAAAAGGTGGGTCAAGAGTAAAAGACCCTGTGAGGAAATGGGTGGAAGATTTAATTCAAGAATGGGATCTACTAGATGTAAATCCCAATAAAGGGAAATATGCTTGGACCAAGAAGAGAATAGGACCGGGAAAATAGCAACAAGATTAGACATGTTTTTTATGCAAAGATCCTACCTTCTATTAGGGTTGGAATCCTACTCAAAAATTCTCCCATTCAGAGTTTCAAACCACAACCTATATCTTTAGAGTTAAACAAGGGGCATAATTTAGGTCCAATTCCTTTTCCTTTTAGTCCCCTTTGGATCCAAAAGGAACGATAATATAACTTTGGTCTAAGAGGAAATACACTTGAGTATTCGAAATAAGTAAAAATGTATGGTAATAAAAATTGATTTGGCTAATGTATTTGATAGAGTAAGACATGAAATCTTGTTCTTGGTTATGGAAAAATTTGGCTTTTGATACAAACTTCATAGGATGGATAAGAGATTGTATTGGGGATCCATGGATTAATCCACTAGTAAATGGAAGAGCAACATAGTTTTTTAAATCCACAAGAGGATTGAGACAATGATTCCCTTTGTCTCCTCTACTCTTTGTAATCAAAGCCTCAACTCTGAGCTTTCAACTAGAAAAAATACGACGGTATCAAGACTTAATAGGATTATGAAGGGTAAGGAGAGTAAACGAAATATATCATGCACAATTCTTATATGAGACTCTACTTCTAGGATGAGCGTCCCTTCAAGTTGCGAAAAAATTCAAAAGAGAATTAGACAAATTCTTTGAAGTTGCAGGAAGTAAAGTCAATAACGGGAAGAGCCACATTTAATGTTGGAAAATTACACCTAGGGAAATGTCGTATATTGCAAGAATTCTTGGGTTTGGAAGAACAGTTCAATGGGACTCCTTTAAATATCTAGGTTTTCCTATTTTCAAAAAACAACCTCGAGCAAGAGATTGGATTCGACTAGTAGAAAAAATCAAGATCCATATACAGTCATGGGGAATCAACTGGCTAAACCTAGAAGATAGGATGGTTCTTCTTAAATTAGCTTTATGTAGCCTACCAATATTTCAATGCTCTCTACTTCTTGCTCCGACTAAAATTTTAAACCATCTTGAAAAATTACTAAGACATTTTTTCTAGAAAGGTGGAAAACAAAATGAGAAAAAATTAGCATTAGTAAGTTGGGGAAAAATAAAAAATCCCTTCTTAGAACGAATGCTACATTTCAAAGAAATAAAAGCTTGGAATTTGGCACTAGGGGCCAAAATCCTTTGGAAACAAGTCACATGGAAAACATCTTGGTTAAACAAGTAATATGCAATAAATATTTCTCGAATACTAGATTGAGAAGCTTGGATACTCCCTCAACCGCCCAAAATGGATCCCCAATCTTCTATTTTTGCAAGCAAGCCCATCCTCTGATTTAATCAAATCTTTATTAGATACTTAGAAATGGAAAGCACTTAAACATTTGGGAAGAAAAAAATATGGGAGACCCACCTCTCTCCGATAAGAAAGAGACTATGAAATTAAAGACATGAATGCATTTAAAAAGAATAAAGATTCTCTGGGATATTTTAGAAGGCAGTGAAGATGGAGGAAATCACTAAAAAGAGGAAGAAACTTCAAGGCCCCAATACACTTTCTCCCAAAACTGAGGATTCTCTTTCAACATCTTTAAGGGAAAGCCTTGATAGACGCATGCACCAAGGGCTGTCGAAGATGGTGAACAAAAAGTGAGTCTACACAGTTTCCCAATGTTACAAACATATGAAATCTCTTCCAAGAATTCCAGATAACCTAACAGTTTGGAAACGAATTTAGAAAATAAAAAGTCTAGCAACGATCGACATGTTCTGCTGGACATTGGATCATGGAAGCATTTTAATGGGAGAAAAATTTAAAAAAAGGAATAATAGGACCCATAATATGTTCTCTTTGTTTCTCTAAAGAATAAAATTCTCAACATCTTCCAGGAATGATATTTTGAAGGAAGTCATGAATCATGCTGTAGAGCCATGGAAGGATTAAGTAACTCTATATCCATAACGTGAACACGGTGGAAAGATATGGACATGAGACAAAAGGTTTTGAATAGGTAGAGGAAGACCCCAACGAATAAGAGATGATATGCAAGCACAAGCAGTGGAGACCATAAGATCTGTCTGATCGAGCATTTAAACTGGAAGTTCAAATGGGGAACATGGTACTAGAGGAGAAATTTTTCCAAGAAAGGAACGTAGCCAACACAAAAGATTAGGCACCAGGTCACTTAGTTAATTGAATGGTGGAGCTTCCATTAGTATGGGTATGTATATAGAATTGATAGTTATATTGTCTTTATGAGAATAGGTAGAAAGTATGATAGGTTAGGCTAGATCCAATCATTTTGAATTTTTTCTATGTATGAGAACTTGTGGATAACTATTTCAGTGAAACTTTCAGTGGCCTTTGCTTGATTCAACTATAACCATTGTTGTTAAAAACTATATCACTATATATAAATATTACATCTATTATTAAATATACCAACTTTATATTATAATATAACTAATATAAAAGAAATAACAAAATAATATATATATATATATAACCAAAAAGGAGCATTTTTTTTTTCAGAAAGAAAAAAGCCTGCCTTGTTATTCATATATAGAATCAAAGGTCATCATAACATTCTCCCGATATTTGGGTTACATCATACATATCAGCAATGAGTCATCAACATTGAGTACTCGCCAGGGGGGAAAGCATAACAACAAGCATTTTGGAAAGAGGGAAAGACAACAATTCACTTGGTGATGGAATCCACCCTTGAAATACAAAATAATTGAAAATATGCCATCACGAGGAATGGAAAGGGCAAAAAAATTCACTTGGTGATAAAATCCGCGCTTAAAGTCCAAAATTATTTCGGAAGAGAAGGTGTTGAAGAAATGGGGCACGGGATGTGTTTCAACCGGTGTGAAGAAAGCTCAAGCCATTGACGATGAGGGAGAGAACAAATACGGAGAGGAGGAAAATCAAGGATATTTATATATTGATCGTCCCTCGAGGGAAAGGAACACTATAGATAATTTTGTTGTTTCTACTTAATTGTTGTTTTTACTTAATTTCTACATTGATCGTCCCTCATTTGTTATTTCCATGGATATCTTGCATGATATTTCGATTTCGTAGGTGCATGATCGGTGACTCTAAACAATGCTTTGTCTATTTTTTATTTTCAGTGCGCTTTTCTATATATTTATGATTCTGCATCTTTTTTTTTTCAGGATATAAATTGAAAATGATGACTATTTACATTAATCATTTTATTTTAGAATTGAATGGGTTTAGTTAATGGCATCCATTTTTAGTTAGTTTATATTTACATGATTATATTTACCTAGAAGAAAACCGATTCAAAACACATAGATTTGAAAAAGTGTTTTGAATTGTGTAGTCTTCCAACTACGTGTAATCCAGCGATCAAGGTTATTGTTAGATTTTTATTATTTAATCAGTATGATTTAGGATCTTATTTGAGAGAATAACATGCACAACAATAATTACAAGAAACAAGAGACACAAAGAATTTTCCTCAGGGAAACCATTAAGGAGAAAACCCTGCAACTTCCTTGGAGATAGAATGAGCACCAATAGCAAAAATAAAACCTAAAAACACAAAGATGATCTCCAATAGTTGTTCTCTCTCTCACTTGTGCGAGCTCATCCTCTCTCACTCATGCATTACAGTTGAGTGAGCGTGTGTTTTAAATAGAGAGTCTCACTCTCTATTTATACTACTATTCCACTTGACAATTACTCTACAAGGTTGACCTCAATAGGAGAGTCTAATAACTCTAATACCCCTTAGCTATGGGGACTATTGCCCCAGCTTACAACGAAGGGTTAACCTCAATGACTTTACATGACTTTATTATATTAATGACTCTCTAGATCAAAGGAACAAACATCTCTTTCAAGTACAATGAAATACAATATACAAATATACAAATAAATACATTCCAAAGTTACAAATACATCAACAGTTAATCCCATTATGACTGTAATCATTTTTTATATTGATTACATGCCAGCTACCTGCGTACATTTTCATTATAATTTCCATTTGGTTGTTTGTAGGGCGTTAATTCCACTCATGTTTGCACTTTTCATCATTTGCGTGAAGTGTTACTTCCCTTTCGCGGCTGCCATTTAATAATTGTCCATATTCCTTCTACGTATTATTATTAATTTTTGGATGCGCAATGTAACATATCCTTTCCATGCCAATTCCCAATGTGCATGAAGATTCCTTCATTGTGTTGGCCATATAATTGTGGCAACCACCAATTTGTTGAGTGTGACCCTTCATGTCTCCTTCCAATATCATAAAGGAGCGTTCTTTTATTTTTTATAATGGGACTTTCGGAGATAGGCGTTTTTCTATGGCGTCTGAACAATGGTAAATAGCCTTGGAATTAATTCATAAATTTTGATTTTCAAAATCATGGGTGGATGAGATAAAACGGAAATGGGTGGCTTATTGGAATGGTTCGATTCTTGAACAAAGGGCTTTTGACTTATTATATTATTTTATTTAACATGGGTTTATAGTTTAGGATATGCATGTTTTATGGGAAAGGGGATATGGGTGAAAGACTTTAAATTTTTTATCATTCATTTTTGGATTTTTCATTAAAACTACGAGGAAATTATACAAGGATCCATAAAGTAAGATTTAGGGAAAGTTAAATAAGTGAAAACGGGAAATATATGAGTTGTATTTTCATTAAAACTATAAGACGGTGTCCATTTAAACTAGTTTTTCCTGCTCCTGGGTGAGGGATTCCATGAAGCTGGATAGTGTTCAAATTTTCCAATTTCAAAATGTCAATTTGTCGGAATGAAAGGTGCTTACAAACACTAAAAGTTTTGGGCCTAACTTCAAAACGATGGACAGTATCAACTGATCTTCTTTGTTCTCAATTCTACATTGCTTCAGCTAAAGCACTAAGACTTGAACTTCGTGAAGAACTCTTGGATAGTCTCAAAATGCGCTAAACTTTGGAAAATGAGCTCTTTTTCAAGCTAATGTCCTCTCAATTCATCAGTTTTCCCAAAGAGTGATACTAGTTTAACCCATAGTTCATTTGGGGTTATCAAACTGTCTATATGAAATAAGAGCTCTCTTGAAATACTCAAGCATAGAAATCCATAGGCTTCATCAAGTTTATTGAAGTACTTATCTTTCTCTACAACAGAGTTTGGTTCCACTTCTGTTCCCATGGTTACTCTGTAGAGGCCCTTAGATCTCAGTTGAATAACGATTTCTGCCTTCCATTCGAAGAAATTGAAGTGGGTAAGCAAGATGTGGTTTGCTTCCATTTCTACTTGCGCTAATGGTAATAATTTTGCTGAAAGTCCTACAAAAAACACTCAATTTTATCTAGAATTTCTCTAAAAAATGCATCTCAAACACTCAAGATCGATCTAGGAGCGCTAGGGGTGGTTTTAGCCCAATTTTTGGACTGTTTGAGCTTTTAATGACCACCTTGAGCCTCCCACTCACCTTATTTTGAACACCCATGCATGTCAAGGAGTCATGATTACTTCATCACACTTCAGCCATGTCCACACCACCATTCGTGACCATTTGGGCTGACTTGGAGCGAGTTTGGCCCACCTAAGCGGGATGAGGTCAATTTGGCCAATTTCACATGTACACTTAGATTTGGCTTCCAAAGCCTCTTGAATTGAATTAGATGTAGTATATACCTGTTCTGAACATATTCACGTATTAGACAATCAAATAATATCCAATTTTTGTTCACACCATGACAGTAAAATTGTTCCTATTTCATGCTTTTTTTTATGGTTTTTGCAAGTAATTCGATTTGTGAGTTTTTCTAAGGCTCATAGATCTTGTTGTAGATCAAAATTATCACATGGTATAAAATCTAAGTGGAGCGGAGTGAAGTTGTAGATCAATCTTGAGTGTTTGAGTTGCATTTCGACAGAAATTCAGGATAAAATTGAGTGTTTTTTGCAGAACTTTCAGCAAAATTTGTCACCACTAGCGCAAGAAGAAATGGAAGAAAACCACATCTTGCTTACCCCCTTCAATTTATTAAAATGGAAGAAATAAATGGTTATTCAATTGAGATCTAAGGGTCTCTACAGAGGTACCATGGTTACAAAAGTGGATCCAAGCTATGATGTAGAGAAAGCTAAGTACTTCAATGGACTTGATGAAGCCTATGGATTGTTATGCCTGAGTATTTGAAGAGAACTATTGTTTCATATAGACAGTTTGACAACCCCAAATGAAGTTTTGGTTAAACTAGAATCACTCTTTGGGAAGACTAAAGAACTAAGAGGAAATCAGCTTGAAAACGATCTCATAATGCTGGTCCCAACACATTTTGAAACTATCTAGGAGTTCTTCATGAAGTTCAAGTATCTAGTGCTTCAACTGAAGTAATGTGGAATTGAGAAAAAAGAAGATCACTTTATACTGTCCATCCTTTCGAAGTTAGGCCCAGAATTTTTAGTGTTTGTAAGCACCTTTCATTTCAAAAAATTGACACTTCATTTTGAAAGAAGCTAAGGTCTATTTTGGGGTTAAGGCTAAGTCCCAACTGAGTGCGTGGACGACCTCTGCAGTTGAGTGCGCAGAGGGTTTTGGAAGAAAGGTTCTGTAGCTAAGTGTGCAGTTTTGGGTTGTTGAGAAGATCTGCAGCTGAGTGCGCAGATCAGAACTGTGTCGTTTGTAAAGTGTTGAATATAAACGCAGTTCTGTGGAGGTAGCCCCTACACTCGGGGTGAACCACGTATATCTTATGTTGTGGTGGTTCTTGTTATTTTGTTCCTGTTATGTTTTATGCATTTGATAAGTAGATGAATGATAAAGTAAGATAAACTGTTAAGTATTAAGTTCGCTGTGAATTCCCAGTTAAGGGTTAAGCAAGTAACTGTCTTTTTATCTAAACTGCGAAGCTATTTAAGTGATTATCGAAGCTCTGTATTGCATAATTATTCTTTGTTAAGACTAAAGGTACAGTAATATCCCTCTTTTGCTTGCAGAAACCTGATTCTACGGCACCCCATAATTGTTTCAGGTGAGACTGCAATCTGTTCGCAGGTTGTTGCCAAAAGGGCCAACACTGTGGGTCTGTTTGTTGGTGTGAAGATAAAAGTATAAGAACCCGGGTCTACCCTAAGCCCAACAAATTGGTTCTGTTGCCAGTTGAACCAGTATCTGCTTCAAGAGGGATCTACGTCGTACCTGGAGGGATATGATTTGGAGGCCCTCAATAAAATAAATCAGTGACTGGGTTGAGGATACCTATCTGAAATTTGCTGAACAAGAGAATAAGGATCCTCATTGTAGCTCAGACGACTTCTTGCAAAGAAAGGATTAAGCTGTTGAAAAGTGTGAACAACGCGGTATCAAGAGTTGTTGACTTCTGGATAACGCGAACCCTTGACACATTTATGATGGAGTTCGCCATCGACACACATACTTCTTTCAGCAAAGCAGAACGACAATTTTTCAAAGGACCAAGAGGTAAGTACCTGAATTCATTAAGTTTGAAAATTAAAATGCTCTTGGCTGAGAAAGGCATATTGCTTATCGAATCATATTGCTAGATTTATTGCTACTAACCTATATTT
>LPNX010870308.1:3077-120997 GCA_001517045.1 Pseudotsuga menziesii | reverse complement strand
CCCATGTAAATGATGATATCAAGCTCCCAGTCTTTAGAGGAACTGGATCAGAGGATCCAGAGCAGTTTTGGTTCCTATGCGAAGCTGTTTGGACTGCTAAGAATATTATGGATCAAAATACAAGAAGAGTGCAACTGGTCACCTCTTTCAGAGACCGAGCTTTGACCTGGTTTATGAAGTTTTCTAGTACTCAGAACTATGCCTTGGATGATATTAAAAAAACAATGATCAAAGAATTCAAGAAGCCTAAATCAGAGTCACAGTGTATAAATAAACTAAAAGAAATTCAGCAGAAGCGAGGTGAATTAGTTTGGGACTTTGATCAGAGGTTCAAGGTTCTGCTGGATCAAGTTAGTTTTACTATTGGACCAAAACAGCATAAAGAATGGTTCATCACAACACTATTGCCTCATATCAGGACTCCACTTATGCAACAGAAGGTTGTTGATCAACAAGAGGCATTGGAAATTGCTATGAAACTTGAAACAGCCCCTGTTGGAGATAATTCTGGAATAGCCCAAATACAAGCACAATTAGCAGAAATGGCTTTGGAGCTTCGCGACATGAAAAAAGGGAAATCTATTTGAGAATAGGTTTGGTGTACACGATGTAAGACAGAAGGTCATGACAAAGAATAGTGTCTTGCATTAATAAATTATTTAAATACTGGTGCACCGAACCCGTTTAACCCTACTGTCCTATATTGTGAGATCTGTAGAACAACTGGCCAACACCGACTTGAAGATTGCTACCTGCTGCAGAGATATTTTCAAGTACCTAAGAATCCCTACTGCAAGTTCTGTAAGTTAGTTGGACACAACGAAGACGAATGTCGTAGCTTTGACCTCATGAGAGAGTGAACCTATGATGCTTATAGGGTACAACCTGATGCACAAAGCAACGATGGATATGGTTACCATGGTAGTACATCACGTCGAGGTAATTTCAGAGGTCGTGGTCATGGTGGTATGCCTGGAAGAGGTCGAGGCCAGGTTATTTGCTATAACTATAATCAGGCAGGACATGTAGCTAGAGACTGTCAGAACCCAACTACGACATGTCGATATTGCAGAGCAGTCGATCATGTGATTAAGCAATGCCCACAGTTGATAGCTAAGATACAAGAAATAAATGGCGCTCCTACTCAGAATGTTCAGACGATTTCTGTAGAGAAAAGACATGTCCCAACCGTTAACGTTGTTACAAGGAGTGGAGCTACGACATAAGTGCAGAATAAGGGGAAACAACCTGATGAGGCTTGGGTCCGTAAGACCCCAGAGAAAATTCCAGCCTTCGATGTTGGAAGAGAAAAAGGAACATTTATGGAAGCTAAAAAAGACTTTGTTGATCCGAGAACATCAGTAGAAACCACGCAACAACATCAACAACAGTTACAGTTTCAAGAAGCTTCGTCGGATCAAGTAAGTACACTAACATCATTTTTACAGAGTTGTATGAAGCTATTAAGAAATCAGAATGCTTTGAATGAGTTACAGAAAGTTATTCATTCTTGTGAACCTCAGCGAAGCTCTGATAGAGGAAAAATTCTTAATAGAGTTAGAAGGACTGGAAGAGAAATGAGATTGCATGCTCAAATAGGAGATTATGACATGAATAATATCATTTTAGACCTGGGATCAGAAGTGAAGGTCCTAAATAAGAAAACATGGGAACAAATGGGAAGACCTACGCTTGAATGGTCCCCTATACAGCTGGAATTAGCCAATCAGCAGATTGTGCCCTTGGGAAGATTCCCTAGTGTATCAGTGGACATTGGTGGAGTCAGTACCTTAGCAGATTTTGAAGTCATTGAAATAATTGATGATAGCAACCCCTATCCAGCATTGCTAGGAATTGAATGGGCAATAGACAATTATGAAGTAATCAACCTTAAGAATAGACATATGACTTTTGAAGGAAAAGGCTTGAGATTCATAGTACCGTTGGACACTTCTCAAGGAGAAAGGTATACAGAGCCAGTCAGAGATGAAGATCAGGATGTTTTGGATCATATTTAGAACATCACAGCTAAAGAAGAAGACTATGTTAACCCTACTACTAAAGGTATAATGGATTGGCAGTGTGACAGTTCTTGCATGACTGATTCAGACGAAGGCCTAGATAATTGGCAAAATAGATTTTATGAGCTACATGGACATCGATGTGCAAGAATTACCAAGTCTATCAGATGGGTTGGCTCACAGACAAAGATATTACCTACTTTTGATGGCTTGACAGACCCAGAAGATTTTATTGTACAATTCTCAGAGCAAGTACCAGATTCACAAAAAATGGAGACTCTAGATTCAGTATTCAGAGCTGCAGCTTCCAGATGGTGGAATGGTCATAAAAAGTATAGTCATAGTTGGAGAGCTTGTCAAAATTTTCTTCGCCTGAGATTCATGGATCAACCTCAGGAGGTATGAAGCAGATTTAATGGTAAGACTAGCCCTCAGGAACATGTGGAGCAGTGTTATGAAGCATGGAAGCATGTACCTTGTGAAGAATGGGTACATAGGTTTGTACACACTATGGAACCTGTAGCAAAGAACTGGTATGCGGAGGTGGAGCTTCGCCATGGTATTGTAAGTTGGGTGAGCCTTGTTGATATTTTTGTGCTCACATTTTCTATTAATGAGGATTGCCCTGCTTTGGACGCAGCTATTAGGGTGATCCATAGTAAGGTGTTTGATGATAAAGAAATAGCCGATCACCAACTTGATTGGAAGGAACAAGAAGCTAATGCAGTAGAATGTTATAACCTCGCCATTGATGAAGACGATGACCCTCGCAACATTAATATTCCTGAGTCAGAAGGACATTGCAAAGTACATGGACCAGCAGTCGAATCACCTAAAGTAACTCAACCCTTGAAAACAAGGAAAGTAAACATTGGATCAGAAGAAATCCCTAAGTACGCTACCATTGGAGATTACTGGGATGAATAAATGATAAGCAAAGTGACTGAACTCCTCCATGAGTATCAAGAATTATTTCCGATGAAGTTCTCAAAAATGAAAGGTATCCTTGGTGATATAGGAGTGATAAAAATACCTTTGAGACATGATGCGAATCCTATGAAGCAACACCCTTATAGGCTGAATCCTAAGTATAAAGAAAAAGTCAGGAGGGAGCTAGATGAGATGCTCGCTGCAGGTATAATTGAGCCTGTCGAAGAGTCTGAATGGGTCAGCCCTATGGTGGTACAAGAAAAGAAGACCAAGGGAGAAATCAGAATCTGTGTTGATATGAGGAAGCTGAATGATGCCTGTTTACATGATCCTTTCCCTACTCCCTTTATAGATGAAGTTTTAGACAATGTCGGAGGTCAAGAAGTGTATTCTTTCACTGATGGATTTTCAGGTTACCATCAGATCAGAATTGCTCCAGAGGATCGACATAAAACAACCTTCACTACAAAATGGGATCTTTTTAGTATATTGTTATGCCCTTTGGATTGAAGAATGCACCTGCTATGTTTTCCAGAGTAGTCATATCTGCATTTAAGGAATTTATTCATAAGTTCTTGGAAGTTTACTTTGATGATTGGACTATCTTTGGTTTATTGAAAGATCATATAGCCAGTTTAAGACTTATGCTGGACAAGTATAGACAGCATCAGATTTCATTGAACCTGAAGAAGTGTATCTTTTGTGCACCTTTTGGAATTCTGCTAGGTCACATTGTATGCAAGCAAGGATTGATGGTGGATCCTACGAAGATAGCCATTATTGTGAACTTAACACCTCCGAAGTCTGTTAAGAAACTTCGCACTACGCTTGGTCATACTGGATATTACAGGAAATTCATTAAAGGATATGCTCATATTACAGCCCCTATGGAAAATAAATTGAAGAAAGATACTAAGTTTGAATGGACACCTAAATTTCAGGAAAGCTTGGACATTTTGAAAGAAAAGATGGTAACTGCCCCTATTTTAGTATTCCCTGACTAGAATAAGGAGTTTCATGTTCATGTCGATGCATCTTCCATTGCTTTAGGTGTAGTATTGGCTCAGTCAGGTGAAGGTAATATTGATCACCCTATTGCTTTTGCAAGTAGAAAATTGTCCACAGCATAAAAGAATTATACTACGACAGAACGAGAAGGTCTAGCTATGGTTTATGCTTTGCAGAAATTTCGACATTATTTGTTAGGATCTCATTTTAAGATGTTCACTGACCATTCTGCTTTGAAGTATTTGGTTAACAAGCCTGTGTTAGGTGGAAGGATATGTAGATGGCTGATTTTGTTTTAGGAGTATGAATTTGAGATCATAGTTAAGCCAGGAAGACTTAGCCTGGGGCCTGAACACTTGTCGAGGCTCGAGTCAGGAGAAGAACCCACTAGTTTGGACGAAGGTCTTCTTGATGCCCAGTTGTTTTCCATCAAGATGGTTGATGACTATTTTCAGGATATTGTTCAGTACTTGTCTACAGGGTTTGCACCCTCTGATATGACAACACAGCAGAAGAAGCAGCTGGTGGTTAGAGTAGCTGACTTTAACTTGATAGCAAGACAACTATATAAGATGCGACCAGATGAAATACTGTGCAAATGTGTCTTGGAGCATGAAAAGCCATTGATTTTGGATGAGGCACATTCTGGAGCAGCAGGAGGTCATTATGCAGGAAAAGCTACGGCACAGAAGATTCTGACAGCTGGATTGTGGTGGCCTACGATTCATAAGGATGCAAGAGAGTATTGCCACAACTGCAATATCTATCAGAGGACAGGCAAACCATCCAGGAGGGATGATATGCCTCTGGTTGCGTAGGTAACTTTACAAGCATTTGACAAGTGGGCTATTGATTTTGTTGGACCAATCAATCCCCCTGCAAAGAAATATGGAGCAAGATACATTATTACAACAACTGATTACCTTACTCGTTGGGACGAAACTCAACCAGTAAAGGACTGTAGCGCTGCTACAGCTGCGAAGTTCATATTCGATAATATCTTGTAAAGTTTTGGATGTCCTATAATTCTTATGAGTGATCAAGGATCACATTTTCTGAATAAGACTATTGAAGCATTAACCGAAGAATTTCAATTATATCATCAGAAGAGTACTACCTACCATCCTCAAGAAAATGGAACTGTCGAACCTTTAACAAGATTCTTGAGCACGCTCTGACGAAGGTTTGCAATGTTAACATAAATGATTGGGATCTTAGAATTCCAGCAGTATTATGGGCTTATAGAACCACTTGCAAGAAGTTGACAGGCCACACACCTTTTAGGCTGGTATATGGACAAGAAGCAGTTATTCCCATGAAGTACATTGTTCCTAGCCTCAGAATATCTTCCTTCATAGGGATGGATGATCCAGATATGTTAAATGAAAGGCTGGCGAGGATACTGGAACTAGAAGAAGACAGGTTCATTGCAGGGTTCCAGCAGCAAGTGCAGAAAGCTAGAGAAAAAGTATGGCATGATAGACACATTAAGAAGAAGCATTTCCAGAATGGTGATCTGGTGCTCTTGTACGACAATAAATTCATGAAGTTCCCAGGAAAGTTCAAGACACATTGGAAAGGACCATACATAGTTCAGGAAGTTACCGATGGTGGTGCAGTTCAATTATCTAAATTGAATGGAGAAATTTTTCCCTCCATGGTGAATGGAAGTAGATTAAAGAAGTACAGGGACAAGCCTGTAGCCCCTGATCAGAAGTAATAGCAAGAAGAAGAGTCTAAGTACCAAGAACAATTGAAATTGGGTACTAGACTATAATGAAGCTGTTCTCAGAGAAGATTTGGCAGATTGTGGAAGTGTCGAAGGTTGTGGAAGAAAATTCTGTCATGGGTCGAAGCTCGAAGCTCTGTTGAAACTGGTGTCAGAATGTGTCGAAGGTATGTACTGTGTCGAAGTTCCTTATTGTGGCGAAGCTGAAGTTAGTGGTTGTGTCGAAGAAGAAAGGTGTGTCGAAGCTTAAAATACGACCATTGGAAAAAATCAGATTTGGCAGCGTCGGTACATTAACTGCATTAACTGCTTATAATGATGAGATTTTGGGAAATCTAGCGCCGTTTGGACAAGATCTACAACCGATATGTCAGATTTGGTGTCTTTAATGCATAGTTATGGCATATTTGTTCGTTGGATTCTATAAGAAGACATCCATGCCTGCGAATTTTGCATTACACATTTTCTTGAGTTGAGTCCATGTCAGCTGATCGCGAAGTCCAAGAAGTGTTGAGTGAATTCAGACAGAGGGGTCTACAGAACCTTATGAGCAACCCACCTGCATCTTCACCTTGTGAAGAGACTCCCCCAGCGCCGGATCAACTGATGCAGACACGATCAACCAGAAAGAAATTTAAGGGAGAAGTTCGCTCTAAGCGGAACAAAGAAAGACATAAGCCATCAGGAAAGACACCGGAGGATCCCGAGATGAATCCTGCTGGTTCTGCAGAGCTCCCACCTGAAGGTTTTGAAGACTTCGGTGAGGATGAGAACGTTGCATTGCAACATCCACCATATCTTCCACCTATTCGACCAGGAGTTCAGCCACCTCGGCAGACAGCCAAGTTCACGTTACGCACCCCTTCGTTGCCACAGGGTGTGCAGTTGGTGAGAACGAAGGCAGTTCGAGGGATGGGGTCGCTGATAGATTTAGAAGGCCCAATGATTCCCATGACCATCATAAATATTACGAAGAGAAAGATGACGCCGAAAGATATTTCAAGAAGGAAGATAGCAGAATGAGAGACGGTCATAGGGAACACAGGCATTCTGCTAAGGATGAAAGGATGAAGGATAGAGCAAGCCATGGCAATGGTAGAAGTAGCAGAAGGGATGACGATGATGACAGGCATATAAGGGAGAAAGATGGAAGGAGGATTAAAGATGATGCTTACAGAGATGTAGACGGATACAGAGCTCGACAGAGTGCAAAAGGAAATAGTGGAGAAGGAGCAAGCAAACGAAGATATCATGAGCAGCCTCAACAAGCAATTTACTATCTTCGCCAACAAGATTCTTCCACCAGAAAAGCAGCAGAGTGCCTTGGGACGGGACACTGGTGAGTCTTAGGGGCCTATTGGGGCTTGGACCTTGAAGGTCCTTAATTTTGGCAACTCTGTAGTTTTGGTGCGAAGCTTGTAAGCGAAGTTGCAGTCCAAAATAGTCTTAGGGGCTTCGGGGTTGGGTCGAAGCCCCTCTTGTTGTAAATAAACCATGGTTTAAGCCCATGGTTTAAACCCATGGTATTGTAATAGTGCACTTGTATAAATAGGCACTTATGTAAAGGATAAAAGAGCTTTTTCATAAGTTTTTGTATGATGACAATTTGATGCGAAGAAGCTAAGGTCTATTTTGGGGTTAAGGCTAAGTCCCAGCTGAGTGCGTGGATGACCTCTACAGCTGAGTGTGCAGAGGGTTTTGGAAGAAAGGTTCTGCAACTAAGTGCGCAGTTTTGGGTTGTTGAGAAGATCTGTAGCTGAGTGTGCAAATCAGAACTGTGTCGTTTGTAAAGTGTTGAATATAAACACAGTTCTGTGGATGTAGCCCCTACACTGGGGGTGAACCACGTATATCTTGTGTTGTGGTGGTTATTTTTATTTTGTTCTTGTTATGTTTTATGCATTTGATAAGTAGATGAATGATAAAGTAAGATAAACTGTTAAGTATTAAGTTCGTTGTGAATTCCCAGTTGAGGGTTAAGCAAGTAACTGTCTTTTTATCTAAACTACAAAGCTATTTAAGTGAATATCGAAGCTCTGTATTGCATAATTATTCTTTGTTAAGACTAAAGGTATAGTAATATCCCTCTTTTTCATGCAGAAACCTGATTCTGCGACACCCCATAGCTGTTTCGGGTGAGACTGCAACCTGTTCGCAGGTTGTTGCTGAAAGGGCCAACACTGTGGGTCTCTTTGTTGGTGCGGAGATAAAAGTATAAGAACCCGGGTCTTCCCTAAGCCCAACACTTCATGAAATCCCTCACCTAGGAGTAGGACAAGCTAGTTCAAATGGGCACCATCAAATCTAGTAGAGATCAAGCTTTGGCCATGGGTGTTTCGAATGCCTCCAAGGGAAAGCAGACGAAAAAGAATTCAAGGTAGTCAGACAAGAGGAAACCTGATAAACCCAAAACCAGTGATGGGGGTTCGAATCCTCCTAAGGATAAGGACAAGAAAGGGAAGAAAAAAACCAAATGCACATATTTCCATAAGTGATGGAATCTAGGGAGCTCCTGCATGCATAAAACCATTGACTATATGGTGTAGCTGCTGGAGCAAATAACATCCATGTCCCAGATGACGCGAGGAAGAAAGATGGCACCTCAAGTTTAGGCAACAAAGACAAATACCATGCCTTGGTAGCAGGTACTTCTAATTACTCAACCTTAATTATTGATTCAAGGGCATCTAAACACACACTAGTGCAAAATGAGAGATTAGTGACCAGGAGACCAAAATTGATAAATTTAAGCGAGCTAACTAAAAAAGACCAAGATAAATGACCAATTTTGGTCACATGATAAAACTAAACTAAAAAAGACCAAGATACATGATCAATTTTGGTCACGGGGTATCTAGAAAAAATGACCACATAACAATTGGTCATTTATTTGGTCATTTTTAGTTGTGGATCAGTTCGGCAATGAAAAATTACAATTTTGACAATGTTGTATATTTTACTAAATTCTAAGACTACAAATGGATTCATAGACACCCTAGAACTTAGTAAATTGCAGAGCCTCATGTGTTACAACTCCACTGTTAACAGCAAATTAACTATGACAATGTCCTAGCGGTGAGCTATTACTTATATATTTGAAAATAACTATACAAATATACCTATATACATTTGTTTTTAAATATTTTATTTATAAATAATATTAACTATTTACATTATAAATTAAAAAAAATGTTACTAAATAATTTTTATTATATACTAATAATACATATAAAATTTTAGGAAAATATACTAAGTAATTTTTTATTATATACTATTAATACATATAAAAAATTAAGTTAAACAAATATAAATATGATAAGTAATTTTTTATTATATACTATTAATATATATAAAAAAATTAAGTTAAACAAATACAAATATGATAGAATTCAAGTTAAACAAATACAAATTTCATTCTATCATGTTAGTGTAGTTTCACAATTTGGGTTTTGGCGCCAACGTGAAGTGGTGGGTGCCAATGTAGAACGATCTTACATTTCACTCAAGCTCAAGCCCAAGGTGACCCTGTTCAAGGCTTCAATGGCACACGGTGTGTTTCAATCTAAGGCCATTTTTTCCTGTCTTCTTCCCTCCGCACGACATTTTGGTGATTACCAGAACGCTACTGCAATGCAATGAAATATTCATCTCAGATCTTCAGGATGGAGTCCAATTCAAGGGTTTTTGCAATGGAAATCATGGTATTTTTGAGGGGTTCTTTCCCTTTTGTTCAGCTGAAATCCGACATTCAGAGATTCAATCCGACTACCATTTCATCATTCCCTTAGAGGAATTAGGGTTCACACACAAAGGCCTCCTTGAAATCTATGTGAAGGATTCCTCGTACAAGGCCATCAAGGAGAATGATATCGACCTGGAGTCCATGGGGTTCTTCCTGATCACCAGAGATGTCTGGCTTCACGTCTTGCAAGATCTGGAACATGGAGAAATTCGTTGTGTACTCGAGAGTAAGCTCATCACACCACTCCTTACATTTAAGGATTTGGAGAATTCATTTCCCTTCAACAAAACTCTCAAAGAGCTCGAAGCAAACCAGTTTACTCTGGTCTTTGCCAATTGTATCTGTGACATCATGGTTTCAATGGATGTAAATACAGTTATTTATAATCTTGAGGGGGGCGGTGATGGCACCGGGCATTATCTTTCGGCCGGTGAAACCCTTCTGTTGAATCTTTTTTTCACTGTCTTTGATATCTGTTGCGCTGGTTGGGTTTTGGATATACGTGGTTATGAAAAATTGTCTTACGACCTACCAAACCCATGTATTCATGGCCACCCTCATCTATTTGAAAGCTCTAAATCTACTCTACGAGGAAGAGGACAAGTCTTTCATTAAGAGAACTGAAAAAACCCATTGATGGGATGATCTGTTTTATACTTTTAGTTTTCTTAAGGGAATTATGCTTTTTACCCTGATTGTCTTGATTGGCACCGGCTGGTCCTTCTTTAAACCCTACCTGCAAGGCAAGGAGAAGAAAGTTCTCATTTTTTTCATTCCCTTGCAAGTCTTAGACAATATTGCTACTGTGGTGATCGATGAGACTGGGCCATATGCCAAGGATTGGCTTGCCTGGAACCAGGTGTTTCTCCTAGTTTACATGATCTGTTGTTGTGCTATCTTGTTCCCCATTATCTGGTCTATAAATAATTTGCACCAAGATGCACATACTGACGGCAAGGCAGTTTTGAATCTGATGAAGTTGACTCTGTTTAGACAGTATTACATTGTGGTGGTCTGCTATATTTACTTCACTCGCGTTGTAGTTTATGCTCTGATCACCATAACTGCTTACCGATATGCCTGGATTAGTGTCATGGCTGGAGAATTGGTAACCCTTGTGTTCTATGTGTTCACTGGTTACAGGTTCCATCCGATTGAGCACAATCCCTATTTTGTGGTCGACAATTATGAAGAGGAGGTTGTTTCCCAAACATTGAAGCTGGAAGACGACTTTGAGTTGTAAGAAGGCAGGGATCTAATGGATCCCTCGGGGTTATGACTTAGGAATCAGATGATGATATCATTTTGGGTACTAGTTGCTGTTAGAGTTCCAAATAATCTTGGAATTAATCATAGCACAGAGGGATTAACAATGAGGGGTGAATCTGCTTTAAATGAAGCTTGATCTTCTCGGTCTTTTTTCTGGACTTTATGAATAGATCTCAAGGTACATTTCAATAGGCCAATTTAGTCTTGTAATGTTCTTTTGCTTTTTATTTTTGTAATTGGAACAATTTCTCTTTGGCATGAGTTTGTAATGCTTTTTTTTCGGTTGAATTTGAATACCCTTTTTTTTTAATTAAAATTTGTGTATAACCCGAGAACTCTAAAATTGCTTCAGAAATTGCTCAAATGCAAGATAAAGATTATGCTAACTTGGAAAAAGGATTATCCAAGTAGTCTCATGAACAAACACTTGTAAAAAAGAGTATGGATAGCCCCTCCATCCGTTTTTCATTGTTAAGGTTTTGTCTTGAGTTCTTAATTTCCAATCAGATGTACCTAATTTCCTCCTCTTTCGGTATCTAGTAGGTCTTTTCTTCAGCCGCCAGAGCTTGTGATTTGCTGCGAGAGATTGTGATTTGAAACCTAGTTTATGTGGTGTTCAACATTTGCAATTAACTGGTAAATATTCTTTCTTTAGCTACAAGATCCCGTGATTTGCTGGGAGAGCATGTGGTTTGAAGGTTTCGGATTCCTGCCTATGGAGTGCCTTCTCTGTTGTTCTGTGTTTGTGGGTAAGAACTCTTTGGAATTTCAAGATCTATAATTTGAGCCATGTTTTACTATTTTATGTTCAATGATAAAAACTCCATTTTTTTCCTACAAATATATGACTAATATTTTGGCTACCCCATCGCAGTTTGTGATAGTGGGTGTTTTAGGTGTTTGATATATGGTGTATGTTGATGAACTGTTGTTTCCATAGTGGGTGTTTGGGTGGTAGATATCCCATATATTTTCCCCAGTTGTAGTTTGTTTAGGCCTAAACCTTTGAAGCGGCTTGAAGACATCTCCATTCCAATGGTTAGTGTAGGTTCTGATATAGCTTATGTATTTTTTTTAATTTTAGAATATCTTGATGAAGGAATGCGGCTGCCAAAAAATACATCTGTTTTAGTGCACCGAGTTTCTAGAAGGCCTCGCATGCCAATTGTGACAGAGAAGAAAGAATAGTACACCCTTTCACCTCTGTGCCTATTTAGGTTATATTTATAGTTTTTACAATGTAAATGGTGGCTTCGAGTTTGCAGTGCATTTATTTGGATCTGCTACTAGTTCCTATAATCTAGTATGGTGTATGAATGATGTTTCAACTTTCTCAGCATTATGAATATGTGTTTTATGAATAGGTTCCAGTCAAACACTTTCAAACAAGGCCCAAGGGGTAATTATCTTAAGACTCCATATGCCTTGGGGATTGGCACTAGTCTTCAATGTTCATAACCCTCCCATCACCTATACTACAAAGAAGACCTCAATTTTTTCTAAGACTAACTCTTACAATCCTTGTGCTTCATTTTCATAGTCTAGTATCCTAGGGAAGATCTCCCCCCACCTGTCTTGGAGAAGAAACAACCAGAAGTACAAAGAGGTGGTTATCGAGGTGACAGTGGGTAACACCTCTAAGTTATAGTTGGGGTAAACTTGTCCTTTGGGGCTTTAATCACACATGCTAGTTCAAGCTGTAACATATTTAAATATTTTACATCAAACACCAAAGGATTGGGATGGAATTGTAATGTGTTTTGTAGGTATCCCAGCCTCAAGTGCTTGTCCCTTTCCAATCTCATCAACCATATAAAAAAAGTCTTTCATTTTTCACCCTTCTTTAAGCTAGAAATATGGCTGCCATCTTTTATAGATTTCTAAACCATCAAGTGAAGGTATTTTTCACTCTTTGTATCATTCCTAGGTCTTGATTTCCATAGTTCATTTATGTTTTGCAGTTAATTTCTAACAGAAAATAAATCTGCCTCTTAATACTTAACACGTTTTTTTCTTAGGTGTTTTGTGCTAATAACTTACCTTTTGAAATCTCTGTGGTTTTATCAAGTTTTACAGATTTCTTATGGTCATTTTTTGCTCAGTTTTCTCAGATAACAATTTTGGAATAAGTACCACTAAATCATCTTCTAAATCTGGAATTTTAGTGAGCAACTAGCACATTGTCTTTTTCAGATTTGACACTTTAATAGTTGCAAATTGTTCATGATGAATTTCTATTTTATGAATTTGGCTTGCTTTATTGCATAACAACACTTATTCTCTTTCCTTCAAGCAAAGATATTTAGTTTTATGAATGGTTATTTCTAGGTTAATTCATTGGGCAATAATCTCTTGTTTTAATTAATAAACACATCTACCCTAACCAAGTGATTTACACATTATTGATTACTTCTGGAAATTATTTGTGCAAGTTACATAATCTCTAAATTTCCATTGTGCAAATTCATGGGATGCCAATTCAAGGACTTGAACACTAATTGTGGATTGATGATTCAGTTTTGTATGTCCTTTTCCACAATTTTCTTGTTACAAAGTCTAAGATTAACTGGTTGTCTACAATCTTTCAATTGAGCATTTGTTATATTTGAGCATCATGAGTTTTATTGGCTTAATATACATTTAAAAAATGATTCTCATCACTTCAATAAATCTGGAAATTACTTGAATTTTAGAGGATCTAACACTTAATAAATTTAAGATCCTTTGAGTGACATCTTGCTTCAGAAATTTTCTCAAGCAAGGTCTCATCTTGGATTTAAATATTGTGCTTTAATCATATATTGGGCTAATCACCTCTTGCAATTCACTTGATTTGGAATACAATTTAATTTATGGCTTATAAACCCACTTAATCATCACTAAAACATTTAATCATTGTAGAGTTTATTTTCTGCATTTCTCTTCAAATTTCAGAATTGATGATTTTTATATGCAACTGGATATACTATATTACTACCTTTATGTGCTTTCTTTCGAAGTTGCTTCTTGGTAGCAGTAGTGGGTTGGGACTTTTCCACTCAAGTGCTAAATCAAACTGTAATAAGGCTGATCAAACTGTAATAAGGCTGATCTGAAATATTAAATTACAGCAGTGATATATCACTTCCCTTCAATCCAATTTCATTTGGCAGCCCACGAGAATAACTACCATATGAGTGTACTCCAATACTACAATGATACAACTGTTAGGGCACACTTTTCAAGGTATATAACAAATTTGAAATGTTTTATTACAATAGATTAAAACAACAGCAAATCTGCTCCGTCATCTTCTGGATGTTTTAACTCACTTAATCAATTCAACTATGTATTATGTCAAATCAACATGAACAACAAGGGCTGAAATCCACTCAATTAAGAAGATAACATAAACTGAAATCCAAATATGCAAACACACAATATTTGGACAGCTGGAAACTTCATATATATATATATATATTAGATGAAGTACAAGTACATACCATAGTATTATCACAAAGCTGGTACAAGTCAAGCTCCCCAAAGCCTAGCTAGGAAATCCATAGGAAAACCTTAGCCACCAACTCCTCTTAGCTAGGAATCACTTCCAATCAATGCTGGTCACTCCACCGAATAATTTCTACATGCTAGCATTAGCCACTGGCAAGTCTTCCTTAGGCTCTATTCTAGGTGTTCTACTTCTCGTAGTAATGCATGAGACTTAAGATTGGACTTGGAGACATTGTTCATGTAATCATTTTTCAGTTCACTATTTTGAATATAAATATGGAGTATCAATTTTTGTATTATCATTTTTTATGAGATGATCCAATGAATTTTTTCATAAATGTGGTTTTATAACTTATATGGATTAGAATTGTCATTAGTTTTTTTGTGCACAAAATTTACTATTTTTTTTTCTTTTTTCTTTTTGCCGAGTCTTAAATGAGTCTTTCCCGAGTTGCCGACTCTGTCTTTGCCAATTTCAAGTCTGACAACATTGATGATGATTTGGTATAGCATGGGTGAGCAACAGCATTATGGTTGTTTTTGGGCAGTTTTGAGAACATTTTCACCCTTAGAACAACAGTGATCAGACCATTTCTCATATCTGGGCATGTATTAAGCAGTTCTGGGCAACAAGACAACCCTTAATCTCAACTTCTGTGCAGCTTTGATGTATATTGCAGCCTCCAAAGAGCAAGATGAGGCATGTTGGGCTCATTCTGGGCTGATCTTATCATATTGCAGACATATTCTGACCTTTAAGGAGTAGTAAATTTTCTTCAATCTCAAGTCTGGTAACATTCTTTGACAACCTGGGCATGCTAGACCTGTTCCTGTGCATTCCAATAGCAGTCAACAGTCATAAAACCTTGTTTTTTTCAAATTTGGGCAGTTTTGAGTAGGTTCTGGGTATGCATATGAGTGAAACCAGCAACAAATCATGGTGACTATCAATTCTGGGAACATTGTAGACAAGTACAGTGGTGAGGAAACAAGTCTGAGAAGCCTTTTGAGGGAGATCATTAGTAAAAGGGCTTTGAATAAGCATGAAACTCAGTTCTGAGTGTAAACAGCAACATCCAAACAACAATGAAGGAACAATCTGAGCAAATCCTGTGGTGGAAACAACAGTAACTGACCTGTGATGTAATGCTGGATATCCTCCTGACAGCTTGTAATAGGTTGGCATAATTGAAGACCTGTTTATCAACAAACCTGGGTGAATAGTGTGGGAAATATGGTGCACTGGAGAGAAAACAAGTGCCCAACCTTCATAAATTATATGGTATAGAAGAGGTAGAACCACGCCTTGCCTCACAGCCACAGTATCCTGAAGCAGCAAACTATTGGATACCTTTTCTAGCCCTAGGTGAAAGTGTTGTCTGTTAAAGAAATGTAACTGCAGAAGATCATTCTATTTTGTAACACAGAATAAATGTAACTGCGAATCCCTCTGCCTTACAATCATAACAATATTTATTTCTGGGCTCAGATTTTAGTGCAAATGTCCCAAGTTAGTGTGATTTGGTTCCTGTACAGTGGACTGATGTTGAGTCAGGAATTTGTGTTGGTGAAATGGATACTGGCCATTTTTGTTCAATTTTAAGTCTTTATTTTTTCTGTTTGATGTGTTATTTCCTTAAAATGACTTATCAAAGTATTTCCTCTAATATTTCGAGGTACTTGGGTGGAGCCTTTGATGTAGAGTCGTTGGTATAGAATTTTTTACATCAGCTTGCACGCAACTTGGCCATCATTGTAAATGTATATGACACAACCAATAAATCTTTTCCTGTGCTGATTTATGGTACGAGCTCTAATAGCCACCACATAAGCGAATTAGATTTTGGAGATCCTGATAGAAAGCATGAACTGCATTGCTAGTATGTCTTGTGAATTTTGAATAGTCAGTGGTGTGTAAGGAGTTTTATCGGATGGCATTTCTTGTGAATTTTTGCATGATCTGTGTGTGAGGAAGTCAAATTGTCCCTGGATTTGAGTTCCTTCAAATCATTTTTATGGGGTTGGCTTTTGAATCTTTCTTTGAATATTGAATTTGGCACAAGGGATCTATTTGGTTTAATTTCAATGTACTATCAGATTGTTTCCTTTTGACAAGGAAAAATACTAAGTCCTTGTTGATTTTGATAAGGTAGGATTGCTAAGTCTTAAGATTTTCTCAAGACCAGTTTTTTTTGGCTATTGCAGATTCTCAGATGACCCAAAGCTACCATTTTCAGCCATCAGAATATCTCTCAGCATATTTGTAATTGTCCTTCTTGTGGGAAATATTTTGTTTGTAGCTATAAATCGTATTAAAAAAGTTGAAGAGGATTGTATGTAAATGGAAGAACTTAAGGGACGTGATGAAGTTGCTGATGTTGCAAAGTCACAGGTACTCTGTTTTTTCAATGAATAATTAAGTTTGTAAATCTTGTCGACAAATCATATTGTATTGTATTATCCTCGTTTCATTGTTCATTTTCTTGTTTTGTGGTCAGTTGTTTCTAGTTTTGTTGTGTGTTCATGATTTTATTCATTGGTAGGAAAGGTCCTAACTTCAAAGGAGAGCCCAAGACTGTCTTGAAGTTTTATCATTTGTCTAACAGATCAACTCATTTACTATTGTATTGATCATGCTATAGATGGTTTTAAGTTGCTAAAAGCAAACTAATTTGGTACTAGCGCTAGGTTTTGTGTCTACTGATAGTTACATAGATTCTCTCCAGACTCTAGTTATACTTAGTTTTGCACTACTTTGTTCATAGTTAAAAAGCTTTAACCTTTTATGTAGTTATACATGCACCAACACCCAACCTGTGCAACACAAGGTATAGTGATTCTTTCATTTCATATCTGACAAACATGTAGTTAGGAATTAACCCGATTCGGGATTCTATTTGTTAATCGATTCGTGTTAGATGAAGATTAATTTTCTTGGTACTTTAAGTAAATAAGTAAATGTGATAAACCATGAAAGGGTCTCAGGCAACTGTTAGTGTTAGATGAAGAATAGATCTTGTAAATAGGGTAGTTGGATTTAGTGAGACTACCACCATGAGCATGGTTACTCCTTTATTTGTGATGATCGCTCAAGCAACATTGAGATGCCTGAGATAATTTATGGATATTTGAAGGGTATTATTGCCTTATTTATGCTTGTTTATATTTTTCAGGTAGTTGTTGGTCCCGCTGCTATATTAAATTCTACCTGTAATAATCTAAATATGGTTGCTGCTTATGCATTTCCATCAATCTTTTATGACCAGCATGTTTTATTTCCCTCTTTTTCTATTATATATATGAAGGCGTGAAATGAATTGTATTGACTTTGATAGTAGGGTTTTTGAATTGATATAGATGCATTAAACTCTAATTTTTTCGTAAGATCTAGATGCATACTTTTCTCCCTCTACTAACTTTGCTCAGGAATTTTGACATTTTGATCATATCCCCCCTGTGTTCATGCTTCCTTTGTTAACGATCTTCATCATTGTTGTTCTTCTTGTACACTTTACATTTTCCTAGCTTATACCTGCCATTACAAACTGCTCTATACACAATCCAATATTTTTTTGGTCCTATGATAGTCACTCCTAGAAAATGTCACAATGCTTTTGATAATGAGAAGATTCCCTGTTGCAAAGTGAATAAGGTCTATTTCAAACAGTCCTTAAACTCTCAATTCATTTCCAATCTAGAGAGGTACTCTTGATAACACTTTTATTTCAACATTATTTCTTCAATATTTCAACAAGCTTTGCTAGACTTCCCAACACACTCGTAAATATGCTCAACGAGTCTGTTTATACTCAATATCCCATCAGGTCATCTAAGTTTCCTTACATCTTCTGTCATCTTTAAACACTTTTACTCTGTCAAGTATTCATATGATTACTAGGATTTTTCCTCATAGACATATAGTCTATGCTTCACCTTGTAGTAGAAACAAATATTCATGAGTTGTTAGGAATTGCTAAAGGATTTCTTCCCAAGTTTCATCATAATTCCTCTTTAATTCCTCTTTACGTGGAAGATCTTACCATCTTTCAAGCATTTTGTTGATGTTTTAGAGTGAGACACACTTGGTTTGGAGAAGTATTTTGTGGAAGGAGGCACACCAGTAGTGACTAAATACCATTCATCTTCCATCTCAGAGAAAGATCTGAAGTTGTTTTGTTCTGTGGGGAAAATGACATGTTGTGGTTTTGGGAAATTTGTGGTAGAGGAGAAGAACGCATCCCCAGGCATAGATATCCACTCTTGTTCACTACTATCTGCATATGAAATTAATTCCATCACTCTCTATTCCTAGGACGCTTCCATCAGAGTTGTATTTGTCAAAATTGCTGCTACAGGAACAAGATAATGCACTGTTGATATAGGCTTCAGAAGGGACAAAATTCATCTTCTCAGCTGCTACATTTTGGGTTGAAGGAGACGTTGTGTTTGAAGTAAAAATATATAGAGAAGAGTTGACATTCCTTGAGAAAATCGCATTCATCTCACACAGGCATTGACTCTTGTTCTCATAATAATTTTTAGAGCTGGAAATGTTTCTTAAAGTCTGATATTTTGTGCATTTTCTTATTGAAATGTTGTGATGTTGTTGGTTATTGCAATTATGCATGGAAATAAAACACTTATAATCTTTTTACAATAGTTTGGGTAACACACTTAATGGTAGAGATTCTTACAGTAGTATGCCATCCAAATGTTTGACAAATTGTACAAACAAAACACCACATAGTAGGCTACAACAATAAATTTACCAAGTGTTTCAACTCCATTGTAAAAAGGAAGGGACCCAAAATTTAGGAAGAGTGAAACCTACGGCAGTGACATATATTTAAGCTAAGGGGCAAGGTATGAAGTCTGGAAACTCACAGGTCATCTAATAGTCAATAATTTCATACTTCTTTATAGCAACATCAAGTGTACTTACAACTCTAATGAGTCACAGCTAAAACTAGTAAATTGTCTTCGAGGAATATTGATAGCCTAGTACAAATTACCTTGGAACATTACAATTTTATATGGGGGATATTACAATAAGTTTATACAAACTCATCTACTCTTACTGCCATAGACTCTATTTGACTTATTTATTCGAATATTGGTATTCATGACAGATTTAAAAAAAAATCCATAAATAAGTACCTTTCAGTCTTTTAAGAGATAATTAATAAAAATTAGATAGAAGGTTTTTCATGGTCTTCTAATTCGGTGTGTTCACTTTTTTTATCTTTAGAAGTTTGGAATGCTTCAGTCCTAGGTTTTTCAACTGATTTTTTCTTCCATATTCTTGTATTTTTAGGTACAAGACCTTTAATTAAACCCACATTATTACACATTTGATAATCCATTCAAAGCTCACAGAGACGGTATCCATTAGGATTCATTTTTTATTTTATAGTCAAGCTAATTATAGTGCTTCAGGGGTATTCCCGGGATGATAGGATAGTTAATCATTCTATGGTGTCTGTGGATTCCTCGCATTTTTGGTACTCGTAAGCATTATAAATTTTCAATAGTCGTATTACTTCATCTGACATTTTGCAGAGAGTAGAGTTCATATAGTGGTTGTTTATATATCCAAAAATGACATTTGCTCACATATTGACCAGAATTTATGTCTACAGGTTTTGGACTGGACTAAATCTAAATGACCCACGTTTAGGAAAGAAGTTAGTATTTTAAAGTTCTAGTAAGGAATAGTTGAAAGCTTGCATCAAGTATATAGAGTTGGCTTCATCTAAATTGCTTGTGCCATGCAACACTTCATAATTTAATTCGCCAACAGATGCTGCAATATAGTATTTCAGTTGGGAGATCCTCTAGAAACATGTTTGTTTGTCTCACTTTCCTAATCTCTCTTCTCATATATGTAGAGTCTGGCTGACAATCAGGTGTGATTGTAAGTTATTCTGTGTTTAGACCCCTAAATAATTTTTTTAACAGAGAAGATGTTATATTCATCATAGGTTTTGCATGATGGAGAGATTGCTATCAAACAATGTAGTCATGATTCTTTATTGTGGACAAATTTTTTCAACAAATGCAACTGCAACATTATGCCAATTTTCAGATTGCTCCGATAAGAGCTGTTTTTTTATGCCAATGGATTAAATCCTTTCTTCAGCTTTGATCCTTCAAGTATGTGAAGAGAAACTTTACAGTGTGAAAGTATGGCTAATGAACTGAGAATTTGTCAGTATTACAAATGCAATGTTCGGCATAAAACTTGAATTCATGGTTGTGACTTGTAATTGGCTTTAGGAAGATTACTGAAAAATAAAAAATATTGTTGACACTCGTTATTTGAAAAGACAAATTTGAACAAAGAGGCATGCCTAATGAAATGATGGCATTTTATGTGTCATCATATATTCTTTGCTGAAGATTTTCAAAACTGGAAAGCTGTCTCTTGTTATTGTTATCAGAAGTGATTAATTTAGGAATGAACAAAGACACATTAATAAATGGACGCTCTTCTCTGTTGTATATTCGTTACTGAATATTTTCAAAATGGGGGAGTTGTCTCTTGTTATTTTTATCGTTTTGGTTCTGCAAGACTTGGCAAAAGAAACTTTGCTACTATTCATGGTAGTTTGTGATGGTGATTATTGATGCATTGCAAATATGCCCAGGTGAAATAAATCAAGTCAATATTTGAAGTCTTAGGTAACTGAATTTGTTATCATAATGCAAAATGGACACGTGAATTTGTCATTTTATTTTGTTATGATTTTAAAGAGCCGTAAGAGATTTACAATGCTCGTCAGCATAACTCTGAGCTTGTAAAGTTAAGGGTTGAGGGGTTCTGTTTTTGTGAATTTGATACTATATGTGTTGTCTGTGTTTTTTAATCGGACTTCTAGGGTGGTCAACTATTTGAAGTTGGGTTTGTTTTGAATGCCAATGAGCATAATGGTGGTTGTATTTCATTTTTTTTTGTGATTTGGGAGGTAGTATTGGGGGCATAGGTGGAAGGGTTGTGGACTGGTTTTTGATTTCGAGTAAGAAGATAGATCAGGTTTCAATTCTATCTCAATGCTTATTAGGATGCACATTATTACTATGGTGGAACGTTCATTACTGGTCACCTAATGAATTTTTGATGATTAGTTTGAAAGATGGAGGGGAGACACTATCTGAATCTTAGGATTTTAACAGTTGTTCAAGCAAAATAAAATGTTAAAACCCATAAGTCTGCCTCTGCCTCTGCCTACCATGAAGAGAGTGTAGATTAGCCTTTGCTTTGGAGTTTTCATTTTGATACAACCTTATTCATAAAGGTTTATATATAATTTGTGTTTGTTTTTGTTGTGATCGGTGTGGTTTAATCTTCTGTAGAACTTTCATAAAGTTGGGTATTGGTAATTCCTGGCAGTTGAGAGATTGGGTAGGTGAAAATTGAAATTCCAACCAGTGTATGTTGATTGAGCACCCATGTTCTCACTCTGTCCTGGTTGGTTTTCTCTGGCCTCCTCAAAAGGACTCTAAAATGATCCAACACTCTTGGTGTAGTTTTTCTTTGCATGCAACGTAGTTTGTATTGTTTTTTGTTGTGACTAGCGGGAATAGGAAATCCTCAGCAATACAACAGATATTGTATATCTGATGTGCATTCTAATGCTTTCCTTGTTCCATTTTATTTATCTCTTTGTTTTTCTTTTGGGAGGTTTTGGGAGAGGTTTGATATACTATTGAATGGGCTAGTTAACAAGTTGTTTGGCTTTTTAGTTTGAGGTTTCCAGTTTATTGATTTTGATTGAGTTTCTACTTAAATTTTTATTAATTATCGTTCTTCCAGATTTTTTGATTGGTCATTTACTTAAAGTTTCACCAAAATTTCACCCATAAAGGTCTTAGTGATGCAGGCCACTCTCCAACTCGCTCTCAAAAGAATCCAAAAAGTGCTAGTTTTTATTCTTTTGGTTTTTGAGGAAGCCTATTCTTATTTTCTATAGCATACTTTGATGCCTTTTTCACTTTGAGGATGGCAGGTTTGTGGCTACTAGAAATATATTGTTCTGCAGTGAATTTGTGTCGGATTTCTATGGTTTTGTGTTTTTGGTGGGAGTTTTATCTTTTATTCAGTAGTGTAATTTGCAGGCTATTTTTGGTGTTTTATTGGGACTAACAAATTCATGAGTCATCAATTTGTAGAATGAATTGTTTCTAGAACAAAATTGTTCATTGAAAATTGTTGGTTCTGAAGATTTGGGGTTGGAAATCAAGCTTAATTTGAAGGTTTCTTGTACTGTTATTGTTTAGATGTGGCTTTCTTTGGAAGTAATAATCCCGATTCATTGTACTAGTTGTTTCTATGACAACAAAATGTAGTTGGGTTCTGTACAAGCCTAAGCAACATAATGCTGCATTTGCTTTGGTGTTTTACACCTCTTTTTGTGGGGGCTTGATCTTGTGTTCAAAATCCTAATTTGAAGGCTATTATGACTATTAATTTTTCAGTTGTGTCTGAGAGTTTACATTCTCTACTTATGTAAAAAAATAGGTAGCAGAATGCTGGGTATTGGGATCTATCATTTTTAGGTGGGATGTCTTTTGGTCAAGACTGGGTTTCATTAATTATAAAGTTCACCTGTGGTTTTTAGTTTCACATGATTTCGTGAAGAATGGGTTTCATTAATTTCTAAAGAAACCACATGTTCAAGTATGTATGAGAGTAAGCACCAGAGTGATATTTGGATATATTGTTTTTGGTTTGAAATTTTGATATGTTTTGGTGAGGACTCTGTTTCAATAATTTGTAGTAATTTTGACAGACTAAAGGTTTCATGCTTAATAATAGGATAAAATACCATGTAGGAGGATACTTTATTATGATGTTATTTTCTTTAGTTTGGTTGTTTGTGCTATGGTGAGGAGTGGGTTTGATTAATTTATAGAAAGTGCTTGCTTGAGTGTATGAATTCCTTAGAACCAAAGTGTTGTATTTTGAGATTGTCATCTTTGATGTTCAGGACTTTTACAATGCATTGTGACAGCTGCAAGAAGTGTACATTTTTGGGATTTTTTTGGTTATTCAGCTTACAATTATTTTCTATGGGTTACGATGGATGTATTTTATATGCATTTTTGCAGAGGCCTTTATTTTTTGTCTTTGTTCTCTTTCAAGCTCTGGTGGATGAAAGAGAGGATGGGTTCATATGGGAAAGATGTCCCATTTGAGACTCAGTTTTTTCTAGTCGAGGGTAGCGAAGGTTCACCTTTGAGTACTGGTGTAGGTGATGGCATTGGAGAGCCAAAAATCTATATTGTTTTCTTGCCGCTGTTGGAAAGATATTTCAGAGCATTTTTTCAAGGAAATGAAAACAATGAGCTCGAAATCTCTTTGGAAAGCAGTAAGAATTGCAGAGATTATGAATGGTATAAATTTCTTATATCTAATACATGTAAGACTTAACATAACTCTAACTGTAAATTCTCAAGAGAAAATTAGTCTTTTTTATTTTCTCTTGAATTTACTTCATATTTGGCATTCAAGGAGATCCTTTTGTTGAAACAACTCAATGATTTTATTCAGTTTTTCTTGGGGCTGGAACTAATCCATATGAAGTGATTACTAGTGCAGTAAAGTGAGAACCCTTGCTATGTTTCAACTTTTGTATTTTATTTCCTTCCTTTTCGAACTTCTCATGTTTCAGCATCAATACTATATGAATAACGTCAATTGTTGCTAGCGCAGGGCTGTGGAGAGGAATTCTAAAACCTTTGTTCATCGTGAAAGAAAGACGGGTAATTTCTCGTGGAATTGAACCTTGGTTTTTTCCAACGATGTCTGAATGTGTTATGTGTGCTAAAACGTTTAGCTCACATTGAATCTTAATTGAGAATAACAAGTATCTGTGTACTGTTTTACTAAGTCATTATAAGTCTTTGTTGGTTCACTGTTAGATTAGAGTTTGGATATTTGGCTTGTAGTTACCTGACATACTCAACTGGTTCGGGTGGTGTACAAGGGATGCATTTTACACAGATGTCTCAGTTGAGGGAGTAAAACAAGGTCTAGAAAGGTAGAATGTTTTGCCAGGCCACTTGTATGTTCTATAACTGTATATTAACTTGTGTAGATATATAGTTACATAGCGACATTATCCTGAAGGTCCAGTTTAAAATGATTATGGTTTTTTTATTTCTTTAACAGTATAGAGAAAGGGGGCACCCCTTTGAAGTTTCTGCTTATCGATTATGGTTGGAAATTTGTTGAAATGGACCCTAATGCAAAGCCTCCTCAAGTTGGCTATTCAGCAAAGTAGGTTTGATCTCCTTTTTGTTTGAACTATGACATTTGGAGACAATAATTCATCTCTATTTGTTGTTCAAAGATAATTTCCTTTCAATTCTTGGCTTTCTAATGGAACTCTAATCATTCTATGGGCTCATAACTCAGTTTTGCAAATCGGCTGACACATATAAAAGAAAATTGCAAGTTTCAGAAAGATTGGTGAGAGACAAAGGATTCTACTTTGGGCCTCAGACACATTGTTACAGAAGCAAAAGAGAGCCACAATTTAAAGTAAGCTTCTTTAGCTGTCCATCAGGAATTAGTCAATTAATACTCCTTATTTATCTATATGCTTTAAACCCTGCATTATAGCTCTTGCCTCATGAATGCATAAGTTACATTCTTTGTATAGTGAATAGACGATATATTCAAAATTTTATTTTAATACGCATACTACTTCCCCCCATAGTTGATTTGGCATGCTACTATGTTCTAAATTTATATTAAATTTGTATGATTCTAGGTACATTTATGTTTGGCATGCTATCACTGGTTCCTGGGGGCGAGTTAAGCCTTGACAAGAGCTAGGAAGAAGCCATAATCACGTTGATACTTATAAATAGTTACAGTGGAGATAATTACTTCACCCTAACTCTAATAGTACCTAGCTTGCAAAGGGTTAAATTAATCTTCAAAAAATACTGTAATGGCATAACCAAGTTAGTGTCCACTTGTGCAACTACCACTGTGATGGAGGTATGTCACCCTAGCCATGCAGCAAAGGGAAAGACAAAAATATTTCATGGATGTACCCTATAAATAAGTGGGATAATCAAATCCAAAGTGAAACATAAATTGTGGGGTCACTGGGTTTTAGTTGTTAGGATACTATTTTCTTATAGTATATATCATTGTAGGGAAATATAAATCTCTCCATGTCATGTTGGTTCAACTCCATGCCATCATGTCAATTGCAATGGGTGTAGGCCTCACAACATACCATTTAAAGGGTACTAATATTGTCCGAAGCAATTGTGTTGTACTAAAGGCAAAACAGACTCACATTGTACTTGCTTAGTTGCTGCTTAATACATACTGAGTTGCCATGGTCTATGTGTCCAAGAAACTTTATACATAAAACTTTTACTTGTGTCCATCATTTGGATGTTTCACAAAAGTTTATCCTTTGAATTACCCATCCATAGAAAAATTGGAATTACAACAAACCAGTGCAATCTTTCCTCCCAGGCTCCCACCTGTTGTCATCTTTACCTCCTTTCACAATTGGATTTTACTAGTAGTTTGTAAAGTAAGTGAACATTCCTCCTTTTACAGGGACACCATAAAATCATGGGTATGAAGGGCCTTTGAAAAAACCACAATCCATACTATAGAGCTACCTTGCTGCTTAGGGATAGAATTGTTGGTTCTAGTGCCCAGGAATTGTTGCTTCTGGTGAAGCTACTATATTTTAGCAAAGCTTCAAGCGAAATTGTAGAACATAGAAGAAATTGAAATTGCATTTCCTTTCTCATATCAGAAAGAAAAAATAAAGGAAGAATGTGTTACAAATCATCATTTAAAGATATAGCTCGATAAAGAAAATAAGTATTGAAGCAAACTAAGTCTAATAAGGATTTAGACCAAACAGAGATTCACACAAGTACCAAATAGCTTTCCTGTAAAATGGTGTTAGCCTACAAAACAACAAACCAAAACTTCACATGAGAATATTATCTTAAGTTTCTCAAAAGGCCATAATAAATAGTACATGAAAGGTTGAAAACAGTTAAGGATATAATAAACATCAAAACTGGAAGAAAGATTAATACTTCAGAGATTTCACAACTGAAAAATAAAACAGTGTTGAATAAATTGCTATGAGTTTGTTGGGTAGAAAATAGAATTTAGTAAGCATGAATGAAATTACCACCCCAAAGAATGTATAAGAAACATCTAGGAAACAATAAAATAGGATTTCAAGCAATTACTATAGTTCAAATGTTATAGTGCAAGATGAAAACACAGATAATGATTTAGATAATGATTCTACTCAATTGCCTGAGTCTCCTTTATGGGGTGAGGTAAGCGGCAGGGCAGGGTTTAATTACTCTCCATCATTTAAGATTTCATATACTTGAAAAATTATAGTCGTCACACTGCATAATAGCATTTTTTTGTTTTTTAGATCCCACAGTTTTTGAACAATCCTTCAAAACCCATTATTTTGGCTCTTTCTCGACATGATCCCAAGAAGAACATGGCCACTCTAGTCAAGGCTTTTGGTGAATGTGCCAAGTTGAGGAAGCTGGGAAACTTGGTATTTCTTCTTTTAATTTCTAAATTTAGCTTTTTCTTTAGAGGTATGTTTTTCCCTTCTCATGTATAACTTATATTTTAGTTATCCATTTGAAAATTGTAGATGTTGATTATGGGTAATCGAGACGATATTGATCAACCACCTGCAGCAAGTGCCACTATACTGACCACTATCCTAAATCTTATTGATAAGTATGATCTCTTTGGAGATGTGGCATATCCCAAACATCATAAGCAATCAGAAGTTGCTGATATATATATGATTGCTGCAAAAACCAAGGTTTATAAAACTTCTTGTCAAATTATAAAAGAAATTATCCATTATTGCTCTTCTTATTGACAGAAAATTTGATCTTTAAGATGAAATGATTTTGAAGATTTTAAGATTTTAAGATTTTTATGATTCAAAATATCAAGGTCTCTGACCTAACAATTTGATCTAAAAGCATTTATGGTTTTGTAAAAAGAAGAAAGCATGCCATTCTCCCACTTTGTTTAAATGCAGGCAGCTGCACATGGATTGCCTATGGTTGCGACAGAATGGAGGACATGTAGACATTAAACAGGTATATTGAAAATTCTACCTTCAAAACTAAAAGTCTGATTGGATCTAACGTCATCAATCGCTCTCTGATTTTTTCTTACAAATTGGTTGATTCTTGTGCAGACGTTGAAGAATGGTTTGCTGGTAGATCCGCATAATGACAAGGAAATTGCAGCTATTTTGTACAGACTAGTAGCTGATAAGAACCTCTGGGATGAATGCAGGAAAAATGGTCTGAAGAACATTCATCTCTATTCTTGGCCACAACATTGTAAAATATATTTGTCAAGGATTTCCCAATGCATAATGAGACACCCACAATGCCAGAGTGAAAATGACTTCAATGAAAATATGGATCATGAATCAGACATTGGTTCATTCAAGGATGACCCAGATACATCCCTTAGACTCTCATTATATGCATATAAACCTTTTTGCTCAAATTCACTTAATAACACTATTGAACTTGATAAGCTTCTTCAAAATCAAGATAACGGGGAGGGTATTTTTTATCGCATTAGGATGATCATAGAGAAGACTAAGAACAGTTAATCTAAACTGCGAGAAGCAAATAATACAGGAAAATAAAATATCGATTGAAATATAGCTTTAATTCTATGGGGAAACTACCTCTCTGGAGAAGAAAGCGTCTATTTGATATTGCAATGGATTACTATGATGTTAGTGGAGAACCCCTTGTTAGTAAACTAGCTATTATTATCCAATATATTATGAATGCAGTTCACTCTGCTGGCAACTTCCCATCTCTTGGATTCATCTTATCAACTGCATTGACAGTTTCAAAAACCCTTTCTGTGCTTCAGTCTATTGGAGTAAAATTGTCTGTATTTGATGCTCTAATTTGCAGCAGTGGGAGCCAACTTCTATATACAGCTAGCGATAGTCTATATTCACCCATATAACTAGATCCAGATTATCATTCTCATATCAATTATCGCTGGTGTGCAGAGGGGCTGATAAAAAAGCATGAGAAAACTGAGAGGTCCATAGAATTCTCGATTCCTATTGGAGGATGCTAAAGCATCTAACCCCCATTGCTTGGCCTATACAGTCAATAATATATCCACTGTAAGTTTCAATTCTAGATATCATTTTCAGTAACTGGTATATGTTCTATGTCACTACAGGAGTGGTATTCAGCCTCTTGAAAATCTAGAAAAATATTGTTTGTTGATTAAGGCACCTATTTACTAGCTCCAATTGCATGACATTAAAATGGCGTTGCTAACAATTTTTTAAAAAGGAGTACAAGAGATAACTTTATTTGTTCCAAATACTAGGGAGCCATGACTACTCTCTATTAGTATAATAGAATCAGGATTCAGAACTATCATTGAATATTGATTAGTCCTATCATCTTTTTAAGGTTTTACTTGGGTACTGTTTTTCCAGGCACCCAAAGCACATGAGCTGAGATGACAATTGAGAATGAGAGGTTTAAGATGCCATGTGCTTTACTCTCAAAATTGTTCCCGGCTATGTGTGCTGCCTCTTCATGCTTCAAGATCTCAAGCTTTAAGGTGATAAAATTCTAGACAGTTCTTTGCCTCTAAATTTAATTGGATGGATTTGGTCTTTGGCGAGTGCATGTTAAGCACTTCTGGACATATTTTAAAGATTTTACTTGGGTACTGTTTTGCCAGGAACCCAAAGCACATGAGCTGAGACGACAATTGAGAATGAGAGGTTTAATATGCCATGTTCTTTACTCTCAAAATTGTTCCCCGTTGTGTGTGTTGCCTCTTCATGCTTCAAGATCTCAAGCTTTAAGGTGATAAAATTCTAGATAGTTCTTTGCCTCTAAATTTAATTGGATGGATTTGGTCTTTGGCGAGTGCATGTTAAGCACTTCTGGCTGAAACGGAGCCCATGCAATAAATTCTTATTGAGCGAGATCTGTATTAATAAAAGTTAGATTTGGTGATTTGCAGGTACCTGTATGTTCGATGGGGCTTGGATATAGCCAATATGTATGTGTTTCTAGGGAAAAAGGAGATACAATATATGAAGAGATGATTGGAGGAATGCATAAGACACTGATATTGAGAGGGATTGTCTATGATGGAAGTGAAAAGATGGGGAGGAGTCCTTCCAGATCTTGAAGAGAAGATGTTTTCCCTTCACAAAGTCCAAATATAGTGACAGTTACTGTAAGTGATGATAAAGAAGAATTCAGCAGCTAAGATATGATTGCAGCTTTGGAAACATTTTCTTGAAATTATTATTTCTGCATCCCATTGTATGTAACCTGATGCATTTTTACTAAAATAAAGGTTCCTAGTAAATTTTAGGGAGATGAAAACTACTAGTAATGTCTTAGAATATTTGTAAAAACCCAATCAGGCTGTTAAGTATTGAACTTTTACGGAAGCCATCATATCCATGAAAGAGCTACTAGGCAATACAATGGAGTCGGACTTTCTTCAGAGGCATCAGAAGTGTTTTTGTATTTGTTATAATAAGCACATATATAACTGTTTGTTGGAATTGTTTCTTTTTGCCATGTTAAATCTTGTGAAATTACTATGTATGTTTTTCAGTTATTTGTTTTTTATTTTATTTTTACCGAGCAACGCAATTTATTGCTTAACATGTGTTGTTTGCAGGTAACCTTACTCGTAAGCTTTGTAAAAACATGAAGAGGGAGGCTGCTGCAATGTGGATACAGAAGAACGTGCATAGATATAAAGCTTAGAAAGCTCAGAAGCAGAGGTATCAGAAGTGTTTTTGTATTTGTTATAATAAGCACATATATAACTGTTTGTTGGAATTGTTTCTTTTTTCCATGTTAAATCTTGTGAAATTACTATGTACATTTTTTAGTTATTTGTTTTTTATTTTTACTGAGCAACACAATTTATTGCTTGACATGTGTTGTTTGCAGGTAACCTTACTCGCAAGCTTTGTAAAAACATGAAGAGGGAGGCTGCTGCAATGTGGATACAAAAGCATGTGCACATATATAAAGCTCAAAAAGCTCAAAATCATGTGTAGTGCGGATACAAAAGCACGTGCACAGATAGAAAGATCAAAAAGTGGGCCATTGAGTATGAAGATTATGTTGCTAATGCTTTTCCATTGAGTATGAAGAGCCTGTTGCTGAGGGTTTCAAGCTGCCAAGTATGGTTTTGAACCTGTCGCGGGATCCAAGCATGGCTTAGCAACCAAGTACAAGTGGGATGGTTTAGCCAATGTAATATTTTGAAAAGTCATCAGTGTACTAGTTGATTTTCATGTAAAGTTATATAGAGATAGTTTTTGAGAAAACTCATTTATTGTAATACTTGACATTTCATATAATATAATGTGTGTGGTTTAAAATTTATATGGTTGCACTTTATATTTGCATAATTCAAATGTGTATTAGATGATGATAAATAATGTATGATTCTCTTTTTAATTTAAACATAATACCATATTAAAAATTTATATTGATTAATAATGGACACCATTAAAACTACTAAAATATAATAACCACACATAAAACCACTAAAAATGACTAAATTAATGACCAATAAATGAGATTAATGACCAAAATTCATATATAAAATAACAAAAAATTGAGAGATACGTGACCAAACAATGAGATATAAATGATTAAAATTCGCATATCAATGACCAAAAAACAGTTTTGGTGGCTAATTTGCGGTCTTTTAATACGGGACCAAATTTGGTCATATTCTAGTTTGCCATGTGGTCATTAATTTGGTCATAAATGTGGTCATCATTGATTCAAATATGACGAAATTAATGACCAAATATATGACCAAATTAATGACCATCTGACAAGCTATAAATGACCAAAATACAAATGACCAATTTTGGTCATGTAATAAAAGACCGTAAATTAGCCACCAGCGATCGCCAAACCAAAAGTGGTCATTGATATGCGGATTTTGGTCATTTTTTTGGTCACTAATATCTCATTTTGCACTGGTGACATGGTTTCCACTAGAGAGCGAGTCTCCTTTATGCATTCGAATAGTGGCCCAACAATTTGAATGGGAGATGTCTCTGTAATCCAAACCAAACGAGTTGGTAGGATTGAATTGGAGCATTGTTATTTTAGTGATGTGCTCTATGTACCATATTTGGAAGCAAATTTTTTGTTAGTCTATCAAATGACCCATATAAGAGAAGACAAGAGAATAACATTTACTCATGACTTGGTAGATATAGTAGAAATCTCATCAAACCAAGTTGTGGCAATTGGGTATGCAGACCACCAAGAGAGGATGTACAAGTTCTCGAAGTGTATCCCTAGTCCAATGACCAAGCACACCTCTCTCATGAAAATGACACCTCCAAGATATGGCATTAAATATTTAGACACATGAAATACAAGTATCTCCAAGAATTGCACAAGGATGATATGGTGGAGGGGCTTCCTTTAATCAAATCTTCAAATGGAGCTTGCATTGGCCGTGTAGTTGGGAAGCATACATAGTGCATCTATGAGAAGGGGAAGGCAAGGAGACACACACAAAATCTTGGATTGGTACATTCATACATCATTTGTCCTCTACACACTTCATCCTATGGTGGATAAAGGTATGTACTCACCTTCATTGATGACTACTCAAGATTCTGCTAGGTATACTTCCTAAAATTGAAATATGAAGTATTTGAGGAATTGAATATTTGGAAAACCTTAGTGGAAAATCAAAGTGGGAATAGGATAAAAATACTTAGGAATGAAAATGGGAAGGAATATGTCAACAAAATTCTGCATCATATTTGTGAGGAATGTGGCATTCAAATGCAACATTCAACTCCCTACACACCACAGCAAAATGGTGTGGTAGAGAGGAAAAATAGATCTCTCAAAGAGATGGCCACATGCATGATAGAGGCAAGGGATATAAGTCCCAAGCTATGGGTTGAGGATATTAATTGTGCTGCATATATACACAACATGGAATTTCAAAAATCAGTCAAAGAAAAAATACCTACGAGGCATGGTTCAGCCATAAACCAAATGTCTCAAATCTCAAATTTGTTGGATCAAGAGCATGGGATCAAACTCCATTAGGAAAGAGGAAGGATTTGCAGCCACGGAGCAAGGAATGTATGATGGTTGGTTATGGTGAGGACACAAATGGTTATAATCTCTTTGACACATCCACAGTCAAGAATTTCATTGAGAGTAGTGTGCAATTCGAAGAGGAACCAATACCATATTTGGAGCTTGCATGAGGGGAATGCTCTTGTCCCCAAGACCTTGATGAAGTAGTAATGATTCAAGATCTATATTTTCTGATAATTCTAATAATGGTATGGATATAGATTCCATTTTTGTATATGACTCAGCATCAAGGCTCAAATGGTCTGAAAAAATCATACAAGCTACAGGGGAATTAACAGGCAATCCGTCAGAGCCTAGGAAGACTAGATCTCAAATTCATAATGCTTCCTATGCAAGTGAAAGTGCTCTTGGTGAGAACTATTATATTATAATTGGATCTGATCCATAGTCATATCAGGAAGCTTTTCATGATCCAAGGTGGCAATCAACAATGCAAGATGAATTCAATTATCTCCAAGAGAATGAACCATGGGAATTGGTTCCCGTTCCTCCAAAGAGGAATATTGTGCAATGCAAGTGGGTATTTTGAACCAAAATTGGCGCTTCAGAATGTTCATATGTTAAGTACAAGGCTGTATTGGTCTCTGAGGGCTACTCCGAAGTCCAAGTTTTGGACTACACCGAAACCTTTGCAACGGTTGCAAAGATGGATTCAATAAGACTAGTTCTAGCAATTGCAACTAGTGAAGGTTGGAAAGCGAACAATATGAATGTCAAGAGTTCATTATTACATGGTGAATTACAAGAGGATGTATACATGCAGCAATTGGAGGTTTCCAAGAGGATCCTTCACTTGTTTGCAGGTTGAAGAAATCACTTTATGGACTCAAGCAAGCCCCTAGGCCTTGGTATGCAAAAATGGATAGTTTCTTGCTCTCAATTGGTTTCATTCGATGAAAATATGATACAAATGTGTATTTTCAGAAAAATGGTTCTGTATATTAGGTTAATATACTGCATGTATATGACCTTTGAATTACAGGGATCTCCAACAACCAAATTGGATCAATCAAGGAGTCCCTACACAGTGACTTTGCAATGACAGATCTAGGATTGCTAAAACAATAGGATTGGAAATTGAGCAATCTGAAAGAGGAACCATGCTGATTCAACCTAAGTATGATTTAGAACTAATAATAAATTTCAATATGGATGATTTTAAGGAATCCAAGTTCCCTTTTCTTTATGGAATAAAACTAGGTGAATTTGGTGATTATCCTTTAGCAGATTGTACATTGTACATGCAACTAGTTGGTAGTTTTCTATACCATACACATACTAGACCCAATTTGTAGTATGATGTAAGTGTTGTAGAAAGGTATATGAACCATCCAAATGAGCTCCTTGGAAGGAAGCCAAAAATATCCTCCAATATGTCCATGGAACAAAGTGTTTTGGGGTACACTCTGTAGGTAGTTCTTCACTTCAACTAGCTGCATTTTCTGATTCAGATTGGGATGGAGATCCCACTGACAAAAAGTCCACATCAGGTTTTGTTTTCATGCTTTATGAAGGTCCTATTTTCTGGTCTAGTATGAAACAACACAAAATTTCTCTTTCTTTAATAGAGGCCGAATACAGGGCATCAGTGAATGCATCCACACAGTGTGTTTTGTTGTAAGGAATTCTTCAAGAGTTTGGTGTTGCAATTGATTCTTCTACAAAAATTTGGGTGGAAAATCAAAGTCCCATAAAGATATATAGTGATCCATTTTAAAGGCAGAGAAAAAAGCACATAGAAATCAATATGCACTACATCTGGGGCTTAGTGCATGATAGAGTGATTTCTTTGCAGTATTGCCCATCCACCGAGCAAACTGTCGACATATTCACCAAGAGTTTTACTGAAAAGACCTTCACTCACTTGAGATATTTTCTTGGAGTGAGTGATGGATGGTGATTGCTGCTAATGTTTGAAGGTTTTCAGCCCCATGTCCAGTCTTAAGGGGAGGTTTTTTCGTTGAAGTTTTCCTTCTTTTCCTCATTTTACATGGACAAATAAAATTTCTGTTTGCATTGAGGTGACTTGAGCCTTTGTTTCTAAGGCCTCTCATAAATGTTTTTTTGAGTTGTACTAATTTATGGTTAAGGGGAGTGTTAGAAAAATAATCCACCACTTATTACCTTGGTCTAAATCCTTATCCAATTTTAATTGCATTTATGCATTGATATGCTATAGTTTGGACTTAGGGAAGTTAATCCAACATAATAACCAACTATTTTAAGGATTTCACACCTACAAGAGTGCTCCAACTCAGTAAAAATCCACATGTGTGCCCTCATTTATGACAGGTGCAATACCATTCCTTGAATTGATGAATTTTGGTTGACTAGGAGCGCTACGGGTAGTTTTAGCCCAATTTTCAGACTAATGGATAATTTAATGCCCACCTTAAACGTCCCACTCACATTGTTTTCCACACCCACACATTCCAAGGAGTCATGATTTCTCCAACACACTTCATCCATGCCCACACCACCATTCATGATCATTTGGGCTGATTTGGAGCGAGTTTGGCCCAGCTAGGGGGGATTGCGGCCAATTTGGTCAATTTCACATGTACACTCAGACTTTGCTTCGAAAGCCTTTAGAATTGAACCAGATGTAGAATATAGCTATTCTCAACATATTCACATGTTAGACAGTCAAATAATATCCAGTTTTTGTTCACACTATGTATGTAAAATTGTTCCTCCTTCATGTGTTTTTGTTGGTTTTTGCAAGTAATTTGATTTGTGAGTTTCTCTAGGGCTCCTAGCTTGTTGTAAATCAAAATTCTCACATGGTATCAGATCCAAGTGGATATGAGTGGAGTTGCAAACAATATTGAGTGTTTGAGCTTCATTTTGAGAGGAATTCCAGATAAAATTGAGTGGTGTTAGAATAGTAATCCACCACTTGGTACCTTAGTCTAAATCCTTATCCAATTTTAATTTTTTTTATGCATTGATATGCTATTGTTTGGACTTAGGGAAGTTAATCTAGCATAATAACTAGATATTTTGTGGCTTTCACACCTACATGAGTGCTTTAGCTCAATCAAACTCCAAATGTGTGCCCTCATTTATGACAGGTGTGCTCCCACTGCTTCAATTGAGGAATTTTTATTGACTAGGTGCACTAGGGGTGGTTTTAGCCCAAATGTTTTACTGTTGGATCATTTAATGGCCACCTTGAGCCTCCCACTCACCTTATTTTTCACACCCACGCATACCAAGCAGTCATGATTGCTTTGGCACACTTCAGCCATGTCCACACCACCATTCATGACCATTTGGGCTGATTTGGAGCAATTTTGGGCCAGCTAGGGGGGGTTGAGGCCAATTTGGCCAATTTCACATGTACACTCATATTTGGATTCCAAATCCTCTCGAATTGAACCAGATGTAATATATACCTATTCTTAACATATTCACATCTCAGATAGTCAGATAATATCTAGTTTCTGTTCACACTGTGTATGTAAAATTTCTACCAAGGAATGACATTTCTCTTTGTTGTCTAAACTTGAGTTGCCATATTTCTTCCTTACACCATCTAGGATAGGGATGCCATTTTTCTCCAATAGTTGTGCCATATGATCAATGGTTTTCTTCCATAAGGTAATTCTAATTCCTCAACCTTCATTATTGAGTCAGGGAAATCTAGACACATGGTTTCCAGCAGAGAGCTCTTCTCCTCTATGCATTCGAATAGTGTCCCAACAATTTAAATGGGAGATGAATATGAAATCCAAACCAAAGGAGTTGGTAGGATTGACTTGGATCATGGTTATTTCAGTGATGTGCTCTATGTACCAGATTTGGCAGCAAATTTGTTGTCAGTTTATCAAATGACCCATACACAAGAAGCCAAGAGAGTAACATTTACTCCTGACTTGGTAGAGATAGCATAAATCTTATCAAACCAAGTTGTGGAGATTGGGTATGCATACCACCAAGAGAGTATGTACAAGTTCTCAAATTTTCTCCCTAGTTCCAGTGACTAAGCACACCTCTCTCATTCCAATGAAACCTCCAAGCTATGGAATGAAATATCTGGATACATGAACTACAAGTATCTCCAAGCATTGCATAAGGATGAGATGGTGGAATGGATTCCTTTAATCAAATATTCAAATGGAGCTTGCATTGGCTATGTAGTTGGGAATAATACAACACACATCTATGAGAAGGGGAAGGCAAGGAGAGAAACACAAACTCTTGGATTTGTACATTCATACCTCATTGATCCTCTACCCACTCCCTCCTATGGTGGATCAAATTATGTACTCACCTTCATTTATGACCACTCGATATTCTGCTGGGTATACTTCCTAAAATTGAAATCTAAATTATTTGAGAAATTGAAGATTTGGAAGAAATTAGTGGAAAATAAAAGTGAAAATAGGATAAAAATACTTAGGACTGACAATGGGAAGGAATATGTCAACAAAAATCTGTAGCATCTTTGTGAGGAATGTGGCATTCAAATGAAACATTAAACTCCCTACACACCATAGCAAATTGGTGTGCAGAGAGGAAAAATAGATCTCTCAAAGAGATGGACACATGCATGATTGAGGTAAGGGATATAAGTCCAAAGATATGGGTTGAGGCTATAAATTGTGATGCATATATACATCATAGGTCATTCCAGAAATCAGTCAAAGGAAAAACTCCCTACGAGGCATGGTTTGGCCATAAACCAAATGTCCCAAATTTCAGAATTTTTGGATTAAGAGCATGGGCTCGAATTCCATCAGAAAATACGAAGGATTTGTATCCATAGAGAAAAAAATGTATCATGCTTGGTTATGGTGAGGACACAAAGGGTTATAATAACTTTGACACATCTACACTTAAGAATTTCATTGAGAGGAGTCATGTGCAATACGAAGAGGAACCAATACCAGATTTTGAGCTTGCACAGAAGGAATGCTCTTCTCCCCAACATCTTAATGAAGTAAGTAATGATTCAATATCTGTATTTTCTGATAATTATCATAATTATATGGATTTAGATGAAATTTCTGTAGATGACTCACCATCAAGGCCCAAATGGGATGAAAAATTCATACAAGCTGTAGGGGAATTGGCAGGAAATCCCCAAGAGCCTAGGAAGACTAGATCTCAAATTCGTAATGCTTCCTATGCAAGTGAAAGTGATATTTATGAGCACTGTTATATGATTATTAGATCTGGTACACAATCATATTAGGAATCTTATCATGATCCAAGGTGACAATCATCAATGCAAGATGAATTCAATTCTCTCCAAGAGAATGAAACATGGGAATTGGTTCCCCTTCCTTCCAACAGGAAGCTTGTGTAATGCAAGTGGGTATTTCGAACTGAAATTGATGAAAATGGTTCATATTCTAAGTAAAAGGAAAAATTGGTTTCTAATGGATACTCTCAATTCCAAGGTGTGTACTACACTGAAACCTTTGCACCGGTTACAAAGATGGATTCAATAAGACTAGTTCTAGTAGTTGCAACTAGTGAAGGTTGGAAAGTGCACCATATGGATGTCAAGAGTGCATTCTCACATGGTGAAATACAAGAGGATATATACATGAAACAACCTGAAGGTTTCCAAGAGGACCCTTCACTTTTTTGTAGGTTAAAGAAATCACTTTATGGACTCAAGCAAGCCCCCAAGGCTTGGTATGCAAAATGGATAGGTTTTTGCTCTCAATTGGTTTCATTCGATGCAAATATGATCCAAAAGTGTATTTGAAGAAAAATAGTGTTGTATTGCATGTTATTGTACTGTATGTAGATGACCTATTAATTACAGGAATATGCAACAACCAAATTGGATCAATCAAGTCATCCCTACATAGTGAGTTTGCATGACTGATCTAGGATTACTAAAACAATTTCTAGGATTGGAAATTGAGCAATCTGAAAGAGACATCATCTTGAGTCAAAATAAGTATTCTTCATACCCGCTAATAAATTTAAATATGGATTATTGTAAGGAAACCAAGTTCCCTTTTCTTTCTGGCATAAAAGTAGGTGAATTTGGTGATTCTCCTTTGGTAGATTGTACAGGAAACTAGTTGGTAGTTTGATGTACCTTACACATACCAGACCTGATTTGTATTATGTTGCAAGTGCTATAGCAAGGTATATGCACAAAAAACATGAGTTCCATTGGAAGGAATCCAAAAATATCCTCCAATATGTGCAAGGAACAAATAGTTTTGGGGTACACTATGCATCTAGTTCTTCACTTCAACTAGCTAGATTTTCTGATTCGGATTGGGATGGAGATCCCACTGACATAAAGTACACTTCAGGTTTTTATTTCATGATTTCTAAAGGTCCTATTTGTTGGTATAGTAAAAAACAACAAACAATTTCTCTTTCCTCAGCAGAGGCCGAATACAGGGAAGCAGTGAATGCAACCACACAGTGTGTTTGGTTGCAAGGAATTCTTCAAGAGTTTGGTGTTACAATTGATTCTCCTACAAAAATTTGGGTAGAAAATAAAAGTGACATCAATATATCTAATGATCCATTTCAAAGGCAAATACCAAAGCACATACATATCCATGTGCACTACATCTAGGGCTTAGTGCATGTGATAGTGTTTTCCTTGTAGTATTGCTCGTCCTCGAGGAAACTGCCGACATATTCACCAAGAATTTTACTGAAAATACCTTCACTCACTTGAGATATTTGATTGGAGTGAGTGATGGATGGTGATTTCTGCTAGTTTTTTTAGGTTTTGTCCCTTGAGGGGAGGTTTTGTCCCTTTAGGTGTTCCTTCTTTTTCTTATTTTACTTGGACAAATAAAATTTAGGTTTGTATTGAGGTGACTTGAACCTTTGTTGCCAAGGACTCTCATAAAATTTCTGATGAGTTTTACTAATTTATGGTTAAGGGGGGGTGTTAGAATAGTAATCCACCACTTAGTACCTTAATCTAAATCCTTAGCCAATTTTAATTGCATTTATGCATTGATATGCTATAGTTTGGACTTAGGGAAGTTAATCCACCATAATAACCAGCTATTTTGAGGATTTCACACCTACAAGAGTGATCCAATTCAGTCAAAATCCACATTTGCACCCTCATTTATGATAGGTTTGTTCCCATTCCTTAAATTGAGGAATTGTGGTTGACTAGGAGCTCTAGGTGTGGTTTTAGCCTAATTTTTGGACTGTTGGAGCATTTAATGCCCACCTTGAGCCTCCCACTCACCTTATTTTGCACACCCACACATGCCAAGGAGTGATGATTTCTCCAACACACTTATTCCACGTCCACACCACCATTCGTGACCATTTGGGCTGAGTTGGAGCGAGTTTCGACCACCTTGGGGAGATTGAGGCCAATTTGGCCAATTTCACATGCATACTCAGATTTGGCTTCCAAAGCCTCTCAATTTCAACCAAATTTAATATATACCGGTTCTTAACAAATTCACATGTTAGAAAGTCAAATAATATCCAATTTCTGTTCACACTATGTATGTAAAATTGTTCCTCTTTCATGATTTTTCCTAGTTTTTGCAAGTAATTCGATTTGTGAGTTTCTCTAAGGTTCCTAGATCTTGTTGTAGATAAAAATTATCAAGAAATTATAAAAGGATCCATACCGTAATATTTAAGGAAAGTTAAATAAGTGAAAAGGGGAAATATATGAGGTAGGAAGGGATGTAAAGGTTTATAGGAATTTTAAGTAAATGAAAAGGGGAAAATTAATGGATGTTAGGAAGGGGGATATAAAAGGGTCATAGGAAAGAAAATGGAGAGGATAATATTATTCTGAATAAAATATATAAATAGGGAAAAAGGAAAAAATGGATATAAAATAAATAAAGTATAAGGGAAAAATTTAAGGAAATGGATAAAGGGATATTTAAATTTTTAAAATTAATGAAAGGGGAAGCTAAGGTAGGTGACATAAAAGGGAAAAATAGGATGAGGGAATACAATATTGGATATGGAATATTAAATGTATTATTATAGTATAAGTAAATAAATAGGGGTTTTTCGGTTATAGGATATAAGGAAAATGAGGGCATTAAAGGGTTTTTTTTGTGACCATGGACATAGGTGAATTTTGCAAAACAGGAGCCAAGGTAGATAATTCAATTTTTTTGAGTGTATACGCGATGAAAATGATAATGGATGAGTGTAACTGATAATTTATTCTAGTTACACAAACTCAATGAATTTTAACTGTCACGACTAAAAACATATTCTCACCGAAACTTTGATAGGCTACCTGAAAGGGGAAAATGGACTTTGTTATGGCCTAATGAAACGTGAACATGATCAGTATGACAATATGAATACAATGAGATTGATTATATGACATGATAGTGTCCATATGGAAATATGACTAATCCCCCAGAACATGACTCGACCATGATTTAACGACATGAAGACCCAACTTGGTGGCTCTGTCCAAGGGGTCATATGACAATGCAAATGGTGAAATACTACATGTACATGACAAGAAAATTCAACAAGACATTCCCACACTAACATAACAATATTTCAAAAAATTTAATTGGTTCACCCCTAACATCATGTTTTGAAACTTCAGAAGAGGTCGATGTTGAGCATCAACATTTTTTAGACTTCTTTCTTCTACCAACTACAATATGTATTGAAAATACTAATTTTCATTATGGAAATTGATCAGAAATGTACTATGGAATCCATATTCATGGTTTTGTTAGATGTCTTAAATGTGATATATTCTCTTGTATGATTTGAGTTACTATTCTCTAGTTGATATTCTCACATTATGATGTTGAATGGATGTATTCAATAGTCCACTATCTAAAAATTGATACTATCACCTACAAAAGGAAATGATGCGTCCTAATATAACCTATATTTTAATAATTTCATATATTATAAAGTAGCAATATGGATCCTATTAACTCTATATGTATCAAGCATTGGGAGGGATTGAATCCCTTGCGGTATAAACCTTTCCTTAGGTTTAGGACTTTAAAATGGGTTTTCACCTCAAGGAATTTGACCCCTCTCGGCGCTTGATAGATCCATAGTTAAGATGGATTTATGTTGGCGTGCCAAGATAATAGCATGAGTTTCAATGTTCTTCTTCCTCAAGATATCTATTCCCTTAGCTAATCGAGACTCAAACTTACATTATGTTTCCCTTCTATGTCTTTTGAATCGATGTGTTCTTTAATTTAAAATGGTCAATGATACTTTCTATTAAACCATGATAAAAATCAGTGCTTGATTGGATTCAAAGAGATGATTAAGATTTTTCCTATTTTCAAGAACTTATGGTCTTAAGCAGTTCCTTGTCAATGAGTTATCCATTCCGATTACTCGAGGATTGTACACATACTTCAATGGTACCCTTAAAATTTATTTCAAATGTATAGGATATTTTCTAGCACTTAATCAAAGTTTGCTTCTATCTTTGAATTACTCTCATTGGATACCTTGCAAAGGAAAAAATAGAGAATATATTACAAAGAGGAAAATATGACTAATAGATTCTATTTGTCAACTAGAAGAAGATACTCCTGTTTATTTCTGAAAAGTAAAATTTTCTTTTTGGAAATGAAAAATACATTTTCTTTCAAATTGTTTAATTGGAAAAATATCTTAGACTACAAGCAAATCAATTTGCAATTAGTTGGTCCACTTTGCAAGATAAACATTTGTAGAAGTATTTGAAATTATTTATGAATAATTGAACATGATCTATGATGCTTACAAACCAACATATTTTATTATATCATTAATAAATAATTATTTGTTGATGATTGACAAGTGATTTGTTGGTGACCTATGGATAATATGTTCATTTCTGGTGCGTAATTTGTTTAAATGTATGTGCATTCTAGAAAAGTTTGAGAGTCACTTGATAGAGTATCGATGGTTCTGTAGTGTTAAGATCAAGTATGGGAACCATTTTTTTTAAACTCAATGTTCACATAGAAAATCAGTAACCAACATTTTTCAATGATGATTCATACTTGCAACCAATGCTTTATCTTGTCATTATTTCAGTTGACTAGTTATATGTGGAAACTAGTTCTAGATCATGTAATTTTATACACATCCTTGAAAATCCTTACACACATATCAGACAATTGCATAATTATATTTCTAAGGATGGGTTGTATGAGTGGTTGTGATGTCATTATGCTTAACCAATCTGACAACATATTTTATTCGTTTTGTGAACTATGTTTTGGATTTTTACATGGGTAAATTTGTTATAATTAATGTTAATGATGTTCTTATTTTCACTAGTACATCACTTTGGATATGAAAACCTTACATAACCAAAATCATTGTGTGAACTTTGGTTCTAAAAATCTAACATCACCACAAGCTTTATTCCAACTTAGAGAAATGTAAATTTACCATTAAATGCATTAGGTACGTATGTTTCATCATTGATTATATGGGTGATCTAGATAAGGTACAAGTAATTAAAGAGTGGTTGATCCCAATCAACATCAATGAACTATGAATATTTATTGGGGTTGCAAATATTTATAGATAACTTTTCTTGGGAATCTCTCATGTTGTGCACCTACTTTATGCATTCTTGCACAAACCTCCAAGAAACTAGTGTTTAAATGGAATACAATACATCCTGAAACATTAAAATAAATTAAGTGTAAATTATGTACAATGCTATCCTTATGCTTGATTTTTGTTAGCAATATTAGTTTGACATCTGAGAGTGTGAGCTTAAATTTTTTCTTATTCAGAACATACACCTATTTGCATATCACTATGAATTATTCAATGATTAGCTTGTGACTGTGAGCTCTATGTGATAGTTCAAGTTATGAAACAATGGTGGCATTACATATTTTTGGGAAAGGAGACAATCATTCATTCTAACCATAAAACTTAGGATATTTGTAAACACTAATAAAACATCAAATTTTTTTCAACACATGCGTGTGTTGCATGTGGACATGCACATCATTAGAATTATATAACTTAATATATTTCATAGATCTCAAGATAATGGACCAATAATATACTAATATTGATGGTTGATTGCATTCCACCCTTGGATGTGAAATAAAATATAACTAAGGCCTCAACAAGGTTTGAAAATATTTTGTTCAACTTAACCTTACCTCTCCTGTATTGTAATTCCAACTAGGAAAAAACTAGCTATTAACAAAATTGTTTCTCTAGTGCCCATGCTAGCCATTAGATTTTGAAAGACATACATTGATATTTTTTACCATTATAGAGGGATATGGAAGTTAGGTTCTTAAATTCTTAAAGAATGATAGCTCAATGGAAGAGCACATGCTTTACAAGAAGGAGGTTGGTGGTTTGATTCCTTTGTTCCCTAATGATATTTTGGTATCGGTTAAAAATGACTAAATTATTGACAAAAAAAAGAACAATATTTGCATATAAATGACCAAATGATAGTTTTGGTGGCTAATTTCTAGTCTCTTATCACACGACAAAAATGTGATCATATTTAGTTTGGTCATTTATAACTTGTCTTGTGGTCATTAATTTGGTCATATTTTTTGTCATTAATTTGATCGTATATTTGGTCATTAAATGTGACAATCAATGGCCAAATATAAGACCAAATATACGACAAAATTAATGACCAGAAGACAATCTATAAGTGACCAAACTAAATATGATCACTTTTTTGGTCGTGCGATAAGTGACTGGAAATTAGCCACTAGTGATCGCTAAATCAAAAGTGGCCATTTATATGCCAATTTTAGTCATTTTTTGGTCACTTATCTCTCATTTTGTACTAGTGAAGCTAAGTGGGAAGATTAGTTTGATTTAGTGGATTTTTCTTATGATAATGGATAACATGCATCTTTAATGATGAGTCCATTTGAATCCTTATATGGAATAAAATGAAACGTTCCAGTAAGCTTGGATAATCCATCATATAGAGTGGTAAATGGGCCATAATTACTTAAAGAAATGGAAGAGAAGATGGTTAAGATCATGCATAATTTGAAAATAAAATAGGATAGACAAAAAAGTTATGAAAAAAAGGAATGTAGCAAGAGAGTTCATAGTTGGTGAATATGTGTATCTAAAAGTCTGGCAAAATAAGAGTTCATTGGAGATTGGGATATGTTATAGTCTAGTGCCTACATATTGTGGTCCATTTGAAATATTAGCCAGGATAGGGCCCATTGCATATGAAATTGCAGAGTCACGTTATTTCCTAAAAGTGTATAATATGTTTCATTTGTCATTATTGAAAAAGTATATGCTTAATCCTAACCACATTATTAATTGGGATTTGATTGAGGTGGAATGGAAAGGAGGTATCCTAGCGCTACTAGTGTGCATCCTATACAAGAAATTCAGGTTGCTTTGGAGAAGGGCCATCGAGTAGGTAAATGTACAGTGGGTCCATTACAACCATGAAGAATCAATGTAGGAGTTTAAGGATGCTATTTGGAAGGCATACCTGTAGTTGTTTTGAAATTTTTGATGAAATTTTGTATATGTACATTGCACTAATATGCACCAAGGACAATGCATAAATTAAATTAGGAAGGGGAATGCAACACCCCATTTTTTACCCCATCATCTAATGATGAAAATATGTATATAAATATGAAGTGGCTAGAAGTCAGACATAAATTGTCTAGTATGACCAATACGATGTAATTATGTACATTTGATGTTTAATATAAAAACCACAAATATTGTAGAAAAAGAAGGATGAAGAAGAGATGCAAAGATATGATTGCACAAGAGGGGAAAGAGAGAAAAGGGCTTAAGGGGGAGATTACCCTAGGGACTTATAAGTTTAAGTCATTACCCTTATTATTCATTTTATCCTAAATTTTATAAATCTCTCTTTATTAAAGAACATTAGACGTAAATTTGAGTTAATTATCCTAAGCTTGGGATTAGAAGGGGATAAGTGAACTCCCCATGCATGCCACTTGGCTAGTTATAAACAAGCATACAAACTATTGAGAGTTACTTCATTCAAGAATTATTCTATCAATCAATGCACCATCATCATGTACTATATCTAAGAGATCTACTTGATAACACTGTGAATTACATAGTTGTAGATGTTATTATCCTAGGGTATTGGTGATGAAAAATTGAGTTCCCCTATGGGTGAACATTTCCTACAACTAAATTCCCTGGAGCAAAAATATAGAGAATCCATTACTATATTGTGTTGGAACCCTATAAGGGAACTAGGGAAATGACATGAGATATTGTTAAGATAGAGAAGGGTATCCCATTCAATTGGTTGTAAATATTGATGAGGGAGAAGTGCTAGAATATTGGGACAAATGTGGAGGGGGTTCAAAACCTATGGGTTTGTTAAGGAATTGATATGAAATTTTCTTCTTGTGGATTGATATCCCGAGCTTTGGATTTTCTATTGTTATAGAGAGAACTAGTATAACAAGGTTCCTATGCTTGGGATGAGTGTCCTTAGTCTACATCTAGTTGGAGGAAATGTTTAAGATGATATTCTAACTGTGTATGAAACAGAATGTATATATATATATATATATATTATATTGTTTAACTTACTATAATGTGACTATCTAATTTTGTTGGGCCTCTGGATAGAAGGGTGGAACTCATGTAGAATTCTTCCTAAGTATGGAAGAAGAGGGTAAAGAAGAAGAAGAAGGAGATACGATAGAGGAAGCATCATTACAGGAAAGGGAAGTATGTTGCGATAGAAGAAGGAAAGTAAGGAGGAAGAAAAAGAGAAGGACCATGACGAGGAAGTTGTGACGGTTGAGTAAGCTACGATGAAAGGACAGAAAAAGAGATGAGATGACATGGCAGAATATTCATATAAGCAGGCGTGTAGATAAGGTAACAACCAGAAAATCATAGTAAGGAATAAAAATAAGAAAGAGACATCCCTTAGTGATAGTGGGTATGAGATCGGTTGGAGCAGGAAAAAACCACATGTGTAAAGACATTTTTTTAAGTCAGCCTGATAGTGCCTTTTTTGTTATGTTTTGCTAGAATAGGAAAGACAGTTTGTTGGATGAAGATAGTAAGTCATATGGGATAGCGACTGAAGCTAAGTTTGTTAAAGTCTATATCGAGTCAGCATTGAGTCTATACAAGCATGTATGAGAGTGGTATTGAGTCTTCAATAGGACTACAAAGGAAGGAACCCAAGATGTAAATGGGTTAGATGGTTTTGAGTAGATTAGCTGATACAGTAATTTTGAGTAAGTCTCCAGAATCTTGGAAAAGACGCTTCAACTAGACTAGAGGTATATAGTTTTGGATAATGACTCTGGATCGTTGAGTGCATCAGAGTAGTGGTTCTCCAACTGAGTGCATAGATAGATAGAGAAGGTCAAGTCGATCCAGGATGTGTGCAGCTCGCTAAGTAGGAGTAGAGTAGAGTGATAAAGAGAGAGAAGAACAGAGATCATGGGAGGGAGGAGAAGTATGTATATATAGAAGAGAAGATCTTGAACAAAGTCTGTAGCTTTGTGTATAGAAAAAAGGTGCATCTATTTCCTCATGACAAGATGAACAACACCTTGTGAATTTTTCCTGGATGGGTTTCCATGTTGCATGTTGTTTATATGTGTGAATGTTGAATAGCTTAGTTAAATGCATAAGTTCTCTATTTAACGATTGATTGGTTATTGTGTTACAAACATATAAATGTACGAATAATGCATTACAGTAATGAATATGCCCATGATGATTGTTCACTATGTGTTTGCATAAAATTGCATAAATAAGGGTGAATCGTGCTTTAGTGTTGATATATAAGTGCAAACCACCAACCCACCTTCCCGGTCTTCGTTGGAAATCTTGGCGCAGATCCAAGGAACTAAAAGACCCTCCCACAAAAAATGCAGAAACTTGGTTCTGGAAGTACCCATAAAACTAATATATCTCAGGTGAGACAACATTTGCGTCACAGGTGCTGCTGGCTGGGCTCTTATCAATTAGGATGATATCTTGGGCTTTGTTTTGCTAACCAAAAGGGGTTGAACCTACGTCCAAGGATAGGGAATAGGAGAAAATCCAACAAATGGTTCCATTGTTGGGTCCTTAAAGTGTTGCGGTGATGGATATGTTCTCACATCGCATGAAACCAAAAAATACAAGACTAGGTGGATTTGAAAGAGTTAGAGTTTGCACGAGAAGAAAACGAAGTAACCCGGTGGAACACAATAGATTGGTTGGGATGAGACACCTATTCATACATTTATGAGAGTTATTTTATGAGTTCCATGTCGTATTGTATGATTGGTTGTGTAAGTTGGAAACCCAGCAAAATAATTTTTAAGGAGGAAAACCAAAAGAGTGGACTTCGTTATTGAATGAGTGGCTGAAAAAAATCAACAACCCTATATCAAGGGCTGTGGAATTCGAGGTAGAGAGTATCATAGAAGGATATATCATTGAGTTTGTTGTGGATACAATAACCTCATACAGTGAGGCAAAGGGAAATTTTTTTCAAGGACCACACGACTGATATCTCTCATCTTTGAAGACATGGGTAAGAATGCTTACATGTGAAAAAGGCATCCTGTGAATGATAGATTGAAAAATAAAATGATGGATATGAATCAGGAGAACTCTAGAGTGATATGTTTCCAAGAGATAGTGGAAATAAACTAGAGCCTGGAATTTTAATAAGTGGAAGAAGATTTAGGTCTGACAAAAGAGGAAAAACTTTGTTCATACGAGGGAGTTGCAGCACAGAGTAGGAAGAAGAAGGATATGAGTTTAAATTGTACTTAAACGAAGCCTCTTGTTGTTATATTTTTAACATGAAGCTAGCATTATATTAGGATCTTTAATTGAGAGAATAGAAAGCACAACAATCAAACACAAGAGACAATGAACACAGTGTTTTTCCTCAGGGAAACCATAAATGGAGAAAACCCCGCAACTTCCTCAGAGATAGAATCAACACCAAAAGTAAAACCCCAAAATAGTAATATGATCTCTCGACAGTAGTAGCCTCTTTATTTCTTGCTCCAGTGTCTTCTTCTTCCTTAGCTATGTGCTACAACTAAGTGTGAGTGACTATGTGATAAATAGAGAGGCTAGCTCTCTATTTATACTAATTCTTGACTTGACTAAAACCAACTAGGGTCAACTTCTCTAGGAGAGTCTAATAACCCTAGTGCCCCGAAACTACGGGGACTTTAACCCTTGACCAATAGGAGGGTTACCCACAATGACTTGACATGACTTGTTTACATTATAGAACATCTTGATAGGAACATTGGGGCATGCCATGACTCAAGTACATTACAAATACATCCCAGAATAAACATCGGGTTACAATACATAAGAAATACAAGTGAATACATTCCGAAGTTACAATTACATCAACACCCCCTCTTAACTAGGAATGTATTCTCTCGACACAATTTATCAGTACAAGTCTTCTTTTATGTATTATCTGGATCATCATCAAGTTCTCGTCATCTTCACCTTCAAGTCATCTTCATCTTCAAGTCATCTTCATCATTAGATCTAGATCATCACTGGATTTGGATCATCATCACTGGATCTAGATCATAACTTGATCTGGATCATCATCACTGGATCTGGATCATCACTAGATCTGGATCATCACTGGACATCATCATTGGATCTGTATCATCACTGGATCTGTATCATCACTCAATCTGGATCATCACTAGACACCATCACTGGATCTAGATCATCACTCGATCTAGATCATCACTAGATCTAGATCATCGCTTGATCTGGATCATCACTACTAGATCATCATCACTGGATCATCACAGGTGTTATCTCATGATTCTTCTCATCACAGGAAGTTCTACAGAGCCAGCCCTTTTTCATGTTGGTTGTAGGCCTAGCCTCCATGTAGGTCTTCTTCAGGTCTTATATTTAAACCTAAGTCAGAATGTCCCACCCAGCACTTACATTTGACCATGAGAGGAACACATCCAACACCATGTCAGAAAGGCATGCCCATTACTCACATCTAACCATGCGGGAGCACATCCCACAACCTTGTTAGAAAGTCCCAGCACTCACATTCACCAGCATAATAGGACACAACTACTATCATCTATGAAAAGGCTCAACACTTACAACCACCAGCATGATAGGACACAACTACTATCATCTGTGGAAAGGCATATCACTCACATCCACCAGCATGATACGACACACCTACTATCATCCATGGAAATGCTTATCACTTACAATCACCAGCATGGTAGGACACACCTACTAGTAATTTTAAAAAGGAACAACACTTACATCTGACCATGGAAGGAACTTAATCCTCTAACCATGTCAAAAGGGCACTTAGTCCCAGACTAAGGGTTCCTGGTAATTGACCAGGTGCCTCCATTCTCCCAGAGAATGTAAACAACCCTTATATCTGATCAAGTGGGAACACATCCCTCAATCACATCATAATGGCCATGCACTCATATCTGATCATGTGAGAACACATCCCACAGTCATATCAAAATGGCCCTTAGTCCCAGACTGAGCTTTCCTAGTAACTGACCATGTACCTCCATTCAAAGAATGGCAATAGCCCTTATATCTGATCAAGTGGGAACACATCCCTCAATCACATCAGAATTTCCATGCGCTCACATATGATCATGTAACACTACATCTTACAATCATATCAGAAAGGCCCTCAATCCTAGACCGAGTATTCCTGGTAATTGACCAGGCACCTCCATTCAAAGAATGGTAATAGCCCTTATATCTGATCATGTAGGAACCAATACTACAGTCATATTAGTATGTATCAGCACTCATAATTGACATGGAAGGAACCAATCCTCTCACCATGTCAGAATGGCTCACGGAATCATCACTTCCCCTTGGAAGGAACCTCGATTTGGATAACACCAAGCTTCTCCCTGAAGTACTCAAACTTCACTCTGGCCAATGGCTTCATCAACACATCAGCTATCTGTTCATCTGTTGCAACATACTGGAGCTTCACTGCTCCCCTCTGCACCATATCCCTGATATAGTGATACTTGATCTCGAGATGCTTCGACTTGTCATGGAACACCCGGTTCTCCAACAACTTCACACAACTCTAGTTGTCACAATATATACAAGTAGCATCCAACTAGAGATCAAATAAATTAGACAGTAGCTTCCTTAGTCATACTACCTCACAACTAGCTAAACAAGCTATGACATACTCTGCTTCAGCTGTACTCAATGCCACACAAGATTGCTTCCTCCTAATCCAAGAGATCATACCTCATCCCATACTGAAGAAACACCCTGAAGTGCTCTTCCTATTGATGGCACTTCCTGCCCAATCTGAATCAACATAACCCTCCAGGTTAATCTTCTGTCTCGCCTCATACTTGAGCCCATAATCAATTGTACCCCTAAGGTACCTCATAATATGCTTTGCATCAATCAAGTAAACATGTCTCGAATCTGTCAGGAAATCGCTCAAGGTGTTCACAGCAAAGCAAATATCTGGTTTTGTGTTTCTCAGGTATGTCAAGGACCCAATCATCTGACGATACATCGTAGCATCAACCACTTCCGATGAAGCATCACTCAATAGCTTCAGGTTCAATGCCATAGGTGTGGTCATGGCCTTACAGTCCATCATCCCAAATATCTTCAGGATATCTACTGTATATTTCCCTTGTCCCAGGGAAATTCCATCTACATTATGCCACACCTCCATGCCTAGAAAATAATGCATATTTCATGGAAGCAATGATTGGCTTATAGACAATGGGGCTTCCAAACATATGACAGGATTCAAGGAATCCTTTGTGAAACTATCAAAACATGAATGAGCACCTCACAAGGTGAAGCTCGAAGATGACTACTAGTATCCAATAAAAGGTAGTGGGGAATCCTCCTATAAGTTAGACTCTGGAAAGTCTATGACAATGAAGGAAGTATTGTTTGTACTGGGACTAAAGAAGAATATCCTCTCCATATCTGCATTAGATGCAAAAGGAATGGGGGTTGCATTTATAGATGGTCAAGCCATCATGTGGCCAAAAGGAAAGACTATTGATGATGCAATAGTGATTGGGGAACAAGGAGGATTATACAAATTAAAGGGCCATTGAGAACAAGCCTTGGTCCATGACACAGTAGAGCCAAATGAAATTTGGCATAGAAGTCTTGTACATGTGCATTACAGAGCACTACCACTTGCAAGAAAAGTTGTTGAAGGTCTTCCATAAATTCAAGCAAAACATGATGAGGTCTGCAAAGGATGTGCGAAAGAAAAGAACACAAAGAAGACATTTCCAAGTAGTGAGAGCAAAGCAAAAGGAATCTTGGAAATCATCCACTCTGATGTATGCGGACCAATGTCATCAATATCACTCAGCGAGGTGTGGCATTGCTCCTCTTAACATTAAGCTAGCATTATATTAGGATCTTTAACTGAGAGAATAACAAGCACAACAATCAAACACAAGAGACAATGAACACAATGTTTTTCCTCGGGGAAACCATAAATGGAGAAAACCCCACAACTTCCTCAAAGATAGAATCAACACCAAAAGTAAAACCCAAAAACAGTAAGATGATCTCCTGATAGCAGTAACCTCTTTCTTTCTTTCCCTAGGGTCTTCTTCTTCTTCAGCTATATGCTACAACTGAGTGTGAGTGAGTGTGTGATAAATAGAGAGGCTAGCTCTCTATTTATACTAATTTGCAACTTGACTAAACCCTACTAGGGCTGACTTCTCTAGGAGAGTCTAATAACCCTAGTGCCCTGAAACTGTGGGGACTTTAACCCTTGACCAATAGGAGGGTTACCCACAATGACTTGACATGATTTGTTTACATTATAGAACCTCCCGATAGGAACATTGGGGCATGACATGACTCAAGTACATTACACATACATCCTAAAATAAACATCGGGTTAAAATACATAAGAAATACAAGTGAATACATTCTGAAGTTACAATTACATCAACACTTGTGACGAGGAAGAGGAGTATATGCCGATCTTAGAAGGAGATAAAGAGTTTGAGGAGTCGACTGAAGATTTAGAAAAAGAACGTGTACACAACTCACCTACAGTACCAAAGGTAAGATCATGAGATCTGTGTCCAAGTATTTCTGTAAATACAAGTAGTACTAACACTATAAATAGCAGACAAGGAAGTTTGACTAGTCCAAATTTTGTTCCGAATGTACTAACAGTCAATACAAGACTAATCAATCGAATGGATGGAACTGACATTAAGCTCCCAATATTCAATGGGAATGGGCTAGAAGAACCATAGTAGCATTGGTTTTTGTGTGATGTTGTCTAGACTGTACAATAGATCCACGACGAGAATGCCAATAAAGCATAGTTGATCATGACACTACGAGGTCGTGCACTAGACTGGTATATGAATTTTTCCATAGTACTAGTAGGAGTGGTCCCAAAGACACTAAAAAATATTCGACTTAGGTTGATTGATGAATTTAAGAAGCTAAAGTATGAATCCCAATGCATCACTGAGATCAAGGATATCAAGCAAATACCAACATAATCTATTTGGGATTTTGACTAGAGATTTAAGACATTAATGGCCAAAGTGAGTTTTCAAATGTCGAATGTGCAACACAAGGAATGGTTCATTGTTGCTTTGTTTCCACATATCTGGATGTTGTTGATGCAAAAAAAACTTGTGCCATAAACAGAGGATCTGGAAATAGCAATGAAATTAGAGGCCTCGCCAATTGGAGACACTAGCTCGAGAATGATGCAAATTCAGTCATATCTAGCCAATATTACGGTGCAGCTCCAAGACATTAAAAGAGGCAATGAATTTCAGGAGGAACTATGATGTACAAGATGTAGAACAGATGGACACCATAAATATAATTACCCGGATTTGATGAAATATGTCACAATAGGTGCGCCAAACCCATTAAACACCCAAGGCATGCCTTCGTGTAGAGTATGCTAGACTAGAGGTCACAAGCCTGAAAAATTTCTATACTTACAGAAGATTGTAATTCCACTCTCTAGTCTTTATTGTAAATTTTGTAGATCAGTAGGTCATGATGAAAAGGACTGCATAAAACTTCAGCTGCTGCGAGAGAAAACCATGGAAACCTACTTAAATAAGAATGATGAAAAAATGCAATCTGAATGAGTGCATCCTCAGTATCAGCCTACACAATTTCAACAACAACAATATCCTCATCCGAAATACCAACCAAATTAGTATCCTCAGCAACAAAAATACCCTTCAAAATGGGGGGGTGGGAACTTTAGAGGTCGAGGACAACAATAATGAGGAGGATTTGGTCAAGGAAGAGGCCAAGTTGTATGTTATAATTGTGGGAATCAATGACACTTTTCCTGAGATTGTTGAAGTCCTACAAAAAATTGTCAATATTGTAAAGCATTTGATCACATTCTCGAACAGTCTGAAGCTTATTACAAAATGGCAGGCTAGAACTGTCGTTAATCCCAACCCGGTGCAGAATATGAATCCAAACCCCAATCTGAATATTTAAATGATTTCGGTCGAACAAAGAAAACCCAACCTTGACATAGTCACGCGAGGATGTGCTACGACAGGAGCAGACAAAAATACACCAAAATGGAAAACCTAGGTGTGACCTGTGGCACAAAAGAAAGCTCTAGATGCTCAACAAGAGAAGGAAGTCTTCTTGGAGGCATGAGAAGACTTTGTTGATACCAATCAGCCGTCGACATCTACACAAGTGAGAGCTATGCCCAAAATATTTGAACAACTAATTAGGAAGCCACCAATGAAAAAGGTTAGTAAGCTCAAGGGATTTTTTCAAAAGTTGTTTAGAACTAATCCATGATAAAAATGTTGTCGCAGAATTGAAGACATGCCGAGAGATACGACATGCTGAGAACTGCGAATGACTACACATATAGGAGATTATGATATGGACTATATCATATTAGAATTAGGCTCAGATGTCAATATATAGACAAGACATACATGGGAGGGCATGAATAAGGCGCGAATCGACTGGTCTCCTATTCAGCTAAGGCTTGAAAATGAGTCAAAGGTGCTACCAATTGGTAGACTATGCCAAGTACCTGTGGAAGTCGAAGGATTAAGGACATATACCAAATTTGAAGTTATTGAAATTATCGATGACAAAAACCCATATCCTTTGGTTCTAGGAATTGATTGGGAAATAGAAAAACAAACTATCATAAACTTCAAGAAAAGGATCTTCTCTTTCAAAGATTCTGAAATAAGAGTGGTTGCACCCATTGATACCCTTGAAGGGCAGTGATATGTCGATCATGTGCATAGCAAAGGGAAATAAAATTATCTGGACCAACTATACAACATCATGTCTTTCAAGGAATATTATATTAATCCCATAGATGATGGAAACCTGACTTGGTGGAGTGTAAGCTCGTGCACGTTCGACTCAGGCGAAGCTCTGGAAAATTGGCAGAACATGATGCATGAATTCTCGATGCGTAGATGTGCGGGAGTTATAGGAGTTTTTTGAAGGGTAGGAACCGAAGCAAGAACGCTGCCTATGTATGAAGGATTGCCTAATATTGCATCATTCTTGGAATAATTTGAAGAAAAGGTCACCAGACCACAACGATTGTCTGCTTTGGAATATGTGCTGAAAGCTATGCCCATTAGATGGTGGGGTACACATAAACAATCTATCTCTGAATGGCCACAATGTAGAATATTAATGGAGTTCATATTTGGAGAAGAGATCAGTTATTATGATAAAAAATACAGAGGACTGATATACCCTCGAAAACATGTTTAGCACTATCACACAGTTTGGAAAGCATATCTGTGATAAGAATGGGTTCACTGATTCATCCACACCTTGGAAATGGTGCCACAAAGCCGGTATGATTTAGAAGAGCTGCGATGAGGAACCGATGAATGGGAAAGATTAGCTCTCAATTTTACCCAGACATTTGAATTTACAACCGAACATCCAGTAGTTGATGCTGCGCTACGGGTAATAAAGGAGAATATATTTGAAGAGATACCTGTTGTGGACACAAAAATCCATCAATGCAGCATAACTACACATAACTACACAGCGTGGTATAATATCATGGAGGATCCAAGTGATAGTGAACCATCCACCATAATCTCCTTGTGTCATAAGGAATGTATGAAGTGGAAATAGATCACGCGTGTGAAAACACACAACACCCTATGAGATATGACATTAAAACAAGAAAAAAAGGGGGTGGAGAAGCTGACAGCAATATCTTTGCGTACCAAACCGCTTGTTAAATATAACTACCAATTAAGTGATAGGACAATAGTGATATAATGGAAAAATATTTGATCAAAGAGTCTGCGGTACTCCCATGCAATAGAAAGGACGGATCCATTTCTGAAAACTTGATCGTGTGTACAAAGAATGACTAACATCAGTTAGGGTATTTATCAAGCTTCACTACCCTGACCCTGCTCCCTGCATACTGAAGAAAAACATTGTTATTGTGTCAACCCCTGAGCATTGAATTGGTGAGGTTATAGTATGGTAATATCTATATCTAGCAAAAGAACAGCTAAATCCAAGTTTGTGTCACCCACCTCGATAATGGAAGATACTGTTGGGGATATCCCACTACCAATGGGCCCTATTAATTAGGAAATTGCTCTCGGAGTCCAGTCGAAGGCCACTAAACCAGTTCGAAAGGAAATACAAAGCCCACTAGTGACTCAATAGATGAAACACACCAGCACCAGAAAGAGCAAGGGAAGAGTAGTAACACCCCCGGAGGCAACCCCACCAGCAGAGGATTTTGAGACAAGGAATTTGTTTCCACCATATGTTCAACCTTGGCATAGAAATGCACCAGAAGTTACAATTTCTAAGAAGAAAAGGACTCCGTTGATAGTGCCGCTAGTGCCAGATGGTGTGAAGGTAGTAAAATATATTTTACTCAAAGTTCAAAGGTTATTTTATGGTGATCATGACACCAAGATGCGACCAACCTTGGACTGCAAAAAGTAGATGGACATTGTGCAGGATACACTAGAGGCACCTCAAATATCTATTGTAAAGGAATGGGCTACACAACTAGAGAATTTTGGCACATTATCATTGTTGTATATGCCACATTTTGGGTGCGATACACAAATTAACACCTGTGTTAAGAAGTTACTTCTACTTTTCCATAATGGGGTTCTATGGTTAGGAAAACCTATACTTGTGACTTTTGAGCTCATCATTTCCATCATAGGTCTGCTAGCTACTAGAATAGACCCATCACCACTGCTAAAAAATTATCTAGAGGTAGGCATAGCTAAGCGGATGAAGGAAAAGTTTGGCATACAAAGAAGTAAAAGAGGGTTTTTGTTTGTACCATTAATAACCCCACTATTACCTTTGCTGTCAAAGTATTAGCATCGAAGTTAATCCACAAAATGTGTCCATACTAGTGTCCAACAGGAGAAATTTTGCTCGAAGACCTCTACACAAAAGGAACTCAGATCAATTGGTGTTAATTCTTGTTGAATGAGCTTGTTCAAGACACCACTAATGCATAGGAAAGGGTTTGGGCATTCCAATACTCATGGATGTTAATTTTAATTTCATTCATTGCATGGTCTGAACTAGAACACTATCAAGGGTTCGACTAGTAGGTGTTGTGTTAAGGGGAAAAGTATCCAAACCTATGCTACAATAAGGAACAAAAAGGACGACATTAGGAGAGCAATATCAAATTCTTTATGCATGTGGAGGATATACGACATTAGGTAAAGATCATGTCGAGGATAGATGCCACCACTGAACAACAATTTTTCTCCATTGTTAAGTTTGAAGTTGGCCCACACAATGTTTACCTATAGCCATGATAGCATCCACAACAACTAAAGATACAAGCCAAGTTTATCATGACCAAGGAAGAAATTACCAATCAGTGGCTGAAATAATGGGATGTTTCAGTATCCAAAGAACAAATACATTAGCAAGATAGCCAAGTACAAGAAGAGGAGGAAAACAAAGAAGAAGACCATCTGGAGTATTTACAATTTGACGATAGTCACACCCCCTCAATACCAACAGGACTAGAATCAAAACATGGTGAGGGGGAACCTCAGGAAGAACAAGTGCATCCAAGAAGAAAAAATAAGAATATGAAGGCTGACCGAACCGCAAACACTGTTAGCTTGGATAGTGATGATATGCAACTAATGACTGAAGCAATCACCGAAGCAATGCAATCTAGTTTTAGTTCTATCAAAGAATGACAACATGAGATTTCAAGTACAGTCACTAACCTTCTTAAGGTTCTTTGTAAAGAAGTGGAAGAGGTTAAAATTGTTTTTGATTATCTGATTCCATCAAATGACTCCCAATCCCCATCCAAAACATCACGAATGGAGAAAATTATGGCCTCTGCCTCAACCCTACCAAAGTGGTACAGGTCTCTAAAGATAATGTTAAGTGTGGCACACCAGAATCTAATATTGATTTCTAGGATACTGACCAGCTTATTATATATTTTTCATCTATGCATATGAACAAAGTATATGCGGTCCAGAATTTTGTTAATTCAGAAATAAGGCTACGCGAGCACCACCTAGCTACAAAGGTAAAGGCTGCACATCAAGACATTAGGAAAATGAAAAGTGAACTTTAAGAGGTTGAACAAAAGAAGCTAGAATCAGATGGTAACTTCCAGAGAATTAGTGAATCAGTCGCCTTGTCATGTAGCAACTTTGAAGAAGAAGGAATAATATTGAAAATGGATCTGTATGCCAAAATAGCATAGTTAGCAGAATTAGCGACGAAACTTCAGAAAAAAGTAGTGTAGTTATTGGAGAAAAGGAGACCTAGAAAACCTCTAGAAGTGATGGCACAAAGAAGAGACGCGACTACTTAGGCTGCAAAAGAAATAGAAAATGCCAAGAAAACATGTGCTAAGGTTGTGTACCAAGTTTCCCAGACTTGGGAAGTGTGAATGGATGATGAGAAATCACAGAATATTGCAAATGAGATCATTGTGGTGGAAGAAAATATCACACATATGCAAAATGGGATGACGCAGCTGCCCTTGGAGCATAAAAAGTCCAGGACAACAGAAATGTGCAATCTGGAGCAGTAAACCACTCTGATGCATGCACAATAGCAATAACGTGAGGAGAAGGTACAATAGTTGTAAGAATAAGTACAAAGGGTCACATGGATAATTGAACCTATGCACTAGAAGGTGCATGAGTTAGCAGAATCGGTAGAAAAAGACATGTTGGAACACGTCGGTTTTGACCTAGTGGAGCACATACAAAAAATAAAAGAAGTGCGCACATAAATAGAGAAGTTGATGAAAATCATGGAGTATTTTCAAAACAAAATTAGTGCAAGTCATTTTATGGAGCACTAGATCGTGTGGCTCGGGATGAGCTACAGGTGAGTGTTAGGGGTTGTTTGGCCTTAGGATAGAAGGGAAAAATTAATGTAGAATTCTTCCTAAGTATGGAAGAAGAGGGTAAAGAAGAAGAAGAAGGAGCTACGATAGAGGAAGAAACATCAAAGGAAAGGGAAGAATGTTGCGACATAATAAGGAAATTAAGGAGGAAGATAAAGAGAAGGCGTGGGACAAGGAAGCTGCACCAGTTTAGTAAGTTGTGATGTAAGGACAAATCAAGAGACAAGATGACATGGTAGAATATTCGTAGAAGCATGCATGTAGATAAGGTAATGGCTAGAAAATTATAGTAATGCATAACGCTAAGAAAGCGACAACCCTTAATGATCATGGGTACGATCTTGGATGGAGCCAGTGGAAACCACATTCATAAAGGAATTTTTGCAAGTCAAGCCAATAGCACTAGTTTGGTTATGTATTTATAGAATAGGAAAGACAACCTATTGGCTGAAGATAGTAAGTTGACTAGGATAGCGATTGAAGCTAAGTTTGTTAGAGTCTGTATCGAGTCAGTATTGAGTCTTTACAAGCATGTATTAGAGTGGTATCGAGTCTATAATAGGACTATAAAGGAAGGAACCCAAGATGTAAATGGGTTAGATGGTTTTGAAATGATTAGCTAATACAACAATGTTGAGTAAGTCTCTAGAATCTTGGAAAAGACGCTTGATCTAAACTAGAGGTAGATATTTTTGGTTAATGAATCTGGATCATTGAGTGCATTAGAGTAGTGGTTCTGCAGCTGAGTCCGCATACAGATAGGGAAGGTCAATTTGATCCATTCTGTGTGCGGATCGCTAAGTAGGAGTAGAGTAGAGTGATAAAGAGATAGAAAATTAGAGAGCATGAGAGGGAGGAGAAGTCTATAGAGATAGAAGAGAATATCTTGAACAGATTCTATAGCCTTGTGTACAGACAAAAGGTGCATCTATTTTCTCATGTCAATGCCAGATGAAGAGCACCTTGTGTTTTTTTTCTGATTGGTTTCCAGTTTACATGTTGTGTATATGTGTGAATGTTGAATAACTTAGTTAAATGCGTAAGTGTTGTGTTTAATTATTGATTGGTTATTATGTTACAAATGGATAAATGTATGAATTTCATGCTACAGTAATGAATATGCCCATGATGTATGTTCACTGTTCGTTTGCATAAGATTGCATAAATAAGGGTCAATAATGCTTTAGTGTTGATATATAAGTGCAAACCACCAACCTAGCTTCCTGGTCTTCATTGGAAACCTTGGAGTAGAGTTAAGGAACTTAAACATCCTCCTGCACAAACTGGAGAAATGTGGTTCTAGAAGTTACCCATAAAACTAAGATATCTCCGATGAGACAACATTTGTGACGCAGGTGCTACCGTCTGGGCTCTCCTCCATCGGGCTGATACCTTGGGATTTGTTGTGCTAACCAAAAGGGGCTGAACCTGGGTCCAGGGATAAGGAAGAGGAGAAAATCCAACAAATTGAATGGATTTCTTGGCATTGTATGAATGGATTCATGCTATAACATTTTTTTTGTTTTAGTATATGCAGATGTGTATTTTGGGTCACCATATATTTAATTATTTTGTAAAATTTTAAAATTAATTAATGAAAAATTAAGTTGGGTATAGTTTTCTTATGAGGATTTATATTCATATGTTGGCATGGATTACTCTTTCTGGTCTATTTTTGTTCTATTTTAGTAATATATTTCATAATATTTGGTATCGAAGCTCTTTCCTTGAGATGTGTTTCTTCAAAACAAGTCATATTGGAATTTTTACTAGAACATTTTTATACTAAAAATTAATCAAGAAAAAAGGTAGATCTATCTATGGTACAATTTTTAGATCTTCATTCATTATAGGTTCCAAAATATTCTCTCTTTGAATGTAGGGTTTCTGACTAGTCCAAAAACTAATTTAAACATGTATTACGGGAAAAAATGTCATATGTGGGGCATGGATGCATGAAATTGAGTGATACCTATTGCATAAGAAAGAAGATAAACCACATTATATATGGTATATTTTTCAAATACAGATACAAGATATTATACATGTGGAGGGCCATACAATTTTTCTTTTTTGAAAGGACCATAATTAAGAAGTGTTGGGATAAGTGCAATAAAATTTTATTGGAACAACAAAATTATGTCAAAACTATGGAATTCATGTTAAACATAATTATCGTCACCATCACGTGTTGAGGCACAAAACATCAAAAATTGCTTCCAATCCCCAATGACTGAAGTTAAACATTTCCCCAGACTCATAATTTCATATCTAAGTCCACCACTGCTTCTTCCTTCTATACAATGAGCGTTACCTCCTTCAAGTAACACCTTTTGTCTCTTGAAAATGAGTAGTACCAGCACCTTTACCCTTTAATCAATAAGAGGTTCCACCTTGGTAACGCTCCGTCTCCATATAAAAAGAGGAGTGCTCGAGTTTTAAAGGGAAAAAGAGAAGATTCACAAAGCTTCTCGAAGGAAGTATTCGTGGCACCCTCATCCCTACTCCTTTGGACCACCTGGACTTGAGATCCCCCTAGTAGGATCTCCCTTCCACCTAATCGACCTTTTCCTCAACCATCCCTATCCTCCCAAGGTCTATAAAACCTGTCTCATGCTCCATGGGAAGGGATAGAAAAGTTATGGTGCTCCACTGAGAATCTGGCCAAATCTAGGGGGAGCATATAAGAGACAAGTTGGAGCTTTGAGGACAAGACTTGGAATGTGAAGAGGCATCACAACACTAAGGAACAATGGTTGTAATCTCTATTATTTTATGATTAATGCAAATATGGTTCCTTTTCCATAGAATGTATTGTGTTATGATAATTCATTTTGTTATCAGATTCCTTAGTCATTGATATAGGGTTGTAGATCATTTTCTTGTTCTTTTGATCTTGTTTGTTGTTTGATGTGTTTATTGTAGGTACATGTATGGAGACCTAACACCATAGAATAATTCTACATCACACTACAAGATAGTTAAAGGACTCATTCCAGACATCTACCAATTCTAGGGAAATTTATTATCCTTGTTATCACTCATTTGTTCTAGATTTGAACCATTCATACCCAGGGAAAAAAACTCTTGTCAGTAGGAGGTGATAATTTCTAGTAATAATCGGAAAGATTACACATCGGGATACAACAAGATAAAGTTTCAAACCCAAAAGAAATCAAATTTGAAATTTAAATGAGTTCCAAGTCAGCCACAAAATAACCTTCTAATCAAGGTTTGAAAAAGGTGCACCATTTTCACTTTGAATAACTTTGAGTAGAAGGATATATTTGTGTGAAATATAGGCTATGTTATATATTTATATTGTTCAAAATTCCCCCAAAAGGAAGTGGAGAAAATCATACTCCACTCAAACCACCATAGAATTCATCCCTGACGTATGATGAAATGGAAGAACTGTCCTTTTTAGTGTCCTAGTCAGAAGATATTATTAAAGGGTCTATGAAAAAAAGTGGAATTAGTTAATTTAGAGGTAAAGTTGATGGAAAATAAGAAAACTATTGCTAATCTTATACAAAATTCAAGCTATAATTCCCCTATAGGTGATGATGTGTTTTGGGATACTTAGGCGGATAAAGATAATGTCCATGTTGAGAAACATTCGCTGAATAACAATATTCCAAGAGGAAAGTATTATAGTAATGGAAGTCATCGTGGATTGTCACCAAGGGGTACCCAAATTCCCAAGATTGACTTGAGAAAGTTTGATGGAAATGATCCAATAACATGGATATTCCAGATGGATCAATTCTTTGATTGCACTAGGTTCCAACTTAGAAAAAGGTAAATATTGCATCATTATATTTTGAGCATGATCAACTTGCATGGTTCAAATTGATTTGTGGACATAAAAATGAATCTATTATATCTTGATATTTATTCATAAAAGAACTAATGTCACATTATGGGGATATTAATGGAAACACCTTCTTTAGGAAGTTAATAAATGTCAAGCAAAAAGGTCCAATTATAGAGCACATCAAGCAGTCTCAAAAGATGAGTCTCAGAGTGAAGAATATTTCAAAATATAATTTGTTGTATCTCTTTATCGGAATCACGAAGGATAACATTAAAAATGATATGTGTTTCTTTGAACCACCATCATTAGAGAAGGATTTCATGATGACAAGGAAGGTTGAAAGTAAAAATATGATGATGGATACTAGAAATACCACCTAAAACACATACAAAGAGAACAATTTTCCTCCTTATAACCCACCTCAAAGGTTGACACCTAAAAAAATAGATGAAACATGACAAAAAGGATTATGCTTTAATTGCGACAACAAGTATATTAAGGGGCATAAGTATCCCGAGAATAAATTATTCTACATAGATTGTGAAGAGGAAGAACTAAAAGAGCATGAACAATTTCAAGATGAAGGAATAGAAGATATTACTTCCACCATATCCTCTCATGCATTGCATGGAATTAACACTCCTCAAACTCTAAATATCGAAGGATATATAAAAAATAAAAAAGGTAATAGTTATTGATTGATTCTTGTAGTACTCATACTTTCATTCACTGTAAATTATAAAAAGTTCTTGATTGCTTTGTATATATGGCACCATAGTTTCAAGTAATAATTACAGATGGAGAAACTATAAATTTTGTATATAAATGCCTTAATATCAATATTACTATGGGGGAATATGTATTGAAAAGTACACTGATTATTATTCGAATGGGTGGTGTTAATGTTGTCTTAGGAATTCAATGGTTACAATCATTGGGAATAATAGATTTTAAGTTTTAGAATATTTTTATGAAATTTTATGGGAAGGAAAATCATGAGTTAAAGGTATCATAGGTGTTGGATTTTTTGCCTCTCTCTTCCCCTGGACCTAGGTTCATTCCTGTCTGCTCAGCACAACAAAGATTAAGATTTTGAATTGAAGGATCATATCTCAGCCGACAATACCTGAGACATAGATGCTGTCTCACCTGAGATATCTCTCTTTTATGGGTAACTTCTAGAACCAGGTTTCTGCAATTGTGTGGCGGGGTGTTTTAGTACCTTGCCTCTGCGCCATGTCTTCCAACAAAGACCACGGGGGTGGATTAATTGTATGCATGGTACTTCAACAACTAATATGTGGTCCAACCTCTCTTTGTGCAATATTTAAGTAAATAAACAATAGGCATGTAGCATAATCATATCTAGTAATATGATGCAACAATTAAACATCTATGCATTTGTAAAAAAATCTGCATTCATTCATTCACTACAATAAACACACATATATCTAAGATACTTTCAACATTCACAAATATACACAAAATATAATGTGGAAACACATCTGAGAAAAACCCACAAGGTTCTCTTTATATGGCATGAGAAAATAGATGCACATTTCATCTGCGCACTAAGATGTATACTCTCCTTAAGATCTTCATTTCTATATTTACAGACTCTTCCTCCCTATCATTCTCTCTGATATTCTCTCTTTCTCTTTCTACTCTACTTCTACTAGAGATCCACACACATCCTGAATTGAATCAACCTCTCCTACTTGTTTGTGCACTCAGCTACAAATATTTCAATTTGAGGCACTCAACAATACAGTTCCATTAACCAACAACGACAACTGAGTCTAGCTCGAGAGCTTAGTCCGTCAATGTCTAATCATGAACCGGTACTTCTATTCTTTCTCAAGCATCTTACCAAGAGCATAACCAACATTCTAGAACCTAGATCTAACCCATATACAAATTGGGTTCCTTCTTTTATATCCCTATTATAGAATCGATACAGATCCCATACATGCTTGTTACATAATCAATACTGACTCGATACAGGCTCGTTTTCTATCGTTATCTCACCCGGATTACTATATCCAACAACCAGGTTGTCTTTCCTATTCTAGAAACACATAACGGGAGTCACTATCATCCTAACTTACAAATATTCCTTCACTCATGTGGTTTCCGTCGGCTACAGCTGAGCTTGTAACCACGCTCGTTAAGGCCTATCGCTCAACATTATGTCTTACTATCGTTTTTCGACCATTACACTATTTTCACATCTTCTACTACTGATATTTTGTTACACCATCTTGTTTCACCTTCTACTCTTATGCTGTGGCTTACTCATCTAGTGAATATTCTTCTTCCAGCTGCTTCTCCTCATATTCTTCTTATATTTTACTTCCTCTTTTGCAGCCTCCTTCCCCTTCTCCTTTATGATGCTTCCTTAGTCGTAGTTCCTTCCACTTCTCCTTTATGTTCTTCTCCATACTTAGGTAGAATTCTGCACGAATTCTCCCCTACTGTCCCTAGTCCCAAAAGGCTCCCAACACTCTCCTGTGTCTCACCCCGAGCCACGCAAGATATTTCTCCATGTACTGAATTACACCAATTTTGTTTTGAAAATATTCTATGATTTTCACCAGTTTCTATGCCTCTCTGCACACTTCTTCCTCTATTTTTTTCATTTAATCCACCAGTTCGGAACTGACGTGTTTTGGCATGAATTTTTCTATTGATGCTGCTACTTCACGCACCTTCTGATGTACAAGCTGAAATTATGTTCTTTATCTGTTTGAATGTATGTTTCTTCTATGCTTGAATGTATGTTCCTTTTGTGTTTGCTGCTTGCTGTAGTGTTTATAACTTTTGGTACTATTGTAATTTTCCCTTTTTATCACATGTAATTAGTATTTGGAGGAGTAGGACAGAGGGGCTGAGAGAGTTACTGATATCATCGATTTTCCTTGTTTACATTTATAGCTTTAGCTCTATCTCATCCCATGTTTTTCCTTCTTCCCTTGAGAATATTCCTCGTCATTATCCATGAATGAGTATGCAACATCTAGGTAATCCTTAGATATCATGTAATTTGCTTAGTTAAACATCTGGTCAATGTTTTTGTTTGCTTCAGTGCTGTTGAGATCTGTCATCTGATACATGTAGTACCTCCCTACATTGGAGTGTGTCAGTTCAACTTGTTATTGGAATCCTCATCACCTCTCATATTTTCAACATTTTACAGTGATGATGGTGATGATGTTGGCCTTTGTTTCTTCGTCCCTCAGTCCAAACATTCGTTCATATTGACATTTCCTAGCAATGTATACTATGCACTATGGCCCATAATTCCATAGTTTCATCTAGAGGATTTGGTGGGATGTCTTATGGTATTTGAATTCTGTCCACCATTTCTACATTTGTTCTCAATTCTTTGAGGACATTGTTTCTCTTACGCGTATCAGAAGGTTTCCTCAGTGTCACCTTTACTAAGCTGATTTGAGTCATTTTTGTAGGGAGGAATGGGACTGAATTATTCTTGAAGCGTCTCCTGGCATGCAGTGGGACATATCCAACAACATTTACCCTACTCAAAATAGGTGTTATAGCTCCCCTGACAGGGCCCCTCGGGCCAATAGCACCAAATTTGTTACTATTCATACTTCTCCAAAATTATTCGTTAACATTGTGTCCTGCAAAAAAAATCATTGTGGCATTATATGGGTGCTAATTGGTAATCATTCACTAGTAGAGGGTTTGTTCCAACAATAATTTTGTCAAATATTCACATGATCCATCATCGAGTAGCATAATGACAACACGAACCATCACGTGGGTCATTGGTCTGACTTCTTATGTGGAGGTGCCATCTACACTGCCCCTTTTTGCTGTGAAGTCATGATACTTATGGTGAAAGTGACTCTTAAATTCCCTTGATGTTTGATCGAATTTTCTTGATGTATTCGGATCTTATGATTGACAATTGTGACATCAACGGGCCTGATAAATAAATGTACCAACACCACATTGGTTTCAGCTCCACACTTTTCGAGCCACACTTCTTACGATAGTAACTTCTTCTTTCTTTTCATGTCCTTNATATATATATATATATATATATATATATATATATATTTGACCTAGTCGTAGTTATCAAAATAAGGATTCAACCGACTCCCATTTATGAGCCCCCTGATTTCCGTGCAATCTAATTTTTCAAATTTCACTTCTCCTCTATCAATGATTTCCTTAAAAACATATGGACCTAACCAATGTTTCTTCATCTTTCTTGGGTGCTTGAAAAATTGATGTCATACATAAAAACAAGGCCTCCAACTAAAAATTGCTTGTTCTTAATGTGTCTATCGTGCCATACCTTCTACCTTTGTTTTTCTACATTTTGGTGAAATCCTACAATGAAGTGTTCTTCTTCCAAATGGATTAGCTGATGTAATATTTCTTCGACAACATAAACATCTGTCATTTCTATGAGCATCTCCACTCTTAAAATTGGTGCAATATATTCCATAGGAATGACAACTTTCTATCCATATACTAGCTTGAATGGTGTCTGGCATGTTAACTTCTTACATGTTGTGTGATATGCCCAGAGTACTGCAGAAATATTTTGACACAATCATCCCTTCATGTGTTACAGACTTTGGTTAGCGCATTTTCTAGAATATTGTTAAATGCTTCAACCATTCCATTTGCTTGTGGGTGATATGGAGTTTTTATTCTATGCTGTATCTGAAATTCATCAGTTAGTTATTCAATCAATTGATTAACAAAGTGTGTACCTTCGTTGTTGATCAAGATCTTTGGGCACCCGAACCTTGTTACAAAATTTTTGAATAAGAACTTTATTTTAGTTGTAGCAGTACAATCCTTAACTGGCACAAATTCTTCCCATCTAGTTAGGTAATCAGTCACAGTGATAATATACCTAGTTCCTGTGCACTTCCCTGATACACTAATAGGTCCCACAAAGTCAACAACCCATTTAGAAAATTCCTGTAATGTGAGATGTGATACTAGTGGCATTTCATCTCTTTTGGATGGCTTACCTATTCTTTGGAATACATCATAAATATGATAGTAATCCCGAGTGTATTCATGCATGGTAGGACACCATAAGTATTCCTTTAATTTATTATGCACGGTCTCCTTTCCTAGATAGTTTCCTCCGACGATACCAGCACGCACTTCACTTAAAATGATAGGTCATTGATGTTCCAAAACATAAGGTTAGAGTATCTCATCAAGGATCAGTTTATACAAGTGGCCACTAATCAATTGGAAATCTACAACTTCTGTTAATAACTATTTCTTTTGTGATGTAAATTCAGTTGGGGAAAAACCCGTAGTTAGGAAATTGATGATATCTTCGTATTGATCATTAAAGGTGGTTATCACAAAGAGTTGTGCATTAGAAATATTATCTTCTAGACTAGTAGGTTTGTATCAACTCTCAATTATTGATAAGTGGTATGGTCCCAAGTTCAATCGGCCTGGATTGACAATTATCTCAAAGTCAAATTCTTGGAAGGGAGCAGCCATTGACAAATATGCCCCCCCGCCAACACTAGTTTATTTACCAAATATTTTAGTGCAGAATTGTCAGTGTACATTTTGAAATGTCCCCCCAACAAGTAATGTCTGATTTTTTGCAATCCATAAACCATCGCAGGTACTTCCCTCTCTATTGTAGTGTAATTCTTCTCTACAGTTGATAGCTTTCTTCTAGCAAAACTAATGGGGTGATCAATCTATCCATCTCCTAGTTGCGTTAGTACCACTCCAAGCGCAACATATGATGCATCGACATAAACATGAAATTCTTTTTTCCATTCTGGAAATACAAGTATGGGTGCAATAGCCATCTTGCTTTTTAGCTTATCCATACTCACTTGGTATTCATCTATCCACTGAAACTTGGTGTCTTTTTTTAACAATATTTCCATCAGGGTAGTCAATTATGCATAACCTTTGATAAACTTTATTTAGTAACTCACATGTCCTAGTGTTTCTCTTAACTGTTTAATTATGGTAGGTGGTGGTAAATAAATATTGGATTGCGATTTAGCTGGATCAACAAAAATTACATCATGACAGACCATGTGGCCTAAGAGAGCCACAAAGGCACAAAAAAATACACTTTATCAAATTGAGGGAAATTTGGTACTGGTGGCATCATTCCAACATCATTCTAAGACTTTCTATGTGATATTTTATAAGACCAAATACTATCTAGTCGTCAAAGTAGACTTCAAGAAATTTGCATATAAAATATTTAAATGCAACAACTATGATTCTAGAAATTATTGCAGGTGCATTCTTGAGTCCAAATGGCATTACCGTGTATTGGTAGCATCCCCACTCTATTGTAAACATAGTATTGCATTGATCTTCTTTTGCAATTCTTATCTGATGGTAACCTGAGAATATATATGTAAATGAATACATTTCTTGTCCGCCAACATTCTCCGACACTTCATTTGTGAATGGAGTCGAAAATGGATCATGCAAACACACATCATTTAATTTCCTGAGATCAACACAAATTCTCACTTCCCCTAAAGTTTTCTTGTCTTGTACTACGATTGGCCTGATCCATTATGATTCTTCAATTGGTTTTATTACAACTACCTCTAACATTCAATCAAGTTCATCTTTAACTTTCTCTTTCTAGCATAGGTTTAATATATATGGCCTCTTTTTTACTAGTTTGGCATCAGGGCTCAAGGGTATCTTCATTTCACCAAGGTCCCCAACTACACCTTTCATTTCAGAGAACTTTATAGGGAATAGATCCTGAAATTCATGTAATAAGTCAGTGATCTTTCCTACGGTCTCTTCATCCTAGTAATCTCCAATATTAAAAAAATTCATATTTTCAACCAACCCAATATTTACTTTCTTAGTCTTGAGTGGTTTTAAGAAATGGACAGTGGAGATAGGAGATCTTTCCGTTACATGTATACCTTCTGACTCAGGTATATTTATCTCAAGTGGGTCATCATCATCTGGTTCTCCTGTGAGGTTATAACACTCCATTTAGTTGTGTATAGTCATGCTACATTGATGGAAATTCGTGTCTGCAACCAGGATTTATTCAAATATATTATCCTTTATTACCTGTAGCATAACATTGATTGTTAGGTATTCACTTGCAAAATCAAATGTCTGGGTGAAACTTCCAGCTAAGCTTTCCCATTCAACAGTTCATCATCGCAGCTCTACTGATGTGTACCAACTTCTTGGTACAATTTCAAAAGTGTGGATGAATTGATGAACCCATTCTTGTCACGGATATTCTTACCACTTCCTGCGACAATGCTCAATATGTTCGACAGGATTTGTTAGTGTTGTATATTTCTGATCACGAAGACCGATCTCTTCCCTGAATCATATTTGCATTAAACTTATACACTATGGTCATTCAAAGATATACTATTTAGGTGTACCCCGCCATCTAGTGGGCGTAGCTTTCAACACATAGTCCAAAGCAGACAATCGCTTGATTCTGTGACTTTTTCTTCAAATTCCACCAAACAATATGCAATATTAGGTAACCCTTCATATGTAGGCAGTGCACTTTCTTCAACCCTTACCCTTCAGACAACTCTTGTGATTCTTTAACATCTTCGCATGGAGACTTCATGTATCCTGAGTCATACGTGCATGATCTTACACTGCTCCAACTCATCTTTCCATCAAATGTTGGATTGATATAGTCTTCCTTTGAAGACATGATGTTATACAACTGATTTAGATAACTGTCTTTCCCTTCTCTATGTACAGGCTCGACATATCTCTGTCCTTGAAGCAGATCAGTTGCTGCAACCAATCTTATTTCAGAATCTTCAAAAGATAAGATCCTTTTCTTGAAGGTCATAATGGTTTGGTTTTCTATTTCCCAATAAATTCCCAAAAGTCCAGGATAAGTATTTGTGTTCTCTACAATGTCAATAAATTCGAAGTTGACATATGTTCTTAAGCCTTCGAATTCCATAGACACTTGAGTTAGTCTACCGATTGGTAGAACCTTCGACTGGTTTGCAAGCCTTAGCTGAATAGGATACTAGTCCAGTCATGACTTATTCACGCCCTCCCATTTTTTTCTTGTCAATATGTTTACATTTGAGCCCAAATCTAATGTGATATAATCCATATGATAATCTCGTATCTGTGTAGTCACTCGCATTTCTCAGTCTATCTTCAATTTTTTCTCAATATGATTAACTCTATTTTTAGGTCGCATGTCTTCTGGGGTTTCTTCTATGAGTGTTGTTAGTTCTGTGACAAGATATTTATCATTGATTAGTGATAAAAAACTTTTGAAAAATTCTTTAAGCTTACTAACCTTTTTCATTGGTGACTTCCTCATTAGTTGTTCAAATCGTTCGGACATAGTATTGACTTGTCGAGATGTTGACGGTTGATTAGTATCAACAAATTTTGGTCGCACCTCCAAGAATACTTCCTTCTCCTATTGGACATCTAGCAGAGCTTTCTTTTGTGTTGCGGTTCTCACCTGTTGCTGTCCTTGTTGTGAATTTTGGTCTACTCTTGTCATAGTAACTCCTCTTGTAACTACAACAATGTGGGGTTCTCTTGGTTCGACGGAAATCATGTAAATATTGTTAATGGGATTCAGATTCAAATTCTATGTAGTCTTGGGATTTACAAAAATTCTAGCTTGCCATTTCACAATAAGTTGTGGAAACTATTCGCTAGTGTGATAAAATTATTTACAATATGTACAATGTTTCGCAGGACTTTGGAAATTGTGGGAAAAATATCTTGGCTTCCCACAATTATAACATATGACTTGGCCTCTTCCTTAACCAAATCCTCCTCCTTGTTGTTGTCCTCGACCTCTAAAATTCCCACCCCCACTTTACGGAGGGTATTGTTGTTGTTGAGGATACTGATTCTATTGGTATTGCAGTTGAGGGTATTGCTATTGTTGATAGTGTGCAGGCTGATACTAAGGCTACACTTTTTCATCTTGCATCTTCTCATCATTTTTCATTAAGTAGGTATCCATCGTCTTTTCTTGCAGTAGATGGAATGATCTGCGATGTTTTTCATAATGACCTACTAATCTATAAAATTTACAATACAAACTAGAGGGTGTGCTTACAATCTTATATAAGTAGAAACATTCTTTGTACTTGTAGCCCCTAGTCTAGCATATTCTACACCACCAAGGAATTCCTTGGGTGTTTAACGGGTTCAGTGCACCTACTGCATCATAGTTCATGAGCAATGGGAAATTGTCTCTATGGTGTCTATCTGTTCTGCATCTTGTACACCATAATTCTTCCTGAACTTCCTTTCCTCTTTTAATGTCCTAGAGCTGCACCGTAATATTGGCCAGCTACAACTGAATTTGTATCATTATCAAGCTTGTATCTCCAACCAGAGATGATTCTAATTTCATTTCTATTTCTAGAGCCTCTACCCGCAACACAAGTTTTTGTTGCATCAACGAGTTTGGATATGTGGTAACAAGGTGGCAATAAAAAATTCCTTGTATTTCACATCTGACATTTGGAAACTCACTTTGGCCATCAATGTCTTCAATATTTGGTGAAAGGCCCAAACATACTATGTTTGTAGCTGCTTAATCTCTTTGATTTTTGTGATGCACTGTGATTCAGACTTCAGTTTTTTGAATTCATCTATCAAACCCAGTTGAATCTCATTGAGTGTTTTTGGGACAACTCCTACTATTACTAAGGAAAATTTCATATACCAGTCAAGTGCACGACCTCATAGAGTTGTGATCATCTGTGCTTTCTTGATATTCTCATCCTAGATCTGTCATACAGTACAGACATATTTACAAAGGAACCAATGTTGTTATGGGTCTTCCAACCCGTGATTGAATATTGGTAACTTAATTTCAGCTCCATCCATCATAATTGCTGCTGGTGTAGGCAGAACAAAATTTTGACTATTTGAACTTCCTTCTTTGTTATTTAAAGCCTCAGGGTTACTTGTCTTTAAATAATTACTTGGATATAGGTCTCTCAATATTACCTTTGGTGCCATAGGTGATTTGTAAGCACGTTCTTGTTCTTGAGATTCAATCGACTCTTGACTCTTCATCTCCTTCTCAGATCGACTAATATTCTTCTTCTTCATCACAATACCCTTCGTCTAAGTATGACACAAGCTCGTAGCCTTCTTCTTCTCAATATGTGCTACAACTCCCTCTTCTTAACAAAGTTTTTCTTCACTTGTCGAACCTGAATATTCTTACACTTCTTAAAAATCCTAGCTCTAGTTCAGTTCCACTATCTCCCGGGAACATCTCACTCTAGGTTTCTATTGAGACATAGCCACTATTTTCTATACAGTCTTGTCACATTCACAGAATGCCTTTTTTCACATAAAAGCATTTTTATCCATGTCTTTCAAGATGACATGTATTATCTACGTGGTCCTTGAATTTTTTTTTGCTCTGCCTCACTATGTGAGGTTATTGTGTCAACAACGAACTCAGTAATATAACCCTCTAGGATACTGTCTGTTAGCTCTCTAGGAAACTCTTCTAGGTTGCATCTCGAAGATGCCTAGTAACTTTAGTATTTTCTTAATGATTTACTCAATGGATCATGTCATATGACAAATAAGACCTGACTCACTCAAGACATGCATAAACTCAACCAAATAGATAAGGCTTCTAACTATTAATGTTTAGAGGGTTTGTAATAAAGGTGAATAAATGAAGAATTCTCACTATGCTGACAGATTCACACATAAGGAACTTACATATGAATGGCTAATCATAACAAGGAAAGATACTTGCAATTCCAATTATCCACACAGAGATAGGATGACAGCTATCTTTTATTAGGTAAATAGAATAAAACTGAATTAAACATCCAAGCACAAGTATAGAACATAAATAAGATGAAATCTAAACATGTAATGGAAAAAGAGCTTGTATTAACTAATACGAACATTGGAATATTGAATACAAAAAGTGTCTAAGAGTCTCTGAAGTTGAACCTTTTCTTCTACAACAGTCACAGGATTTATAGCCTTTACAAAATTTCTTCCATATCCTAAATAATTAGATCGAATTTACTAAAAATAGACAGTCATAACTATTTGTTAAAAATGGGTAAAGATCCTATCTTTGATTGCCAATATACCTATATCCAAAAATATTCCTACTCCTTGAACTCTTTGATAGCTTTAGTAGACACTGAAGTAGAACTCAAACTTTCCATTTGGTAGACAAGTCACCCTTTTTCAGAGTAGTTAGGATATGTGACCTAATTCACCTCGTTGGAACCTTCAAAACTGAAACAGAGCCAAAAAACTTATGCCTTTATTTATTTTCCAACATTATAAATCATCCATGAAGTGTTTAGATGAACAAAAGTCTGTTATGTGCAAAACTATGCTTTTTTGCATTGTTCTGCGCTTTTGGTGGATAAGGAAGCAAAACTATGGGCTTGTAAGCTACCGAAAGCTCTATTTTTGGTGGCTAATGAACAACTACGGTGTTCACCTAAGCCACCGAAAAGTATATTTTAAAACTTTAATCAAAATTGTCATCACACTTTACCCTAATGCTTTAAGGCTTCAGTACTGACCCTTTGGTGTCTCTGCAACCTACCTAGGGTTTGGGATGGTAGTAGCATCATAGGATGCCTCTGGGCCACAAAGGCTCATTGCTACTTCTGCTAGGGTTTCCAGATTCTAGTGAGCTTGAGACTGAGGGCTTGAATTCGTTGTTTGCAACATGGACATCCTGATTTTCCTGTAGATCCTAGTGTTTTCTTTCATTAACATGAGATTACTTTCCTCTAGCTTGGTATAATTCCTCTTTATCTCCTGTAGAGAGTCATACAATTCAGGATTCCCCTTGGTTAACCTCCCATTGTTTCTTTTGATTTCCTTATCCAAGACTTCTAGCTCATACACCTGCCTCAACAGCTGATTGGTATTTTGGGATGTAGGTTTGCTGGATGAAGTCTCTACCACTGGTTCACCTTGATCCTCCTTTGGTGTAGGTGATGGAAACTCCTCCTATCCTATTATAACCTGATCTGTTAGGTTAGTTCCCTCTTCTTCTTCATCCTCATAATTAGAGTAAGGTAGGTTGAGGATATTTTTGTCTGGTGCTGAAACCTCCTCTACCTTTTCACTGAAATCAGGGTTCCTCTTGTCCTTCTTAGTCTTAGGAGCTGGAGAGGCCTGATCCACTGCAATTGGATAGATGTCCCTCCTCTTCATCATACAACTTATGGTAGTGGAGGATGTTTTTAAAGAAGAATTCCTTTTGTCCTCTAGCTACAATTCTGTCTCAAACTCGTTCCAAAATAGGAAGTATGTCTAGGCCATGTTCCTTCTTTGCAACAGTTCAAGGAAAATTAGCTTGATCAAGCCATGATGGTATATCCTTCCTGCAATCTTGGTGGGATTGGGTTTAACTTGATGGGCCATTTTAGTTAGGATTTTGCATAGGTAAAAATGCAAGTTCAGGGGGCTCCTGCCAGTGTAATGGTATATCATTACCCTATGTTAGTTTTTCAACATTCAAGCTAGCATTATGTTAGGATCTTTACTGAGAGAACAACAAGTACAGCAATCAAACACAAGAGACAATGAACACAATGTTTTTCATTAGGGAAACCATAAATGGAGAAAAAATCACAACTTCATCAAAGATAGAATCAACACAAGATGTAAAACCCCAAAATAGTAAGATGCACTCCCGGCAGCAGTAATCTTCTTCTTGTCTAACCCCAGTGTCTTCTCCTTCCTCAACTATGCACTACACTTGAGTGTGTGAGTGATGTGTACTAAATAGAGACCCCATCTCTCTATTTATACTAATCCCAACATGACTAAAACCCTACTAGGGCCGACCTCTACTAGGAGATTCTAATAACCCTAGTGCCTCGAAACTGTGGGAACTTTAACCCTTACACAATCGCAAGGTTACCCACTATGACTTGACATGACTTGTTTACATTATTGATTCTCTCGATCGAAACATCGAGGCATGACAACATTACTCAATTACATAATAGATACATCCCGGAATAAACATCAGGTTACAATACATAAGATACATAGATGAATACATTCTAAAGTTACAAATACATCAACACTCCCTCTTAACTAGGAAGGTATTATTTCGATACAATTTTCACCACTAGTCTTCTTCTCTGTATCACTCGATCATCTCGTCATATGCATCTCGAGTCTTTCAAGTCTTCAAGTCATCTTCATCTTCAAGTCATCTTCATCCTTTGAATCTAGATCATCTCTCGATCTGGATCATCATCACTGGATCTGGATCATCATGGGACATCATCATTGGATCTGGATCATCACTCGATCTAGATCATCACTCCTAGATCTAGATCATCACTCAATCTAGATCTCTTGGAGTCATCATAACTAGATCTGGATCATATCTTGATCTAGATCTCATCTGGTCATCATCATGTGTGATATCTCATCATAGGAAGTTCTACAGAGCTAGCCTTCTTTCATGCTGGTTGTAGGCCTATCCATCAGGTAGGTATTCGACCAGCACTTACATATGACCTACTCATTAGAAAGGTATGCCCAGAACTAACATCTGATCATGTAGTAACCTAAAATCACATCAGAAAGGCCCAGCACTCACATTCACCAACATGATAGGACATCACATCACTAACATCTATGAAAAGGATTCAGCACTTATATCTGACCTAGAAGGAACTGAATCCTCTCACAATCGCCAAAAAATCTTGCACTCACATTTGACCTTGAAGGAACTGAATCCTCCACCCTTGCCAGAAATGCCCCCAATCCCAAACTGAGCTACCTGGTAACGGACCAGGTGCCTCCATTCTCCTAGAGAATGGAAGTTGCCCTTATATCTAACCTAGTAGGAAACAAGTCCTACACCCTCGCCAGAATGGCCCGCACTCACATCTGACCTGGAATGAACTAAATCCTCCACCCTCATCAGAAAGGCCCCCAGTCCCAGACTGAGCTACCTGGTAACGGACCAGGTGCCTCCACTCTCCCTAAGACTGGAAGTTTCCCTTACATCTGTCCTACTCGACAGAATGGCTAGCACTCATATCTGGCATGGAAGGAACTGAATCCTCTCACCATGATAGAATGGCTCAACCCTTACATCTGACCTACTCATCAGAATGGCTATGAATCTCAGCACTCATATCTGACATGGAAGGAACTGAATCCTCTCACCATGACAGAATGGATCAGCCCTTATATTTGACCTACTCATTAGAATGGATTTGGATCTCAGCACTCATATCTGACATGGAAGGAACTGAATCCTCTCACCATGACAGAATGGCTTAGCCCTTACATCTGACTTGCTCGTCAAAATGGATTTGGGACTCATCACTTTCCCTTAGAGGAAACCTCAATATGGAGAACACCAAGATTCTCCCTGAAGTACTTGAACTTCACTCTAGCCAATGGCTTCATCAACACATAAGCTATCTATTCCTCCGTCGCAACATACTGGAGCTTCACTGCTCCTCTCAACACCATATCCCTAATATAGTGATACTTGATCTTGATGTGCTTCGACTTGTCATGGAACACTGGATTCTCTGACAACTTCACACAACTCTGGTTGTCACAATGTATACAAGTAGCATCCATCTGGAGATCAAATAAATCAGATAGTAGCTTCCTCAGTCATACTGCCTCACAACTAGTTGAACAGGCTATGACATACTCTGCTTCAGTTGTACTCAGTGCCACATAGGATTTCTTCCTACTAAACCAAGAGATCACACCTGATCCCATATTGAAGCAACACCCTAAAGTGCTCTTCCTATCGATGGCACTACCTGCCCAATCTGAATCAACATAACCCTCCAGGTTAATCTTCTAATTCGCATCATACTTGAGCCCATAATCAATTGTACCCCTCAAGTACCTCAAAATGTGATTTGTAGCAATCAAGTGAACATTTCTCAGATCTGTCAAGAACCAGCTCAAGGTGTTCACAGTAAAGCAAATGTCTGGTCTCATGTTCATCAGGTACATCAGTGACCCAATCATCTGATGATACATCGTAGCATCAACCGACTCTAATGAAGCATCACTCAATAGCTTTAGGTTCGATGCCATAGGTGTGGCCATAGTCTTGTAGTCCATCATCCCAAACCTCTTCAGGATCTCTACTGCATACTTCCCTTGTTCAAGGAAGATTCCATCCGCACTATGCCACACCTCCATACCTAGAAAATAATGCATCATACCCAAGTCCTTCTTATTGAAATCGGCAGCAATATTTCTCTTCGTATCAGTAATCAACCCATCCATACCTGTCACAAACAGATCATCTACATATAGTAGAAGCATCACTGGGTTTCCATCTTCGACCTTGTAGTAAAGGTTGGAATCTAATTTACTCTTGGTAAAGCCCAAACTGGATATAAAGATATCAATTCTGCCGTACTATGTCTTGGGTGCCTGTTTCAAACTGTATAGGGCTTTCTTCAATCTGCATACATGAGACACCCTATCATGTGTCTCAAAACCGAGTGGCTATTCTACATACACTTCCTCTTCCACTACACCATTGAAGAAGGCAGTATTGACATCCATCTGGTGTATCTTCCATTTCATCACTGGAGCTAGAGCAAGTACTGATCTGATGGAAGTGTATCTGGCTACAGGTGCAAAGGTTTCTTCATAGTCTATTCCCTCTTTCTAAGAGAAACCCTAAGCTACAAATATTGCCTTACATTTTTCAATATTACTGTCTACAGCATGTTTGATCTTGTAGATCCATTTGGAAGTTACAATTGACTTCCCATCTGGTCTTGGAACAACATCCCAAACATCATTCTTCATGATCGATTGGTACTCTTCGATCATAGCATCCTTACATTCTTTTCGTTCTGTCGCTTCTTCATAACTGGAAGGTTCTTTATCAATGAAATCACATAGTAAAGTTGCATACCCGAAATAGGATCTGGTCCTCTTTCTTTCTCTGTAATTCTCTTCTGGAGCCCCATATCTTTCTGCACCTTGGATAAGTTCTCGTACCCAAGCAGGTTTCCTCTTATGAGGATTCTTCTCCAGAGGTGGATCTACAGGTCTTTGTGGTTCTTCAAATTCTCGATCTTCTTCTGGAGTTTCTTCATTCATGGTTGTATCATGAATTCTGGGTGCTTCTGCTTCTTTAGGTTCTTTAGCAAGTCTCTTTCTGGAATTTTTGTAAGCTGTGTCTTCATCAAATTTCACATCCCTATTGATGTCAATCTTCTAGTATCCTAGGAAGTATATTCTATAAGTCTTCTATCTTTCAGAGTATCCCACAAATATACCCTTCTTTCCTGAAGGATTTAGTTTAGTCCTCTTCTCTTTTGGAATGTGGATGTACATAGGATAGCTGAATATTGTGAGATGGCTGACTTCTGGTTACTTGCCAGAGAAGACTTCTTCAGGAGTATTGTTCTCAAGTACTCTATGTGGAGTACGGTTCTGTACATACACCGTTGTTCTGGAAGCTTTCGCCCAAAGATGCATAGGAAGGTCTTGATCATGAAGCATTGATTTTGCAGCTTCCATGACAGTTCTGTTCTTCCATTCCACAATCCCATTCTGTTGTGGATTATAAGGAGTGGACAACTCCCTCTTAATCGTTGATTCTTTGCATAGCTCTTTGAAATCATTTGAAGTGAATTCTTTGCCATTGTTTGATCGAAGGGTATTGATCTTCTTTTCAGTATGGTTTTCGATCAAGGCTTTGAATTCCTTGAACTTGTTGAATACTTCGTCTTTGTTCTTCATGAAATAAACCCATGTCTTCCTAGAAAATTCATCAATAAAAAAGCATAATATGCATACCCGCTTAGAGAGTTTGATGACATAGAGCCGCATACATCAGAGTGGATGATTTCCAAGATTCCTTTTTCTTTGCTTTCGCTGCTTGGAAATGTCTTCTTTGTATTCTTTCCTTTCGCACATCCTTTGCAAACCCCATCATATTTTTCTTGGATTTATGGAAGACCTTCGATAGCTTTTCTTGCAATAGGTAGTGCTCTATAATGCACATGTGAAAGCCTTCTATGCCAAAGTTCACTTGTCTCTACTATGTCATGGACCAAGGCTTATTCTAGATGGCCCTTCAATTTGTAAAATACTCCTTCTTGTTCTCCAATCACTACCGCGTCATCGATAGTCTTTCCTTTTGGCCACATGATGACTTAACCATATATGAATGCAACCTGCATTGCTTTTTCATCTAATGCTGATATGGAGAGAAGTTTCTTCTTCAGTTCCAACACAAACAATACTTCTTTCATTGTTAGAGACTTTCCAAAGTCTAATTTATAGGAAGATTCCCCACTACCTTTTATTGGATATTGGTAGTCATTTACTAGCTTTACCTTGTGAGGTGATTCATGTTCTAATAGTCTCACAAAAGATTCCTTGAATCCATTCATATGTTTGGAAGCCCCACTATCTATAAGCCAATCATCACTTCCATGAGTAATGTTACCTGTGAGAGTGGAGATTAGAACATATTCATCCTCGCTTGAAGAATCTTCACTTTCATATCTGTATCTCTTCCTATATGGTTCATCATCCTCTGTAGCATGAGCATGATGTCTTCCTTTGTTGCTCCTCTTCATTATCTTCTATTTATTAGTATATTTCCTTGCATAGTGTCCTGCTTCATCACATGTATAGCATATGATCCTAGATACATATTTTCTAGTGTTATCTTTGTGAGAGTGCTTACCTCTGGAGCTATGAGGTCTTCTTTTGTTTGACTTGGAGTGAGACTTGGAGTGTACCATGAGATCTTGGTCTTCACTTCCCATCTTCTCTTATCGAGCTGCTATCCGAGCTTCTTCTTGAGAACACTCTTCCCATAGTCTGCTGAACTTGACTAACTTCTTTCTAGCACAGATTCCTTGGATGGAAGAATCCCATGACCTAGGAAGGCCAAACAAGGTAGTCATCACAATCTCTACATTTCCACTTCTTCATCAACTCCTTCTAGTTGCTCTTTGATCTGAGAAACTCTTGTGAAGTAAGACTAGATTGTTTCTACATTTTGAATCTTCACATTCTTCAGTTGGTTTCTCAAGGTCATCTTCTGGTTTATGTTTTTCCCTTCAAACAATTTGGTTAGGGAATCAAACATAGCTTTAGGTGTCTTGAGAGAGGACAATTGTGGGATAAAGTGATCCTTGATAGAATCAGCAATGATACTCTTTTCCATAACCATATTCTTTTTATGTAAGGCATTTTGCTCATCTCCCTCTAGAACTGGAACCTCCTCATGGATGTAGGAGTCTAACTCATTTTCTTCCAGGACCGGGGAGATCCTATACTTCTAGGCTTGGAATTTGTCAGCTCCCTCAAGATTTTTATCAAGTTTGGTATGATGAGACATATTAACTGAGAGCCTCAAATTGAAATACAAAAGATTTTAGATCTTACTAGGTTCAAGATGTCAGATCTGAAACTTGAGTTGAAATCCTATAGAGTTGGTTCAGGAGCAAATTAGGGTTTTTCTTTTTCGGAGTTCTGTCCACCCAAATGTCTTGAAATTTGTCCCTAACTTCGATTTTGGGGAGGAGATCAATCCAGGCCTGGGCTCACTGAAAAATTCCTCTTCTATGAAAAGCCCTAATTTCTGACAGTAGTGACAGGTCCAAAACTGAAAAACCTCAGTATTGGATTCTGCTTCGACAAAAAGATGCGCCCTAAGGAGGAGAGTTATTCCAACTTACTTTTTCTGAAAATTTGTCAAGGAAGATACACAAACTAGGAATCCCTAGTTCCCACAGCTGCACAGTTTCTTCTTCTTAGGCTAGCTCTGATTCCATGTTAGTTTTTCAACATTCAAGCAAGCATTATGTTAGGATCTTTACTGAGATAAAAAAAAGTACAACAATCAAACACAAGAGACAATGAACACAGTGTTTTTCATTTGGGAAACCATAAATGGAGAAAACCCTACAACTTCCTCAGAGATAAAATCAGCACAAGATGTAAAAATCCAAAACAGTAAGATGCACTCCCGACAACAGTAATATTCTTCTTGTCTAGCCCCAGTGTCTTCTCCTTCCTCAACTATGTGCTACACTTGAGTGTGTGAGTGATGTGTACTAAATAGAGACCCAAACTATCTATTTACACTAATCCTAATATGACTAAAACCCTACTAGGGCTGACCTCTACTAGGAGAGTCTAATAAACCTAGTGCCCTGGAACTGTGGGGACTTTAACCCTTACACAATCGGAGGGTTACCCACTATGACATGACATGAATTGTTTACATTATTGATTCTCCTGATCGGCACATCGGGGCATGACAACATGACTCAATTACATAATAGATACATCCCATAATAAACATCGGGTTACAATACATAAGATACATAGATGAATACATTCTGAAGTTACAAATACATCAACACCCTATTATACCTGCCCTCACAAGTTATGTAGAACAAAATTTCCTTCAACAAGTGCTACCATTTTTCCTCAAGCCAGGATGTAGGAATGTTCTTCTTCAATACAATTTTCTTGTGCTCAGGCTTCAGGTAAGACCTGAATTATACATTCTTTGTGATAGTGGTTTTGAAATATCTTTCCCCAGTCCTTGGGAGCTCTGTTAATTCAGCAATCAGAGCCTCATCCACCTAGAATTCTTCTCTGCCAATCACTACTTTCAAGCCATCAAAGGAGAGAGTAGAGGATTCTATGACTTGTTGATGGGATCCCTAAATATTTTCATAGAACCTATAGTGGCCTGAGTCTTTGAAAAGTTGACATACCTCTGGGTGTGATTCAAGGTAGCCAATATCACCCAGTTCCTTTCTTAGGGCAGGTCCTACTCCTTTCTTCATTTCCTATATTGTTCTTCTTTACCTGCAAAATTGAAAATTCAAACCCTGGAGAATGAAATTACAGTGATGGATTCAGGGGAGCTTGGCTCAGTGAGGACACATGCAAGAAATGTGGAATGAATTAAGGAGGGGGTGCTGATTTTAGGGGAGCTGACTGGCAATTATGATTTGAGCAAGGTGATGGTGTATTCTGATGAGACCGGCAAGCTATCTAGTGCCGTAATCATTCAAACTGGAAACCAATGCTTCATGGTGGTTTGATCACAAAGATGGGATAGGTGGAGGGCAGAGAGGGTTTGAGTTTAGATAGGTCACTTCAGTTTCATAACGACCGCTCTTACCAACTTATGATTTATTGCAGGTCCTGTATTTTTGGTGGTTAATGGTTTGATTGTGGTTCTCTTCATGCTAATGGTTGTTGAGTGTGATGGATGCGCCAACCATTTTACCTTCAATGCGCTTTGAGTGGCTAAGGTAGCCCCGAATTCTATTTTTAAGCTGTCGAAAGCTGGTCTTTTTGGTGGCTAATGAACAGTTTAGATGTTTGCCTAAGCCATCGAAAGATGAGCTCAGAATATTTTATTAGAAAACAGAGTCAAAAGTGTTTCAAAATTTATTAAACACCTCAATCTTTCACAATGATCCTTGAAAATATTTAAATTTTTTTTTTGACCTCCTATCACTACACAATATAAATATTCTAAGTCTAATTTATTGAGGACTGATGTATTTAGGAGATAACATCTTGCTATTACTCAAGGATGGAAAATTCCCTGTGAGGTTCCAAGAATCACATACCAATTTCCTTTCCTGAAAAACAAATATTAAACCTATCTTCTAGTGATCCATTGGGCATGGAGTTATTTTGCAAAAACAAAAAACAAAAAATGATATTTTACAATGATAAGGCTTTGAAGCCTTAAATGAAATAGATTTTCATAAATCACCCATTTACTGGGACATCAAACATCTCCTCACCTTCCAGAATTTGTAGTTTGAAAGTGTTGTTCTGTTGTACTTAAGTTATCACAAAAGGTCCTATCCATAGAGAATCAAATTTACCATGCTTGCCCTTGTTCTGCCTGAAAAAATCCCATTTCAAAACCCAGTCTCCAACCTGAAAATTGTCCACCTTTTCCTTCTTGTCAAAAATACTTTTAATCTTCTTTAGGTGAGCTTCTGAATTCTCCACCAACTATTCTCTGACTTGTTGTAGCTCAACCAAATCAAGCATTCTTCTTACCGTGTCATTTGGTTCATCATGTTCCTCTTGAAATAAATTTGCTACTAGTAGGACCAGTTGGATGGGGAAAATAGCATTAGTACCATAAAACAACTTACAAGGATAAGTCCCTATGGATTTTTTGTTGGTCACTCTGTCAGCCAAAAGAGCAAACTTTAGCTTAGAATCCTAGCTCTTCTGATTCTTCTCCAATAGTTCTCTGATGATTCTAACTAGGCTCCTATTGGGTGACTCAGCAACGCCATTTCCTTGAGGGTAGTAGGAAGTATAATGCACCAATTGAATGCCCATTCACTCACACATGTTAACCAATGCACTGGATTTAAAATATGGGGCATTATCAGTCACTAGCCTTTCTAGGAAGACAAATCTGATAAAGATGTTTTCATATATAAAATTCATGATGACTTGGTGAGTCACATTCCTTGTGGGGACTACCTCTATCCACTTGGTAAAATAATTAGTGGCTACTAGGATCCACTTGTGCTGACCACTTGATGAAGGATTAATCTCACCTATGAAATCAAGACCCCATTGCTGGAAAGGGCCATTCACTACAATAGGTCTAAGGGGAAAATATATGAAGTGCTACTTTCCCATGAATCTTTGCCATTTGTCACAAGCTTTCACAAAGGTACACACATCAGAGAAAATAATATGCCAATAGTACCCAACCCTTAGAATATTGTGGGTTGTAGTCTTCTAGTAATGATGGCCTCCACATGTGCTTGAATGAAACTACTGCATGCCTTGAACTGAATCTTCTTTATCTAAACATCTTAGCAAAATACCAAAAGGATCTTTCCAATACAACAGATTTTTAGCTATGCAAAATTTAACAGACTTAAGCTTAAGAGCCCATGCTTGAGTCATGCTAAGCTCAGGGGTAACTTATTAACTTTGAAAAAAATGAATAATACTTGAGTACCACTCACATGAAGATAAGTTGTCAGCCACCTGCTGGATATCATGCTTCTACTCTACTACTACCTCTGTCTACAAGTTTTTTGAACTTATACCAATGAGATTCATGCCTAGTAGATCACAATTTTCTTCAGCCATAAGCTTAGCTAGGCCTTGTCCTTTTACTATCTTGGTGGCATTTACCTCTATGTAAAAATAAATCAACTTTGCATTCCATTTGGCTCCCTTGTCATTAATGTCAGGATGGATTAAGACATCCTTCATAGAAGCTGAAGGGACATAGGAAATGACCTTTGCATATAGAATATAAATTTTGAAATATTTCAATAACTTAATGAGAGCATAAGCCTATTTTTTGATAGGATCATACTTCAATTCAGCATCCCTCAATGTTTTGCTGAAGAAAGCAATGGGATGATCAAGACCTTCATCATATTTCTCAAAGACTTTCCAAAATTTAACATTATCAGGTAGGGATGGCCTGTAGTTGACTTGGATTTCAGAGTTCAATTTAGGGTGTAATGTCCCTGACCCTCCGACCGACAAAGAGGAAGTTACCATACCATTATCAATCTGGGAAACTAGCCCCATGAACATACACACATAAAAAATAAAATGCTTTGAAGTAAAACATGCATACATGGTTACCATACAGTGGAAGCAAAACCATACATTCAAGCATTTAGCATGTTCATCATTTTCATTAAACAACAATATACAATTTGCAGAGATGAGATAGTCAAGAATACTTATCTTATGAAGAATTCATCCCGCAACTAGCTACATGGCTGCAACGTTCCACCCAACCATAGGCCAATGTGCTACTTAATCACTCAGCAACACTACCACCCCCGAGATGGGCATGATTCACCAAGGAATAAGGAACAAAGCAGGCTCACACATAGCCAAAATACACAAATAAGCCAAGCCAACACAGTTGGGTTTATCAGGACATTAGGGAGCTGGGAAAAGATGAATGCTAAGCTGGTGGGATCATTGAAGAGGTAAGGACACCTACACCAGAACTAGCCTGACTTTGTAGGACACCCACACACACCCAACACAAGGAATCAGTCCATTCTCTGCTACACAGTTTCTTAGGCCTTGAATTCCCTTCCAGTGCTATTCAAGGGTTGTGGAGAAGAAAGCCAACCCTCTATCTCTTTCTATGTGGCTCCCAAACACACCAGGTTTATCACGCATACGAAGCCTTATTTCCCACTCCAGCACTATCCAAAGACCAACCAATACATACACACAACAAAACAAGTAATTCACATCTCTAGGGAAGAAAATCAAACACCATAGAACAACCGAGGTGACAATTTGGGTAATACACAACTCTGACCGAGGAAGTTCGATTCCTGAGTCGTTCTTGGCCCTATCATGGCCAAAACTACTCAATAAGAATCCATAGCAACCAAAATCGTAAATTAACCCACATCAAAACAAAAATCGTGGGGAAAGCAATAGCCCCGACCTCAACACTAAAGCAACAGGAACTACATAGCCCGAAATTGGAAAAGGAGATCAGATTCTTAGCATGGACAGGGTAATGTATACACAGAACCACAAATCCGGTATGAAAAATACACAAACATAGTCCTGAACTGGAAAAATGATGACTGAACCAGTCGCTGCATGCACGCATGAAACTGAGTGACTGCGTGAGGAAAAATCCCCCAAACTTGGGTGTGAGGAAAAACGAATGTCTCCATGTGAGGATGGGCCAGCATGAAAGAATGCCCACGTGATGGTGAAATAGTTTGCTGGTGGAGTGTGCGTGTGGGAAAGGACTGACAGTCCTGCCACACACCACTACTCAGCAATAACTGCCCAACTAACAATAGAGGGTTTTGATTTGGTAGTTGAATGGTTGAGACAAGGGAAAGTGAGTAAGTCAAAAGGGTGGGTGACAACTAAATGGGTTTTATAGCTAACACATGGTTTTTCCCCATTGGCCCAAATTTTAATAATTTCCCTCCCTATCCTTAGGAAAATCATGCCCTTTTCATTATGGTTGCATTGACATAGCGGGTTTGGGTTTATTTTAATTAAAGTGCATATTTACATGTTTCCAAAACTATAATGTGCTAGCTATCACGACATACCATCGACGATGATTTTAATCACCGGAACATTAAATGCTAAATCGACAGTGGGATCTTACCTTTAGCTCCACACTATGATTGATTACAATATATATACATCATATAAATTTAATGCAAATGGGTTCAAAATTGGGGTGTTACATAGGGGGCATAGGAGGAACGAACATACTGGCAGAGACAACCAGGGAGTCAGCTAGATGGTTCATAGCTCTAGGTATATAGGAAATGTCAAAAAACATGAAAGAGTCCCTAAGTTTCCATACCTCACCTCTGTATGCCTTTAGCCTAACATTATTTTCTTGAAAGGTACTATTCACCTGCTGTATGGTGAAATCTGCATCTCCAAATATCTTCAAACACATGATTTCCATCTTCTTTGTATCCTTTACTCCCAATAACAAGGACTCATACTCTGTTATATTGTTAGTAGTCTTGAAATAAATTTTGTAAGACAAATGAATAGTCTCCTTTGAGGGAGAAATCAAATCCACACCTACACCTGCTGAGGATTGAGTACTGGCCCCATCAAAAAACATGTTCAAGATAGAGGTGGTTACTTCCTCAGGTTGTTGATAGGTAGGCTTTGTAAGATACATAGGTACTGGCTAAGAATCATCTATTTGAAGGACACATCCCCAAGGTCTATGTCCACTGCATAGATGGGATGATTTATAGAAGTTTTTTCATTACTGATGATGTAGATAAACTGATTTTCTCTGTAAAGTCTCTTGGTTTCTCCTCCAAACATTGGGATTGCAGCATAGGTAAGATCCATCTGTAGGGTACCACCTAGCCTTTTACTTCATGAACGACAGAAGAGGAGGCCAAAATTGGGTGGGATAGCAGCAACTACTATATCCATCAATATGCTTTTTGAAGGCAGCTGGGAGAGGTGTATGCCAAGGTCATTTATGAGCCCTAGGAATTTGACTTTCCTAGAGAAAGAAGAGAAAAGATCATGGTAGGGTTTTTTGATATCGAGCCCAAGCTCAACCATCACTGCCTTTGGAATAATATTGTGGGATGCTCCCAAGTCAAGTAAACAGTTGTGGAGGATCTTGTCATGGATGTTCAAGGATATATAGAAGGGTGGACAAGACTCATCGAGTTCTTCAACCATAGGGCCTAGGGTTACTATGGGCTTATCATTTTGTAGGTTCACAATGTCAAAATCGATGGGTGTCTTGGTTGAAGATATTTCAGTTTAGATGACTTAAAGGAGTCATTCTTCATAATCTCTATCAAGGGAAAGGGAATTTTCAATTTCTGAATTTCTGATTCAAGATTGAAAGAATAGGACAATTTGTCAGAAATTATTACCTCTTGTGATAGAGCTTTGAGCTGGATAGGATCATGGGATAATGGCTACAATGGATTTTGTTGCTACTTTGGGGGAGCAACCATCTTCTTTGTAGGAGCAACAATCATTTTAGCAGGAGGAGCAGGCTACTTTGTAATGATAGGACTCTTCTTTCCAGGAGCAACAATCCTGGACCTCAAATTATAACCTCCTTGATCATATGACTAATACAATGATTCTTCAATGATCCCCTCATTGATGAGGGATTCCTCATAATATGATTATGTCAAGAAAGAGAGATCAGCTTCATCTTCCATGCAATTGATATTTTCTTCTGCTTCTCCTTCTCCCTGAGAAAACTCTTCTTCTTCTTCTTCTTCTAACACCACATTTTGGAAAGGAGCTCTGATTCTTTGTTCATCAACTGGATTCCTATCCCTTTGAAGGATCTGAGCCTGCGGGTTATTCCTTATGTAAGAGAAAATATTAGGGTTTCTGGGAGCAAATTCATTTGGCCCTTTACCCCTTATGGGTAGTTGACCTTGATCTTTAAGTTTAGATATCTCAGCTATTAAGCTATCCAACATCTTGGCCACTTTCTCCATTTTGTTCTCTGATGAAGAAGGACCTAAGGGATCTAAATATTGCTTCCTCCTGTCCACTTTTCCCTTAATTTTTTGAGATGCAACAATATTAGACTCAACTTCAAGAGCAACATCTTGCATGAGTGATAAAGAAGCAGATATTCTTTCTCTGAGAAGATGATAGAACTCGGAATAAAAATCATTTGCATAAGTGATTTTGGCTTAAGTGTTTGTAGGTTTGATCTCATCAGGGATCTTGCTAAAAAATTTGTTAAATTTTTTTGTGAAATTTGAAATATACTCACCATTCTCTCTCCTCAAATTGCTAAATTTTGTGATATAGTAAAGGTGGTCTCTTCTTTCTCCCCAATGCTTCAAAAATATGTCATCTAGAGCTTCAACGCTAGCTACTGATCCAGCAGGTAACTCTTTGAACCATTTCCAAGCCTAACCATCTAGACTCTGCACAAAAACCCTAGTCCACACATCCTCTTGTTCAATGTTTATATTCTTAGCATAACTGTAGAATGCCTCTAAATGCTCCTCACTTGTAAAATCTCCCTCCCCGGTAAACTTAGGCATATATTTTAGATAATCTCTAGTAGGCATAGTAGAAAGGGGGTTACTAATATTTAGAGGGGCATATCTGGCAATGAGGACCCTTTCCATCTTGGTCAGAAGGGAATCCATATTGGAAGTGGGTATGCAAAGGGAAGAAGAAGATGTTGCTGGCGTGGGTGGTAGCTAAGGAAGTATAGGTGGTAGATCTACCTTAGTGGAGTTTCTAGGGACTGGATCTACATAAGCAAAAGTGCTTGAAGATTCCCCAAACTTCAAATTTTCTAATTCACTTATAAATATATGAGAACTAGATGCTTTAGTATAAGAAGATTTAAATGGAGTTATATTTGATACAACATGAGAAATAACTTTGGAAGTACTTGATGCAGCTCCCCTTGTAGATCTGGAAGTCTGTCTTTGTGAAGCTCTTCCTCTCCTTATAATCTTTTCAGGATCTGAAATAGGTGTGACTAGTGGCCTTTGAGGATTTTCTTTGGCACTTGGTCTTCTCAAAGCCACCTTATTCCAATGGAGTCGCCAGATAGATGATGTCATCAAAGTAGGATCTATGTCATCCCCCAAGAAAGCTAAGCTTCAATGTCTTCTCCTCGGCAACGTTGCCAATTTGTTAGCTCTCCATCAAACTCTTCTAGGTTGCAGCTCGAAGATGCTTGGTAAATTTAGTATCTTCTTAATGACTTACTCAATGGATCAAGTCAGATGACAAATAAGACCTCACCCAGTCAAGACATGCATAAACTTAACCAAATAGACAAGGCTTCTAACTATCAATGTTTAGAGGGTTTGTAAAAAAACTGAATAAATGAAGAATTCTCACTATGCTGGTAGATTCACACATAAGGCACTTACATATGAATGGCTAATCATAACAAGGAAATATACTTGCAATTCCAATTATCCACACAGAGATAGGATGAAAACTATGTTGTATTAGGTAAATAGAATAAATCTGAATAAAGCATCCAAGCACAAGTATAGAACAGAAAGAATATGAAATCTGAACATGTAATGGCAAAAGAGATTGTATTAATTGATAAGAACATGAGAAGATTGAATACAAAAAGTGTCTAAGAGTCTCTGAAGTTGAACCTTTTCTTCTACAATAGTCACAGGATTTATATCCTTTACAAAATTTATTCCAGATTGTAAATAATTGGATCAAATTTACTAAAAATAGACAGTCATAACTATTTGCTAAAAATAGGTAAAGATCCTATCTTTGTTTTCCAATCTACCTAACTCCAAAAATGATCCTACTCCTTGAACTCTTTAATAGCTGTAGTGGAAAATGAAGTAGAACTCAAACTTTCCACTTGGCAAATCAGTCACCGTTTGTTAGAGTAGGTAGGATATGTGACCAAATTCACCTTGCTGGCACCTTCAAAACTGAAACAGACCCAAAAAATTGATGCCTTTAATTATTTTCCAACCTTATAAATCATCCATGAAGTGTTTGGATCAACAAAAGTCAGTTCTATGCAAAAATATGTTTTTTCTGCACTTTTATGTGCTTTCGGTGGCTAAGAAGCAAAAATCTTGGCCTTTAAGCTACCGAAAGCTCTATTTTTTGTGGCTAATGAGTAGCTACGGTTTTCTCCTAAGCCATCGAAAATTATGTTTTAAAAATTTAATTAAAATTGGCATCACACTTTACCCTGATGCTTTAAGGCTTCAGTGCTAACCCTTTGGTGTCTCTGCAGCTTGCCTAGGGTTTGGGATGGAAGCAGCATCACAGGATGCCTCTGGGCCACAAAGTTTCATTACTACTTCTTCTAGGGTTTCCAACTTCTGGTGAGCTTGAGACTGAGGGCTTGAATTCCTTGTTTGCAACTTGGATAGCCTGATTTTCCTGTAGAGCCTAGTGTTTTCTTTCATTAACCTAAGATTACTTTCCTCCAGCTTAGTATAATTCCTTTTTATCTCCTGCAGAGAGTCATACAATTCATCTTTCCTCTTGGTTAACCTCCCATTGGTTCTTTTGATTTCCCTCTCCAAGACTTTTAGCTCATACACCATCCTCAGCAACTGATTGATTTTTTGGGATCTAGGTTTGCTGGATGAAGCGTCTGCCATTGGTTCACCTTGATCATCCTTTGGTGTAGGAGATGGAAACTCCTCCTGTCCTGTTGTAACCTGATCCTCTAGGTTAGTTCCCTGATCTTCTTCATCATTAGAATCGGAGTAAGGTAGGTTGAGGATATTTTTGTCTGGTACTGAAATCTCCTCTGCATTTTCACTAAAATCCAGGTTCATATTTTCCATCTTGGTCTTAGGAGCTGGAGAGGCCTGATCCACTGCAATTGGAGAGATGGCCCTACTCTTCCTCTTACCACTTCTAGGAGTGGAGGAATTTTTTGAAGAAGACTTCCTTTTATCCTCTAGCTGCAATTCTGTCTCAAACTCATTCCAAAATAGGAAGTATGTCCAGGCCACGTTCCTTCTTTGCAACAGTTCAAGGACAATTAGCTTGATCAAGCCATGATGGGATAGCCTACCTGCAATCTTGGTGGGCTTGGGTTTAACTAGGTGGGACATTTTAGTCAGGATTTTGTATAGGTAAAAAGGAAAGTTCAGGGGGATCCTTCCAGTGAAATGGTTCGTTAACTTGAAATGGTATATCATTACCCTATTATACCTGCCCTCACAAGTTATGTAGACTAGAATTTCCTTCAACAAGTGCTGCCATTTTTCCTCAAGCCATGATGTAGTCCAATGTTCTTCTTCCATACAATGTTCTTGTGCTTAGGCTTTAGTTAAGACCTGAATTCTACATTCTTTGTGATAGTGGTTTTGAACTAGCTTTCCCCAGTCCTTGGGAGCTCTGTTACTTTAGCAATCAGAGCCTCATCACCTGGAATTCTTCTCTACCAATCACTCCTTTAGAGCCATCAAAGGAGAGAGCAAAGGCTTATGCCACTTGCTGATGGGATCCTAGAATATTTTCACAAAACTTATAGCAGCCCGAGTCTTTCAAAAACTGACATACCTCTGGGTGTGATTCAAGTTAGCCAATATCATCCAATTCCTTTCTTAGGGAAAGTCCTCCTCCTTTCTTCATTTCCTGGATTGTTCTTCTGTACTTACAAAATTGAAAATTCAAACCCTGGAGAAGGAAATTACAGTGTTGGATTTAGGGGATCTTGGCTCAGTGAGGACACATGCAAGAAATGTGGAATGAATTAAGGAGGGGGTGCTGATTTTGAGGGAGCTGACTGGAAATTACGATTTGAGAAGGGTGACGATGTATTCTAATGAGACCCGCAAGCTAGCCAATGTCGTAATCATTCAAACTGGAAACCAATGATTCGTGGTGGTTCGATCACAGAAATGGGATAGGTGGAGGGAAAAGAGGGTTTGGTTTTATATAGGTCACTTCAATTTCATTATAACGACCCCTCTTACTAACTCATGATTTATTGTAGGTCCTATATTTTTGGTGGTTAATGGATTGATGGTGGCACTCTTCATGTTGATGGTTGCTGAGTGTGATGGATGCACCAACCATTGTATCTTCAATGCGCTTTCAGTGGCTAAGGTAGCCCCGAATTCTATTTTTAAGCTACCAAAAGCTGGGCTTTTCGGTGTCTAATGAATAGTTGAGATCATTGCCTAAGCCACCAAAAGCTGAGCTTCGAATATTTTATTAGAAAAAAGAGTCAAAAGTGTTCCAAACTTTATTAAACACCTCAATATTTCACAATGATCCTTGAAAATCTTTAAAAAAGTTTTTTTGACCTCCTATCACTACACAATATAAATCTTCTAAGTCTAATTTATTGAGGACTGATTTATTTAGGAGATAACATTGTCTATCCAAAATTCTATAGTCATTGATACATGGTTTCTTACTTCTTCCAGTTGTTCGATTAACTGGAGAGTCCACTCCCTTGGTTCTCCACCCTGACAATTTGTTTGTTTGGTCGCTAACTTGGATAACCACTTGTGCAACATAATACAAAAATCAAAAAACAAAATATCATGGATGTATGTGTAGATGTATCAGACCAACCACTCTGTTGGGTTGCACCGATATCCTTCACTTTATTTTCTTGCAAACTCTAACTCTATAGATTCCACCTAGTTCTGGACTTTCGATTTCGTGGGTTTCCACAACATATTCCTCACTAGAACAATTTAGGGTCCCAACAACATAACCATTTGTTTGTTTTTTTCCCTCTCTCTCTCCCTGGACCCAGGTTCAGTCTCTTTTGCTCAGCACAACAAAGCTTGAGATATCGTCCTGATGGAGCAGAGCTCAACAGATAGCACCTGCGACATAGATGTCATCTCACCCCAGATATCGCTCTTTTATGGGTAACTGCAAGAACCATGTTTCGACATTTGTGTGGGAGGATGTTTTAGTACATTGGATTTGTGTCAAAGCTTCCAACGAAGACCAGGGGGATTACTTGTATGCACGTTAATTCAACAAATAAGATGCGGTCCAACATCTCTTTATGCAATATTTAAGTAAATAAATAGTAGGTGTTAACCCAAAAATCCCTCACTTAGCTCTCAATGGCCTACACCACCCAATGACACCATCTCATGACCCTCATATCCCTCCATTATACCCCCACACCCTCAAAATAGATAAAGGATGAAGAAAAGGGCTTAAAAACCCCAAAAAGGAGCCCAAAATATTCTCCTAGGAGCTAAAACCCCCAAAAAGGGGATAAAACCCTAAAAGGAGCTAAAGTTAGGGAGGAAGGGTCTAAAATCCCAAAAAAGGGGCTAAAGCCCTGACCAAGGGCTTAACACCCTAAAACCCCTTGAAAAAGCTATAAAAGGAGGGTGGGGGTCACTCTCAAAAAACTTCTCCCTTGCATATTGTTATGCTGCCCGTGGATGCCTTGAGACACCTTTGCCTCTCAAGCCACCCACTCCCTCTCCTCCATTTCCATTGAGCCAAAGATCCCCATCCAAGAGAGGTGCTTCCACAAGCTAGGGCATGGTGGCCCATTTCCACTAGAGAAGGTATAGCTTGTCTTTCATGTCTTGTTTATTTTTTTTCTTTGCTTTCTAACCCTTATTTCCATTTGCAGGTTTTATGTTTAACATTGTTTTTCAGGTTTTACTATAGTTTAGGATTTGTTTACAGGTCTTTGGAGGTGGAACCCTAACTTGTGTTTGCAGAGGGGTTCACCATTGCTTCTCTCTTCTTTCTGTTCGTAGCTTAGTTTACTGTTTTGTCCATTTCCATTTCCATTTCTATTTTCTGCATTTACCCACTAGCAGGAACCTACCCTTTTTTCCTATAGACAGAAGGGAGCCATTCCTGCCCCTGTAGTAAGGAGAAATACCTGCTACAGAACTGGCGACCATACCAGGTTGATCCCACAGGATCCGTGGTCCAAATTTTTAATTTGCAAGTTTTTTATTTTTTTTCCCAAGTTTTCAAAAAATTCCTGTTAGATTCGCTTTAAATCCAGTTTATTTTCAGTTATTAGTACTGCCAAAGCCTCTTCTAGGCAAAACCAAGTCAATTTGGCCACAGTACAAGCTACTGTCGGCCATATCTGATTTTGGACCACAAAAAACCCCAAATCCAGGGTAGGGAGCTCTTATCGGGCTCTCAAAAGTGAGGTGAGGGCATACTTAATGGCAAAACAGGTGTGGCCAGGGCCCACTTAATCCCTCGATAAGTGCAATTTCAGCCTAGAAACATAGACCGTGACTTTTTCTGCATTCTGTGCGACCCCCTCGCCTGTTTCTGAAAAAATATTGTGGCCCCCTCACCAGATTTGATCAGAAATGTGTGGTTTGTCAAACAAAACTTCAATTTCAGTTTAATAGAGGTTGAATTTCAGTTTTATAGGACTGTCAGTGCAGCTCAGTTGCCTCTGAGCACACTAGTTCAATTTCAAGTTTCTATTTTTATTTTCTGCAAATCATTTCACAAATAATGTGTAAATTCCAAGTAAATCTTAATGGCTTAATCAAATGAATGTAGCCTAATTAAAATCAACCTAAAACAAACTGTCTTACTTACCCTTCCTGCTCTACCCAGTCATCACCCTCTAGGGTATTATGGGATACGACGAAGGGAAACCTCATATAGATCTAGGCACTCCACTAATATTGTTCCAAACCACTAAAACTGTATGACCTGGGAGGTAGAGGGGGTAGAGAAGGAGGGCTTCTCACGGCACTAAGCATCCTCCCTGTTGACCAACCTTGCATCTAGGAGGTGACCTGAGGATATACGGATGGGCTTATTCCCATTGTGTTGAGAGCCCAACACCTTCTCTTGGTTGAAGAGGAATATCAATGTGAGGCGGACATCTAGTTAGGCCATACACATTCAGGGTTAAAAATTGTATTTGTTCACAATTTCTGATTATTCAAGTGCATGCATACACAATGACATGAACTCTACCATGATGAATTCAGAAACCATTTGTAGCTACCAAATACCAGAAAAACAAACAAACAAATACACGATACCAACTAATTAACCCAACTTAGTTCATGACGCTGAGTGAGCCTTAAAATTTACCAATTTACACTAAGTACAACCAATATGCGGTCTTTGAGGACATAAGTCCCTGACTGCTTCAACTGTGGGAAGTACTTGGGCTCTGCCCAGAAACTCATTGTGAGGAGTACCACAGGAACCCCAAAGTAGCTGGCCGTTGAGAGGAATTGCCAAGTGAAATGGGCAACGACCCCTTTTGATTGAGTAGAAACACCTATGAGGAAAAATCCAAGCGCTGTCTTTTGGCAGTCTTTGTGGCCAAGTGACCACCTACATCCAATAGGAAGCCATTGAAACTGGGGTCCAAACATCATTCCCACCAGTTTCAGACATGAAATCTAACACAATTGATCCTTCAAGCTCTTCCTCACGCCGAAGAGGCGAACCACCACCATTTTGAACAATCAATCGACACCATCGAAGACGTTCTCAGCAATATCCCACACCATCAATAGACCACACAGCCTATGATTCTAATTCAGAACCATACCAGTCTAAACCAGACCTCCATACTGCACCATCAAGCCCCATGGCTAGTGGAAATCCAGATCCATTTTTCGGAATAACCATAGCAAGTGGACCCATGTCCACATCACAACCTGGCAAGTGGCCCAATAACACTCATGCAGACTATCATCAGTCTACTACGACCACCTATAGTGACCAACCAAGCTGGCCCACTGACAGCACACGAGGGCAGTAGCCCTTCCACACACACTGCCCCTCTTGCCACACAGGGTGCAGTGGATCGTCCACTTACATTTCCCCTACTATCATACATGGGGGAAATGTCCCCGCCACTCATACCATCCCACCCACAACACTTGGGGGCATTGGCCCATCCGCAATGGTGCAACCGCAAGCACCCCAAGCTGTGCAAATGCATTATGCACCTGCAAACTCCACCACCATCGCAGCCCCATCCCACATAAACCTGGGGTCAAATCTACCATCCATGGCTCATCTTAACTTGCTTAACTTGTCCATATTAACAAATGACCCCATTCGCCATCACGCCTTTTGGCCTCTAATGCAAACTAAGATGCCATCAGACATCCCCAAGTTTGAAGGAAAAGCAGGGAAATGTCCCCAAAACCACATAATGACATTCCATCTATGGTGCTCATCCAACAACATCGTAGATGATTCCATTAGGCTGAGGCTATTCCAACGCACACTTATAGGTGTTGCGGCCAAATGGTACATTGAGCTACCGCAGGCCAAATACCTGGACTTCAACTCCCTAGCTTTCATGTTCCTACAGTATTTCCAACTCCTTGTCAGATATGACAAAGGGGTGTAGATCCTATTATCCTATCGCCAAAACACCACCACTCATATAACAGACCATATCCATGAGTCACGACAACGTCATAGTCTATGCAAAATCCAACTTGATGATAGGATCTTCTTGGATTGGTTCCTTAAGACCTTTCTCCCACCCATAGCAAAGGACATCGCATCCAAACATCCCCAATCCAAAGAAGAGGCCATACTGAAAGCTCAATAGTTTGATCTTATCTACGCTCAGTCTAGATACCTATACACCATCATTCCAGATGCTCCCCATCCGAGTACCTCCTACCGTGATGCACCGGGGGCATCCCATGCTGTGGACGACATCATAGGATTGGTCTCCCAATAGTCACAGCCTCGACCGAAACCACCTGCCATTACACCACAACCAAGAAACAATGCTAGTGTTGCTTACAAGAACCAAGCTCCGGACTATGCAAGAAAGGTGTCTCAGTCTGGAGCAACAACTTCCTACGCATAGGCTGCACCACCACAGTAGGCTCAGGCCATGGCTTAGCCAACACAATAGTATGTGGGGAAAATTCCCACATTTGTGGCACCACCACCCCCACAAATCTACTATGCATCACCAGTGAAACTAGTTCAAGCCCCCGCCCTAGCTCCACCCACTTCGTTGGGACAAGTGTTTGCACAACAAAACCGCCCCAACCAGCCTGTCCCCAACAATCAGCAAGGGAAAGCTAGAAATAACCGACCCCACAATCAAGGCAATAACCAACCGCAGGGAGGCGGTCAACAACCAAACCCTCCCAACAATGCTGTGGAAAACTGACCAGCCCAAAACCCCCCACGAAAAAATGCACCAAGACGCAACGCTTCGTTGCACACAAACCAACTGTGCACACTCTGTGATGTTTATGGGCATTACACATTTGAGTGTCCCCTTATGGCTCATGCTAAGCAGGCCATTCAAAACGAGGCCCAACAAGCCGCCAACGTGGCAAATCAAGCCCAAACCAACCCAGCACCACAAGGACCTCCCCCCATGGTGCTTCAAAACCCACTACCAGTCCAAGGATTGGTGGCAACTGCCCCCCCTCCCCAACCCTATCCTAATGCTCTGGGGGCACCTCCCATTGCCGAAATAGGTGTTTACCACCTGCTAGCCATGACAACTGAAGAGGTCAACTTGCAAACCCGACGAAATCAGTACGGTACCAATACCAAACCTGCTGACACATTAGAGGCATCCACATCTAAGACAGTCAACCTGCCTCTTCAGTTACCCCCATTCCTGCGCGCCCTTCCCCCATATGTAGGATTGCCAATAACACCACGGCTAGAGCTGCAGTCAGCTATAGCATTATGGATGATTTGGACCAAATTCCCACTGCCATGTCTTCTCTTGAGGTGCTTAAAATGTGCCCAATGTAGCGGAAAGCCTTACTAGCCACCCTTGGGGCATTAGACCCCCCAAATCCAAGTTGATCACATTCGACATGGAAAATGAGGAACCACGCATGCCATCGATCATTGCCTTTCAAATATCGGTGTCCATCTGGAATTTGGTTGTGCACCGGTGCATAGTGGATGAGGGGGTATCCATGTGCGTTATGTCCACCCTGGTTTGGAAAAAACTTGGATCACCAATTCTGTAACCATCCTCCACAACCCTACGGGATTATGATGGACATCCCACTAAATCCCAAGGAATCCTCCCCCATGTCCCCATTACATTAGCCAAGAATATAGTGTTGATCGACATAGAGGTTGTCAATGCTCAATGGGACTACAACCTTCTCCTCGGAAGAAGTTACATGTACGCCATGCAAGCTGTCGCATCAACTATCTTCGGTCTCATGATGTTTCCCCACGAAGGGAATATTATGAAAGTTGATTATCTCACCTACCATGATTCGCAAGGGTTAATGGCACCTGCCAATGTTATCCCTACCATCACCACCATTGAGCTATAATGGGTGACCACACACACTAATGTTGTCCCTACAACCAACACTATGGTTGAAAACACACCAGCCTCCCCATTGTTGAATGTGGGCCCTGGGTTGTTTGCCGATACCTCCATGACGGCTCCTTTCCCATTAGTGTCACCACCACGAACACAAAATGAAACTACAAACTTGTGCATGGTCTCATCAAGCACCGTTGCACCCAAACAACAATCGTAGCCGCAGCCCCAACCACAACCACAACATCGTCCACAGTCGCAACACCAACAACAACTGCAACATCACTCGTAGCAGCAGCATTATGCATAGCTGCAACCACAACCAGATCCCCACATGAAACCATTAGGGATTTATTTGGGCTCATCCCCAGTCCATACGATTCCATTCGTCTTCCCCCCACCTGGTGTCATGAGCAAGCCGGTCATGGCCACCTTAATCCTACCCAACTTTACGTTGGGAATCCCGATGTGGTATCTTGATCCACCAGCTCAACCAGCAATGCCCCAGGTTTTCTTAACCTCGGTGCAACCCATCATGGTTGAGTCTCACCCTCCACCCGCTCCATAAAATCCAATAGCTGCAGCTACACCTGCCCCATTGCACCCGAAAAGGGCCATGGGCAAGAATGCCAAAGCCACTGTAGAACCATGACAAGTCCTACCTTGTGCAGTCTACAAACAACAGGGCCATCCAACTCAGAATTGCCCTGAAATTCCAGTGATCCGTGCGCATTTAGATGCCATGGATACAAATGAAAACATCCCCGTGGTTGAACTCCCAACCGCACTAGTAGTCAAGAACAAGGCATTAAGTACAAACCATGCTTATGCCCTTTGCGGCTTGTATGGACATTACTCCCACCATTGCCAAGATTTGCCTGAATTTTGAATGGCTCTCGTTGACCTCCATCACCATTCCCTTGAGTCTGTGATCACCTTGATCGAAGAAGTTCACCCACCACCTCCTTCGTCAGACACCATGTCCATTTACATGATGTCCATCTCCACCGACCCACTCATCTCCTCCTCCAACAATGGTCCATTAGACCTGTCTCTTCGTTGCTTCAGCAATGGCGAGGAGATACTTGAAGTTCTAACTGCCCTAGAATACCCATGAGATGACATGAAGCATCGCTCATTCTTCCTCCCGGAAGAAATGGTGTTGTAGTCTGACCAGTTTTTTGTGGAGACCAAATATTTCATCCATGGGAAGTTCGACTGGTTAAAGAACCCAATCCCAGCACCAGATGCCTTTGAAGAAGGGAATATGGTGAACATTTTTCCAACCATTAAGATCAACATCTCAACCAATTCTGAGATTGTTGAAGAAATCATGCTGGGGGCATCTTGCTCCCTGGAAGAGGTTGATGCCTACAAAGATATCTTCCAAGAATTCCGTGACATCTTTGCTTGGTCGTATACTAAAATTCCTGACTTAGATCCATCCATCATGGAACACCACATCTACACATGGCCTGATGTGGCACCTGTATGCCAAAAGCAATGACCCATCCATCCATCCAAAGTGGCTGCGGTGAAAACCGAGATAGAGAAGCTGCGCACAGCCAGCTTTATTTATCCCATTGCATACACCACTTGGGTTTCTAATCCTGTTCTCATGAATAAAAAATAGGGTACCATTCATGTTTGCATAGAATTGCACGACCTCAATGGGGCATGTCCCAAAGACAACTTCCCCACACCTTTCATTGATCAGATCATTGATGCGTGCATCAGACATGAAGTATTTTCCTTCATGGACGGTTTTTCCAGATATAACCAAATCCAAATCCAGAAAGAAGACCATTATAAGACAGAATTCACAACCCCAAGGGGCACATTCGCATACTAGGTCATGCCCTTTGGCCTTAAAAATGTTGGATCCACCTTCCAATGCACCATGACACACTACTTCCACGACCTCATTCACATCATGTTGGCTTGTTTCGACAACCTCATCGTGCATTCGCAGAAGAAAGCACAACACATAGATGACTTGCGACAAGTATTAATACGATGTCACTAGTGCAAAATCCACTTGAACCTGTTTAAGTGTCTTTTCTGTGTCCCCTCAGGCTGTCTACAAGGATTCATCATGTCACACAAAGCAATGACCACTAATCCTTGGAAAGTCCAAACGAATTTCCCTCTAACATCATCCGTTTGAGTGACAATGTTACATCTTGTATTATAGTCTATCCATTTTTTTTTTACACATTTTTCAAAATTGAGTCTTATGTATCATTTCCTCTCATTGCTTCAGATGGAGCACACCTCAAACCGGTATATGGGATTCGCAGATGGAGCAAGCAGATGATCTCCGAACCTCACCTCGGCTACATGGGTAATCTACTCCCCATCTCACAAGTTGATCCACATCGATGGAATATGCATAGGCATCACAACCAAAAACCAAGCTGAATATGATGGTGTCAATGGCCTTTTGGCCACCGCTCTCCAATTAGGCATTCACCATATCGATGTCTTCTTAGACTCCCAGCTGCTTGTTTCTTAGTTGAACAACCACTACCGAGTACGTGATCCCTGGCTCTTTAGAAAGTACCTGCGCACTAAATAGATGGTTAGAACATTTGAATCCATCACATTCACAGATGTTCCGAGGAACCTCAATAGTGTCGTAGATCAAATGGCCAATGATATTCTAAATTGGTACATCCACAACCGCATATAGGAAACATACAACCATAACATCATGCATAATCGTGTCTAAAAAATACACACACAGTGTAATAATGCATCACATAAGCATTTGCATTCCACAGCATCATAAAATACTTACAAAATAAAACCATAAAAGCGCATCCACATGTGTCAATATATATATATACACACACATATATATATATATATATATATATATATATATATATATATATATATATATATATAAATCGATCAATTGCATGTCCAAAACATGTCCAATACAAAATGAGAAGCCACATATGCTTTCTCAGCAGGATACACATAAGCGACACAAAAACCCCTAAGTGCACCAACGCACTAGGGATAGCCTCACTAGGATACTAATCAGACTTAGACTCATCATCTGACTCGGTGTCATCATCTTCCAAAGAGGACTCATCCTCTGTAGGAAGATCACGTCTCGCCACCTGGAGAAAGTGCTCACAAGCCACCGCCATCTTCCTCATCACACCAGTCAACTTTGGAGGAAGGTTGTGAATAGCAGCGATCATATCAGTACTCAGGTGCTGCCATCCATCATCTGACACTCTATTGGCAAGCTACTCCATATACGACACCAGTCTGTCTATATCCTGCTACCACCTGTTGGAGCTCTCGATAGGAATCGTCGTGGGAGCCATGGTAACAACCCGCCTCCGATGCCCGAGTGGCGGTCGAGGACCAACATCTGCACATACAAACAAGGACACCATCAGTCCACATATATCAATATGAAAACTACCAACCAGCTCAACTACACTATGTATAAAGATGAAAATAAAAACATCACGCATACATACCAACTGGTATCCACATCTGGCCAGGAGGTCGGGGCATTTCAAGGTCTCCCTGGAAATCCATACCCACATACGGGTACTCCTCGATCACTACAGGAAGCTGGAGCCACTGCTCCAACAACTCTATAAAAAAGTGGCCCACTCTACCACCACCCTCCTAGATCATCATCTGGCACCATCTGTACATCCTCAGCTCCCGAAGACCACTGTCCTGCACAGCCCGATGAGGACGAAGTGTAGGTACTTTCGCAAGGAAGAAAGCACACAAGAAGGAGCTAAAACAAAAAATAGCGCCAATAGTCTTTGACTTGTTCAACTGACACCGAACAGCCTGTAGATACATCAGGCCCCATGCATAATACGTGACACCTATAGTACTCTCTACTTGCTGTAGCTGACCACCAGAAATCTTGTGGCTCCCCATGGAACCCAAGATATGCTGTATTAAGGTCCCCACTACGCGTGTGGACAATTCCTCAATGTCACACATTAGGATGTATGAACCATGCATGTACGACGTAGCGTAACGGTGTCAATCACACAGATCCTCCAATGTATCCCCCTGAGATAGCACAGGTACCAAGTCACCAACCAATACCAACATAGGGAGCCCAGTAATGAAGTATACATCTGCTAACGTAATCTCAATGCACTGGCCCTAAAATAGGAACACCTCCTCATCAACATCCCAAAAACCTATCAGTGTTTGCATCAGCAAACGCAAGCTCCGCATGAGGGGTATCCTCATAAAATTCAGCAATACGCAACATGATAATGCATCTCTAACATTCCCATCATGTAAGGATGCATCCCTGACACTCTTGTAGTCTCTCTCTCTCTCCACTTGATCTCTGGAATCCTGCACAAGCAAAAACCCTAATGTGAGCCACTGCCATCATCAAAAAACACCCAAAAGAGGCTAGGGCACACCTGTTTGGGCAAAAGGAGCACCTAGGGTGCTCATAATTTCCCCATAGGTGCAACCATAGTGCACTTTTCCTTCAAAAGGTGCAACTTGGACCCCCTGAAACCCCAAACTGCTCATGGGGGGCCTCTAGGTGAACAAATCCAGCAAATAATCCACCAAAAAGATGAGTCTCAGTGAGAGCTTTTACCTGCAAGTCGCAGCATGCGAAACCATCGGTCGGATCAAAAGAAATTAGAAAATGAAGAATTAGGGCCCACCTCTCCAACTCCATAATGAACAGTGACAATGACACTTCACCATGTGGACCCCACCCTTATATAGGCCTCGTTTGACCTAATTTCTTCCAATTGACATAACAGAACCATATAGACTCCATTTGAGATGCCATTTGCACCAATGGTTTCAGAATTACGCCCTATATCTATTTATGAGACCATTGTATCATGTTTAATAAATCAATTTCGAGACCATTTCCCACCATTCACCTTGATTTATGAGCCATGACATGACGATGCAAGTGTCTATGGACCTGTACTTGTATCACACTTCCCGACCGCAACTCATGCAAGTTTTCGGGCCACCACCTATTAAGGAATGTAATTTTTATATTTTATTTTTGTATTTTTAACACATAGTTGTATTTTCCATTCACTACACCTTACGCGGTCCGCTAGACCACTGTCCACAAACCAATTTATTTATCTTGCACGTATTTGGCATGTAAGTGCCCCCAGACTTGTACTCACATCGCATGTAGTCAAGTCCATCCATTGCAACACACACACTCTCATGACCTCTGTCTAAGAGCCATCTCAATTTGTGTGCCTCTGCCACACCGACTCGCGAGCCTCTGCCATGATATATCCCATGCATGTATTGGTATGTTTGAGAGCCTTATGCTCCGTCCATACTACGTGGATGACCTTTGGACCTCTATCCACCATCCCGACATGGGGCACCTCCTGTGCCACCACAATCGGTTGACCACATCGGATTTTTGTTTAAGCTCTTTTCTAACTCCTTAAAACAATGAAAAGATAGCCGAGTGTAGCTGCTTCCTTTCCTGCTTGCTAAAGTATAGGAAATCACATCTACATCAACTCATTTAACTCCTTTTGTGGACCATGTAGACCAGTCAAATGAAAAGGACACCTTTGGCACACTCAAGCCAAGACTATTCCCCTCTGCATACTTTTATGCTTTCTCAGGTAGAGGGGGCACACTTTACGAAAAATCTCACTACTGGTTGTCGTTAAGCTCTTTTCCAGCTGTCTCATCAAGAAAATATTGCCGAGCAAACTTGGTTTCATTCATGCTCGTAAAAGTATCTGAATGACCATCTAGTCAGTATAGGTTTAACCTTTTCCAGCCTGATTGGACTACAAACGGTAAAGAAGTCTCTCATCCCCTCCAGGATGGGCGAGCTCTCCTATGTATGCTTTTATTCTTTTTCGGGCAAAGGAGACTACCCACGAAAAAAATCCCCCACTGGAGTCTTCTTCATGCTTTCGGACTCTCTAAAATTGAAAGCACCATCGAGCATTTACCTTATCGAGATCACCAAAAATCCACGAGATCGTACCACAATGGTGTCCCTAGACACCACCCCACAATAAATAGTTTGGCAGCATTCCCACATTGGGTCTCCTTTGTTCAGAGTAATCTACAATGTGTCTTCCTTGGATCCCATCAATTTCAAAAGTGTCTACCTCCTCTAAGCATTTCCCATCTGCAGCAACATTCCCGGTATTACATCATTGCCTTGGCTAGGGGTAGGTCTCCCTCTGTCGACACCAACACACATATTCCAGAGGATAGACCCAGAGGTCCTTGTATCCTAGTTCCATTAATTTCATTGATGAGTTCCTCCGACCACTTGAGAGGAGTCCTTAGTGCCTCTCAAGAAGGTTTTTTCTCACGTGCTTGACTCCAACTACATCATCGCACCATTGAGATTCGTACAGGGTTTGGTCCGCACAATACTTGGTCGAAGATCCCGGATGTCACCTTACTCTAGTACATTGATGAGTCTACTAAAGGGACCTAAATAGGTTATGTCCCTTGTGATTTTAAGGTTGCATTGGAGATAGTGTTCAGAAGCCCCAGCAGTGCTTCTATATACCTTTATGATTGATGCAACATACTTGTACCACAGAGACTCTGACTCTGAATCAGCGAGTCCATACAACTATGTACCGTTCCAGATCTAGCAGACCGTCAATCATGAAGATATAACATTCCATGAGAATGCCATGGGTCCAATATACCAGATCAACATTTTATTCAGCCTCATGTGGAGGAAACCATTATTGTAACATCATTTGTATATGATCGACTCTTGTATTTTACAGCATAGATCAAATTATTCTTTCGACATTGTCACAAGCATGGAGATGTCTGCCTCGTCCATATACATGTCACACATTATTTGTATCTCACCCATTGATGGGAACCATATTAATACAAAAACCAAAAGCCACCATGCCTCAGCCCCAGAAGCACCACCTCTACATAGAAAATCCTATGATGTCCATTGGCCATACGTTGAACTCCTACCCTCACACATCAGGGAGCAATTTGTTAACCCAAAAATCCCCCACTCAGCTCTCAGTGGCTTATACCACCCAAGGACAACATCTCACGATCCTCATATCACTCCAGTAGACCCCCACACCCTCAAAATAGCTAAAGGATGAATAAAATGGCTTAAAAACCCCAAAAAGGAGCCTAAAATAGTCTCCTAGGAGCTAAAACCCCCCAAAAGGGGATAAAACCCTAAAAGGAGCTAAAGTTAGGGCAAAAGGGGCTAAATCCCTGACCAAGCGCTTAAAACCCTAAAACCCCTTGAAAAAGCTATAAAAGGAGGGTGGGGGGTCACTCTAAAAAAACTTCTCCCTTGAATATTGTTATGCTTCCCGTGGATACCTTGAGACACCTTTGCCTCTCAAGCCACCCACTCCCTCTCCTCCATTTCCATTGAGCCAAAGCTTCCCATCCAAGAGAGGTGCTTCCACAAGCTAGGGCATGGTGGCCCATTTCCACCAGAGAAGGTATAGCTTGTCTTTCATGTCTTGTTTACTTGTTTTCTTTGCTTTCTAACCCTTATTTCCATTTGCAGGTTTTATGTTTAACATTGTTTTACAGGTTTTACTGTAGTTTAGGATTTGTTTGCAGGTCTTTGGAGGTGAAACCCTAACTTGTGTTTGTAAAGGGGTTCACCATTGCTTCTCTCTTCTTTCTCTTCATAGCTTAGTTTACTGTTCTATCCATTTCCATTTCCTTTTTTATTTTCTGCATTTACCCACTAACAGGAACCTACCCTTCTGTCCTATAGATATAAGGGATCCATTCCTGCCCCTGTAGCAAGGAGAAATCCCTACTAAAGAAGGCATGCAACATAATAATATCTAGCAATACAATGCGACCATCATACATCTATCCATTTGTAAACAAATCTACAGTCATTCATTCACTACAATAAACACACATATATCTAAGCTACTTTCAACATTCACACATATAAACAAAATATAACATGGAAACCCATATGGGAAAAAACCACAAGGAGCTTCTCATCTGGCATGAGGAAATAGATGCACCTTTCATTTGCGCACTAAGCTATAGACTCTTCCTCCCTCTCATGCTCTTTGATATTCTGTCTTTCTCTTTCTACTCTACTTCTACTAGCGATCCCAACACAACTTGGATTGACTCAACCTCTCCTACTCGTCTGTGCACTTAGCTGCATATCCTTCACTCTGATGCACTCAATGATCCAAATCCATTAAACAACAATTCCTACTGAGTCTAGCTTAAGAGCTCAGTCCGTCAATGTTTGATCATGAACCACTACTGCTAGTCTTGCTCAAGCGTCTTACAAAGAGTCGAACCAACCTTCTAGAAGATAGAAGCTAGATATAACCCATATAGAACTTGGGTTCCTTCTTTTATATCCCTATTACAGACTCAATACAGATCCCATACATGCTTGTTACAGACTCAATACCAACTCGATACAGACTCTATACAGACTCATTACAGACTCCCTTTATGTCGCTATCTCACTAGACTTACTATATCCAGCCAACATGTTGTCTTTCCTATTCTAGCAACACATAATGGGGGGCACTATAGGAATTCCTTAAAAATATTCCTTCACTCATGTGGTTTCTGTCAGCTCCAGCTGAGCTCGTACCCATGCTTGTTAAGTCCTGTCGTTTTCTCAATAGTATGCCTTACTGTTGTTTTCTAGTCGTTATGCTATTTGCATGCCTGCTTCAACTGATATTCTATTATACTATCTCCTGTCACCTTCTATTCTTCTATCATGGCTTAATCATCTAGCACAACTTCCTCTTCCAGCATCTTCTCTTTGTCTTCTTATTCACTTTTACTTCCTATGTCACATCCTCCTTTCCCTTCTCCTTTATGCTTCTTCCTTAGTCGTAGCTCCTTCCTCTTCTCCTTTATGTTTTTTGGGCTTAGGGAAAGCACACAAGAAATAAGTGAAAACAAAGAAAAGGGCAAGAATCAATCCACCGTGCAAGCACAAATAAGGAAAAGGAAGCACACGACAAGGATAGAAGAAATCTGTGCAGACAAGCAAATCTATGTGGACAAAGAAAACTCCATAGAATAAGGAATATGTGCAAAAGATGTCACCTATGCGGAAAAGGGAAACTACTCAGAAGGAATATGTCGCAGGGTAAAACTGTAGCACAAGTGTAAAATAATGCCAAAAGTGATAGGATGATCGTGGGTGCTGAAGTCGGCTTAATTTGGAAGATGCCACACGAGTGAACACATGCTATAAGTAGGGTCGTTAGTGTCTCGTGTCAAGTAATGATCACCACAACTGTAACCTGGGTGGTGGCCGATGGTGACAGTTAATGGACTTCATGTATGCAGTCGACCCTGCGTGGTCATGTAAAATAGTATAAATAGGAGGGATTCAATAGTTAGAAGGTTTCCTTTTAGGTTGATTTTATGTTGTTGTTAAGGGGATGGTTTCTTTTATGTTGGTGGTTGCTGTTAGTTTACTTTTTGGTGGATTTTTAGATCATTGTTAGTTTCTTTTGATGGGTTAATAGAGGGAAGCTGTGAGATCTGAGTGGTAGATTAGTTGGAAGTTTGCAGGATGTAGTCGAAGGTAGTGCAGTAGAAGGGAAGCTCTACTAGAGAGGTGCATATGCTAGAGGATTCGATCAAGGCCATGTGCGGATTAGTAGAGGGTAGCAGTAGTTGGGAGAAATAAGACAGAGAGCATGAGACCAAGAAGGAGTCTGAGAAGAAAGTTAGATCCAAGACATTCTGCAGTCAAATGCAGGTGAAAGGCACCATATATTTCTCATGCCAGATGAATAGATCCTTGTGGTTTTTCTCGGATGGGTTTCCACGTGAACTCTCCTATGTGTTGATGATTGAATGTGTATGGTTGTGTGTGTTTATGTTTATGTTTACGTTGATGATGCAAGTCCTATCATTGTTGAATGAATGCCGTACTGTCAATGGAAGTATGAATGCATGAATAGGTTCTTATGCGCTGCTTCTGAGTATTAGTTTATGTTTACGTCGCAATCGTTGTTGTACGTCAGTTATATTGCGCCTGTCTGTTAGCTCATGTTTATATTCTTCTATGTTTAAAGTACTAAGGTCAAATCTATGTCACACCGATAGTAGTTAATAAAATATATGCACAGTGTGTGCTACATTTCGGTGTAAATGACACCATCCTCACAGCTTGGTCGAGTTCCTTGGTCGTGCACCAAGGGACTATAATCCCTCAACGAATCTCAGAAACATGGTTCTGGCGGTTACCCATCAAATAGATATCTCGGGTGAGACTATGCCTGCTTTGTGGGTGTTTCCGATGGGGCTTTCCCTGTCAGGATGGTATCTCAGGTGTTTGTTGGGTTGATAGGCTGCGCAGAACCTGGGTAGCGTGAGTTAGGAAAAGTGGCCAACAAATGGTTCCGTTGTTAGGACCCTTTCGATCAAGACAAGGGAAATGTTGTGGCACCTGACCAAGAGTGAAGTCGAGGGTTGGATGTAGTCGAAGACGTTGATATTCGCGCAGAAGGAAAGAGAGGGTTCGTGGCTAAGCCTTGAGAAATAGTTACAATGATATCTATATTCAGATATCCATGAAAAATTTTTCACAGAATTTCCCATTATATTGCAAGAATGGTTGCCGGAGTTAGAAACTCGGCAGATTAACTTCCAGAAAAGAGGATTAGCTGAGTGGACCGACAAGTTAATGCAAGAAGTAGCGCAATTAAGTAACCCTATTTCAAAATCTGTTGATTTTTGGATTGATAGAATATTATAAGGATATGTTATTGAGTTTGCTGTGTAAGCGATAAACTCATATAGCGAGGCAGAGAGACATTTTTTCCAAGGACCTCAGGGAAGGTACCTTATGTCTATAAACCTATGGATTAAAATGCTCGTTTATGAAAAGGGTATTTTACAACTCAGTGATTGAGTCGCGTAGTCCATGAAGGGGATATTTTGTCAAAAGGTTAGGAGTAATATGGAAGGTAGTAAAAAGAAATGTTCTGAGGAAGCCCAGAAGACGATTTGGACACGGTTGGAGAAACCCACCAACAAAGCCTCGTCGATAGGGATTCTCACTCTGTCAATTCCCAACCAGCATGATCTCCCTGAGCACCGGCCCAAACAGGTTTTACCTTTCCCAGAAACATCCACAGAGCAGAGGAAGTCTCATTCGATATGTTCAAGGGAGAGCTTCCAGAATCGAGTTTTAGGCAGTGAGGACGGAGGATATGTGGATCCGACGGGGAGACAACATAAATATTGGATCCAAAACTATGTAGTAGACATTAAATCATTTCCATAACTTTAGATTGCATCATACATTTGTCGCAGTATCATTAGTGCAACGACATCACTTATAAAACATTTCAACTCATAATGCAACAAAAATGTAATAGACTTAAAACATATTGCATCGACATCAATATAGCAGAAATGGAATAGAAAATAGTGACATTATAATATATCACAACATCATAATAGATCTAGATTACAACAACATCACAATAAAACAAATTGCAACATCATAACATAAAAAGATAATATTTGTGCAACAATTGCCATATCATATTAACTCTGCGCAAATGATCCAAAAGGACAAGTCTTCTCCACAACTAGATGCTGAATACATCAGAAAATAACCCAGATAGATCGTAGATACAACAAAAAATTCTTCAAAACCATATCGCACTAGACCTCATGTGATAATAATAAGGTTTTCGATCAATCCCATCGATCATCAGATGTCTATTTAATTGCAAAGCTAGTTCTATAAATAGGCTTGCACCTTCACATTGAAGGTACACTTATAACTAACTTATAACTGTTAATGACCTATTGTGACAAAACTTGGTCAAATAATATATAAAATATTCAAAATAGTTATTCTTCCACCCATTGCGCTGATCTGGCCTTGCACGGTACCGCGTGAGCTTACGCAGCTGCTGCAACACTATGCAACTCACTTACCAAAACCCCTGCCAACAGACACTGGATTCTTATTAAGTGGAAGGAGGTTCTGGTTAGGAAAGAGGAGGAAGGTAGTAGGAGGTAGGAGCACTTATATCCTGCCCAAGGAAGGTGAATATGGATGTGAGTCACACCTAGATGAAGTGTCCTATGATGAAGAGGAGGTGTATAGCTCGATTTCAGAGAGAGAAGAATTAAAAGAGTCTACAGAGATGCCTAGGACAGGATGCGACTACAAAATTCCAAGAATATCCCCTAAAGTGAGACCTAGAATTTCCTCACCTGAACTGCTTATGAACACTAGTAGTCCTAGTATCGGGACTAGTGCACAAGGAGGCCCATCAATGACCCCAGTAAATCCAACAAATCTAGGGAATCGAGTGAACAACCCCAACCTCCACCCTAATGGAGGGGACAGATGTTAGACTACCCACATTCAATGGGAATGGAACAAAGGATCCAGAACAACACTGGTTCTCTGCGAGGCGGTATGGACGGTCTGCTTCAGTAAGAATGATGACATCCAAAAAGTGCAAATGATTACGATTCTGTGGTGCCATGCATTGGATTGGTATATGAAGTATTGTGTAGTACCACTGAGGCAACTGCAGAGGACTATTGAGGAGATTCAACATGCAATGATATCAAAATTCAGAAAATCCACAATCTGAATCCCAATGTATAACCGAGATCAAGGAGATTAAACAGCATCCAACATAAAGAAGATGGGACTTTGATTAGCGGTTCAAAATGCTGATGGCCAAAGTAAGCTTCTAGATGTCGAACGTGCAGCATAAAGAGTAGTTTATTGTTGTGCTACTGCCACACATTAGAGGACCACTCATGGAGAAAAATATTGCGATGCAAACGGAGGCACTGGAATTGGCAATGACGCTAGAGGCTTCACCTATTGGAGATGGCACTGCGGGAATGATACAGATTCTATCATAACTGGCTAATCTGAAAATTAAACTCCAGGACATAAAAAGAGGAAAAGAGGTGCAGGAATACTTCTAGTGTATGCGATGCCAGACAAATGGACATACCTAGGATGACTGTCTGACTTACATGAACTAAATCTCGTATGGTGCGCCAAACCCATTGAGTACCCATGGGCTTCCCTGGTGTAACATATAGCAGACCAGGGGACACCATGATGTAGATTGCATGTTCCTGGACAAGATGGTATGTACCCTAGCTAGTTTGTATTGTAAATTTTGTAGATTTGTAGGCCATGATGATAAATACTGTAGGTCCTACCAAATTATGAGAGAGAAAATGGTAGATGCATATCTAATGAAGACTAAGGAGCAAATAAATATTAAACATGAACAAACGCAATTCCATCCTATTCCTCAGTTTCATCCTACATAGCAGTTTCAGAGTGCGCCTTAGTTTCATCCTGTGCAGTAGTTTCAGATGGCACCGCAGTTTCAGAATGCGGCCCCATATAATTTGTATCAACAGCAGTATCAACAACCTCCACAACCTTAGTTGAGGGGGGGTGGCAATTACAGGGTCCAAGGAAGAGGAGGATTTGGTTGAGAAAGAGGGCCAGTGGTATGCTACAATTGCGGAGTGCAGGGCCACTTTGCTAGAGACTTCCCTGAACCTGTGAATACTTGCTCATATTGCAAATAAGAGAACAATGTGGAGAAATTTCCACAACTTATTGCTAGATGGCAAGCTCGGATGGTTGGAGTAGCTAACCCAACACCAAATGCTGCGTTGAATAATCCCAACCTGAATTCTAATTCCAACATACAGATGATAGTCGCAGAACCATGAGAACCAAGTGTAGCTGTGCTAACAAGGGGAAGTGCTGTGACGGGTGTAGATCAACCTACGTAGATAGAGCCTGTGGCGCAAGCACAATTGCAGGTATGGACCATCGCGAAAAATAAATCACCGACTGATGTTCAAAAGTAGAAGCACATATTCATGGATGTACACCTAGAGTTCGTAGGAACGGAGCAACCATCCACCTCAGGCCAAGTGAAAGATATGCTTGAAAGATTCTAGAAGATATTCAAATAGTAGACTATAGGCAAGAATGCAGATAAGGTTAGTAATCTCAAACCATTCCTGTCAATTTCTTTGGCTCTAATCAAGGACAATGACGCATTTGTAGAGTTGGAAGCGCTTATAGAAACTCTTTGTTAGGAACCCATGTCAATCCCTCTCTTTACTATGTTAGTATATTGTTGTTGGACGCATATGCTTTGTAAGTCGTCCCATAGTAATTGTTGATCCATAGTTTATATTGGCCCATGATTTTGACCCATAGTATTGGCGCCTATTTTGGTATATAAGTGTGTGTTGAGGCCAAGGAAGGCACCGTGAAGTTATTTTGTATTGAGCTTGCTCAAACGAGGTTGCCCCCTCGAAGTGGCCTACGATTAATATAAAAGTGATTTTGAGTTCTGCTGCTATATCTTGTATTTTGATTAATTATTTGCTGCAGGGTCCTCACATCTGGTATCAGAGCACTTTCCTTAGCACACGTGGGAAATTTTTTTTTTTTTGGTGGCGACTTTCAGATCAATTTATGAAACTTTTGGCACAAAATCAGAAGAAACAGATTGCATATCTGAATTCCTCTTTAAAAAATACACAGTTTCAAAAAAAAAATCATCTCATTTGGAGTTCTAAAAGTGGAGATATCGCGGATTTAAAATCCGTAATTTTTCAGAATTTCGGTGACGGCCGCGGAAATTGCGACGCGAAAATCTTCTGACCGAGTGCCCAGATTTTGATTCTGATTTCATGGGTAGAAGCAGAGTGGTTGTTCCAGTTCCAAAAACTATCTATAATAGCGATTCTGATTAATATAGATCAGATTTTTAAACATTTGGAGGAATTTCTGCCCAATTTTTTTTCTGTTGCAGGTTTGGATCTGGGAATAATCCCTATCCGCTTAACTGTGGGAAGTACTTGGGAATAAGCCCTAAAAATCATTGTGAGGAGTACCATAGGAACCCTAAAGTAGCTGGCCCATTGAGAGGACCTGCCAACGAAAAGGGCAACGACCCCTACCTGATTGACTAGTTCCCACTCGTGAGGTAAACCAAGAGCTATCATTTGTGGCCAAGAGGTTATCAGTTTTACCTGAGCCGTGGAGTGAAGGGTACTGCCCCAATACACAAGCCGTCAGACACCATTGGTGGCCGAGTGAATCCCTTGAACCGATAGGAAGCCGCACATACCTGGGGTCCATATCTATTTTCAGTTGCACAATTGCAGATTTCCTCTGTCCAGAACTATTGCCGGTCAGTTTCGTGCCATTGCAGATCCATCTATTGCCGATCACTTCCGCGTCGTTGCAGATCCCTTCCTGAAAAATCTCCTACTTATGGTTGTCACCCGCACAGGAGCAACAATCATGGAGGAAGCACTTACAGCCATCCAAGCCAAACTCCAGGAACTGGATGAAAAATTTCTCGGTCTCCATCTTGAGCATTCAGCTATGAACACCAGCCGATAGTCCGATTCTTCATCAACCAATGGGTTCTCTTCTTCCAGCAATTTTCGCGGTCCGAAGCTAGATTTTCCTCGTTTCAATGGTACTGATCTGACTGGATGGATCTATCGTGCAGAACAGTATTTCAGCCTTCATAATACTTTTGATGTCTACCAAGTTTCGCTTGCCTCCTTTCATTTGGAACAGGAAGCTCTTCAATGGTATCGTTGGTACATCAAGGCTCATGAAGAGCCAAAATGGCCTACTTTTTGCTAGCTCCTTTTGCATCGATTTGGTCCGAGTGCTTTTGATGACTTCACAGGAGCTCTCACTAAACTTTGCCAAACTGGCACTGTGAAAGAGTATCAAACTGAATTTGAGAAACTAGCTAATCACACAGAAGGATTACCTGATGCCTTCTACCGGAGTTGTTTTATCAGTGGTCTAAAGGATGCAATTCGCTCTGAGGTCAAAATGTTCAGTCCCAACATAATGATGAAAGCCCTGGGGTTGGCTAAGTTGGAAGAAGACAAGATGGCAACCCAATAATGCTCCAAATCCTCTTTTGTTCCCTTCCGAAATATGGGTTCTCAACGACCTCCCATTCCGCCAGCTCCTCGCTTACCTCCAATCAAGCATTTGTCTGAAACAGAGATGCAGGAACGTAGAGAAAAAGGGATTTGTTATAATTGTGATGAGAAATTCAGTCGGGGACATCGATGTGTTCAACAAAAGATCTATCTCTTGGATGTGGATTCTCCACCTGCCTCTGAAATTGGTGAAGAAGTTTTCGATGTAATGGATGCTCCGGTTGACACTTAGGAGCCACCTACTGATCCTCCATCTCATGACGACCAGCCCGAGATATCCCTCCATGCTTTAGCTGGAGTCACTGCCCCCCAAACAATGCGGGTACGTGGTTAGTTCAAGAAGCTTCCTCTTACCATACTCATTGATTCTGGCAGCACTCATAATTTCATTGACCCTTGGATCGCCGAACAAGCTGATTGTTTTATCCATCCTTGCTCCAACTTTGAATTCATGGTTGCCAATGGGGGCACCTTACCTTGCAAAGGGAAGTGTCGTAATGTGCGTATCTCTATGGGAGATTATAACCTCCACTCTGACATGTTTGCCTTGACCTTAGGCAGATGTGATGTGGTTTTGGGCGCTCAATGGATGCACACACTTGGCCCCATATTATGGGATTTTGCTGAACTTTGGATGCAGTTCTCCCCCGTTGGACACAAGCACACATTGAAAGGCTTACAACAAGGGTCTCTCAACCTCATCAGTTCACATCGCATGGAAAAACTCCTTAAGAAGAGTTTCCATGGTGTCATCGCTCAGCTCCATTCCATTCAAATGCAACCATCAGCGGCCCCCACTACTCCTTTAGATCTCCAACAAATTCAGGATCGATATACCGGTGTTTTTGCTGAACCAATGGGACTTCCACCTTCATGACCGGACGACCATCGTATTCAGCTCCTTCTTGGCAGCATTCCTCCCAACATCAGGCCCTATCGCTACCCATTTCACCAAAAAATAGAGATTGAACTCCTCGTTAGGGACTTACTGAAGCAAGGTATTATTCACCCAAGCACAAGTTCCTTTTCTTCACCAGTTCTTCTTGTCCGCAAAAAAGATGGGTCATGGCGCCTCTGCATTGAATTCCGAGCACTTCATCACCTCACCATCAAGGATAAGTTTCCAATTCCTGTTGTTGATGAGCCTCTTGATGAGCTTCATGGTGCTCAATTTTTCTCCAAGTTGGATCTTCGCTTTGGGTATCATCAAATTCGGGTTCATGAGGATGATATCCCTAAAACAACTTTCCGCACACATGATGGCCACTATGATTTTTTGGTCATGCCCTTGGGTCTCACTAATGCTCCTTCCACATTCCAGGCCTTGATGAATCAAATCTTCCGACCCTATTTGCGGAAATTCATTCTGGTATTTTTTGATGATATCCTCATCTACAGTAAAACATGGGCTGAACATCTCCAGCATCTGGCTCTTGTAATGCAACTTTTCTCTGACCATCATCTCCATGCCTAAAAGTCTAAATGTGTTTTTGGCCAAATGAAAGTTGAGTATCTCAGGCACATTATCTCAGCACAAGGGGTTCATGTGGATCCTTCCAAAATCACTGCCATGAATAATTGGCCGCCTCCTAAGACACTCAAGAGCCTTCGTGGTTTTTTTGACGACCAAGGTTCTCTTTCCACTATTTCTATTCCTGTTCCAAATTGGTTGCAATCGGTCCACTAGGGTTATGTCAAGGACTCTTCATTATCTCACATCATCCAATGCTTGGACAACAACCCTTCTGCTGTCCCACATTACTCTTGGGATGGTGCTTCACTGAGATACAAGGGTCGTCTGGTGCTTCCCCAGAACACAGGTCTTCACCAAGCTATCTTCTATGAACTCCATGCTTCTCCGTCAGCGGGGCACTCTGGTTTTCTCAAAACGTATGAACGGGCATGGCGCAACTTCTTTTGGCAGGGCATGAAAAGGACAATTCAACAGATGGTGGTTGAATGTGATACCTGCCAGCGCAATAAGGGTGAAACAACACCCCTTCCGGGATTGCTCGAGCCCTTGCCCATACCTACCTAGATATGGACCGATATTTCTATGGATTTTATTGAAGGGCTCCCTAAATCTGGAGGGAAGACTGTGATTTTGGTTGTGGTTGATCACCTCTCCAAATATAGTCATTTTGTGCTCTCAGCCATCCCTATACAGCCTCTTCCGTTGCTCAAATTTTCCTAGACCAAATATTTCGTCTTCATGGAATGCCTTCTTCCATTGTCTCGGATCGTGATGCGACTTTCACCAGTCATTTTTGGACAGAACTCTTTCACCACACTGGCACCACACTGAAGATGAGTTTCGGTTATCACCCCCAAACTGATGGTCAGACTGAAATTATTAATAAATGCTTGGAAACTTATCTTCGTTGCTTCTCCTCTGAGAAACAACATCAGTGGGAAAAGTGGCTCCCTCTCGCTGAATGGTGGTACAATACCTCTTACCACACTGCCTCTAAAATGACTCCATATGAAGTAGTATAGGGTCAGGCATCGCGAGTTCTTCTTCCTTACACCCCCAGCAGTTCTCCAATTCAGGCAGTTGACACGGTCCTTCGAAACCGCGATGAGGTTCTTCGCATTTTGCGCGAAAACCTTCACATGGCAAGAAATCACATGAAGCAACAAGCTGATCAGCACCGTTTTGAGTGCACTTTTGAAGCTGGTGATATGGTTTTTCTTTGTCTCCATCCTTACAAGCAATCCTCACTAAAACTCAAAGGGCATCATAAGCTTGCTCGAAAGTTCTATGGGCCATATAGGATTCCTCAGAAGATTGGGTCTGTTGCTTATAAATTGGAACTTCTACCTTCTTCCCGCATTCATCCAGTATTTCATGTCTCTTGTCTGAAGAAACTTCTTGGCACCAACATCTAAGGCCAAACTATTTTACCAGAACTGGATAATGAAGGATCCATCTTTTTGGAGCCAGAGGTTGTCCTCAATAAGCGCACTCATCAGCTTTGCTCTCGCTCTATCATAGAGGTATTAATTCAATGGCAGAGAATGCAGCTCGAGCATGCTACGT
>LPNX010870303.1:216766-372551 GCA_001517045.1 Pseudotsuga menziesii | reverse complement strand
TTTCCACTAGGAAAATCACTAGGGTCGACTTCTCTTGAGGGAGAATAAATATATTTTATAATTTTATTATTATTATTATTATTATTTCTTTTGCTTTCTTTTCTCCCCAAGGTTTACAATGAATAATTACAACAGTATAATCTCACGTAGGAGGTACAATATAAGTACAATAATAATAGCTTCTGAAGTTGCACAAATTGCAACACTCCCTCTCAATGAGGAAGGTATTATTCATATTTGGCCATCATCAACATCATGAACATATAGGTCTCTTCTGTACATCTCATATGTCTCGATCATCTCTATACATACCAAAGGTCGTGAACCTGTCATTGTAAGGTCTTTTATCATTTGTAGTTCCTTTTGCTACGTATCTGTCTCATCTGTGGATGGGATCCTCCCATACATGGCTTGAGAAACTAGACAAGCAAATGTGAACGACCATCTACTACCTGTTCAGCTCATATGTCGATGGGGTACTCCCATACTTGGATGAGAAACTGAACGAGTAGAGGTACCTGTGCAATCACATGACCATCTACTTCCTGTCTGACTCATCTGCAAATGGTATTTCTCCCATACTTGGATGAGAACCTGGATGAGTATAGGAACTTGCGTGAACCCAACCACCTACTACTTGTCTGTCTCATTTGTTGATGGGATTTCTCCCATACCTGCTGAGAACCTGAACGAGTAAAGTTACATGTTCAATCACACGACCATCTACTTCCTGTCTGAATCATATTTCGATGGGAACCCATTTGAACCCAACCATCTACTACTTGTATGTCTCATATGCCGATGGGATTTCTCTCATACCTGGATGAGTAGAGGTACCTAGAAAAAATCATGATAAATGTATGTTAGTCATCTCTCCCTCTCAATAAGGGACATGTTCTCCTATACTCCAAGTCTTCCTTGAAAGTATTCGAACTTCACTCTGGGAAGAGCCTTAGTGAGAACATCTACAATTTGGTCATATGTCAGAATATATTGTAACTCGATTACACCTTTCTACACCATATCATGTATGAAGTGATATCGAATCTCTATGTTCTTCAACTTGTCATGAAATAAAGGATTCACTAACATCTGCACACAACTCTGGTTATTACAGTGAATCGTGGTTGGCTCTGGAATATGGCCAAACAATCCTGCAAGAATTTTAAGAAGCCAAACTATTTCTCGGGCTCCTTTTCTAGCAACCATATACTCGACATCTATAATACTGAGAGTTACTAAGTTCTTCTTCCTATTGCACCAGGAAATTACTACAGAACCCAAACTAAAAAAACATCCTAAGGTACTCTTCCTATCTACAGTGCATCAGACCCAATCTGAGTCTGTAAACCCTTGCAATTTCAAGTCACGTTCTGAGTCATATCATAGACCATATCCCATAGTGTCATGTAAGTATTTGAGCACGTGTTTTGCAGCACTCCAGTGAATTTTCCTTGGATCACACATGAACTGGCTGAGGGTATTCACAGCAAAACAAGTATCTGGTCTGGTGTTCTTCAGATAAATCAAGGACCCAATTAGTTGGTGATACATAGTGGGTCAATCAAATTTGAATCTGAAGCAAAATATTTCAGCTTCTTCAAATTTGCATCCATCAGAGTAGCTATGGACTTGCAGTCAAACATTCTAAATCTCTTTAAAATATCTATGGGGTATTTACCTTGACCTAGGAAAATCTCCTTCAGCCTCTTCCATACTTCTAATCCCAAGAAGTAATGCATCAATCCAACATCCTTCATTTCAAACTCAAAGGCGAGTTTGTTCTTACACCAAATTATAAGTTTCTCATTTGCAGTGAGAAAAATGTCATCAACATATAGTACCAAAATCTATGGCTCATAATTCACAACCTTGTAGTAAAGGTCGGGGTCTGCATCACTTTTGGTGAATCCTAGACTCACTAGGAATCCATCTATTCATCCATACCAAGAAAAGGGTTCTTTCTTGAGTCCATATAGAGCCTTTTTTAGCTTGCATACATGAGACTCCTTCCCATGGACAACAAACCCTTATGGTTGTTCATTATATACTTCTTCCTCAATAATTCCATTGAGAAAGATTGTATTGACATCCATCTGATGCAACTTCCATCTCATAGCTAAAGCAATAGAAATAATCTATCTGATGGAAGTGTACAGGAGAAAATGTCTCATAATAATGGACTCCCTCTTTCTAAGAGAACCCTCTAGCAATAAATATAGCCTTGTATTTTTCAATACTCCCATGTGATCAATGTGGATTTTCATGTCCCTCTACATTATGCAAATTCTGTTGTGCCCATCTAGGTCTTTTTCGGCTTACTGCCATATCCATGGGAGCATCATCTGGCTCAACTGGATCAATGGGACTGATCGGTTCATTCCTTTCTTTAGACTCCCTCTTAATTTCTGGAGGGGAAGATGATCTCATCTCTTCATCGTCATCGATCTCCATATCATATCCTCTACCTTTCTTGATAGTTATCTCTTATTCAAAGGTTACATCTCGTCTGACTTCGATTTTCCTCGATCCTAGGATGTATATTTTGTAAGCATTTGAAGACTTGTGGTATCCCATGAATGTTCCCTTCTTTCCTGAAGGTTATAACTTGGGAACATGAATGTAGATTGGAAAGATGTGAAGTAAGTATCCATCTTGGTGACAACCAGGTTCATCAAGTATCCTTCAATTGTCTTGTTCAAATCATGACAGAAGTGTCATTGGGTTTCTATCATATGTAATAGATCAAAATCCTTGTCTTTGAGGGATAACTCCCTCTGTCTCTCAGAAGTCAGTTGAGTAAATCTTGTTGAAGCAACAGATAGACCGACATTCATAGAAGCCTTCCGCTTATGATCACCAAATCTATGCATGAGATTATTCTGGTTCTGAGGGTCAAAATTCATTCTTTCGTTCCATCCGTATATCAATGGGGTCACTTGTCCTTGTAGATCATGGAATTCCCTACAAGTCAAATCCCATCAGATGGTTAGCAATATTTCATAATTACTGTAGGAAACTTTTAGTCAATTCTTCGACACAACACACATAAGCCCATTATTTGGATGCTTATGGTCTCCATTATAGCATACCATTAAGAGTGTGTATTACTCCACATATGTTATAAGGGAGTTATCATCCTATATGGGTTGTGCAACATGACATGCTATTTAAACAATCACGTGTATAGTAATTACTACATAATCCAACTGCTAATAAAGGAACTATATCACAAGCTCAACCACTTTCTAAATCTAGGTATGTAGATATGTGTAAAATATATTCAAAGAAACTAGATCTAATATACTAGAGAATGTAAAATCAAATACTTATCTTTTTTTGTTTTGTGTGTGGGCTCCCACTGTCAGAGTCCACTGATCTTCATATGCTTGCTTGGCGATCATCACAGTCTCGATCTTCATATCATCTATGTGTTTGGAGAGTACTATAAGAACCAATTCGAATGGTAATCATTCCTTGGCTTCTTGTGAGGATTGTCTTCTTCTACATTAGCAGTTGAAGCCTCATGCTTCCTTTTGTCAGAACTTTGACAACTACTGGCATAATGACTATATTTCTTGCACCTGTATCTGAGATAGATCCTTATTTTTTTTCTTTTGATCTAGGGAGAGGACTTGATCTCTTATCTTGGTGCTTGTGATTGAAGTACTTCCTTCCCCTTCCCTTTCCTTTCTTGGAACAAGGTACGCATGCTTTATTTTCCTCAAGTTGAGTGCCATGAAGTCTTTGGCGTGCTACTATTCTCGTCTCTTCTTGAGTGCATTCTTCCCATAGCTTATCAAATTTGGGCAGCTTGGTTCGACCACTTATAGTTTGAATGAAAGACTCCCAGGATGGTGGGAGACCATTTAAGGTGGTCATAACAAGATCCTTTTCTTCAAGGTTGTCTCCAATGGACTTTAGCTTATCTTGAAGCTCGGTGATCCTCATGAAATATGACGCAATATTTTTGGACTTCTTCATATTCATATTCGACAATTTATTCCTCAATGTGAGAGTCACATTGATGCTACTGAGTTCGAATAGATTATTTAAGGTTTTGAACATCTTCCTCATTGTTTTCTTTTCTGATATTTGAGGTACCAAGTGGTGTAAATTTGAGAATATAGATCTGTAGACAAATACACAACTCACAAAGTGGATCTCACAATTTACTCAGCAATTGAAGAATGAAACAGTGCAAAAGGCTTGCAGCTGTGAATGCTTTCATTAATAAAAAAGTAATCTGATGATACTTACAAAGAAGTAAAATGGCTTTAATAGCCACAAGCAATTCGAATCCACATGAGGAAGTTCGAATTGATTAGACTCTACTTGACTGTAGGTAACCAATACCTTGTCTAAATCACTATCGGAGGACTCAGTGGTTAACTGACCTTGTCTAAACCATAATCAGAGCTCATCGGAGCTCTAAAACACAACTAAAGTGTTACATTCAGTGTTGACTAAGGTTAACTAACTGTGGTAGGTGAGAAATGCGCCCCACATGTGCGCAGTCAAGTAAACCTAGTGCTAACTGAATGTAGAGGACTTGAACTGAATGTAACTGACTCCTAACTTAGCTTGACTAGTCATTAACTGAAGTGAACTGACCTTGGTTGGTTTCGGCACTCCCAGTGGCTTCCTAAATTGTAGGGATTGATCTAGGAGGCTCCTAAACTTATGCAATCAAGTGCAATAAGTGGTAGTGAGCCTCAATTAGTGTTCCCCACACTTTAGTAACTGAAACATGTGCCCCAATTAGGTCAAGTGGACCCAATGGTGTTAATGACTATAAATAGACTGGATGGACTCCCGATTTAGACATGACTCCCTATTTAGACATATGACCAAATTTGGACAAGGGAGGATTAATAATCCTAACAAGTGGTCTCTAATTGAGTCTACCAAAATCCTTCTTACTTTGGCATCATTCTTCCTCCAGAGTGGTTTGTCTTCTTCGGCTTCTGGTTATGGGACCTTTGCATTTACAAAATATAATAGGTCATTTTATTCTAGTAGAATAATAACCCTAGACTTCTAGGGGATGAGGTTGGAAGCCCCTTCCAGACGATCTTCAACCTTCATACTGATAATCTTGATTGCAGATCTAGATCTGAAACCCTAGCAGATACTAGGTCAAAATTGAAGGTTGGAGTTTTGGAAAATTGACTCCATAGGTGAATGCGCCCTACAGAGGCGAGTTAAAAAAAAGATAGAGTCGAGCCAAACTGTGGAGGAATTAGGTAAAAAACTGAAACCCTAAATTTTGTTGCGACTGAAAAATTAGGTAAAAAATTGAAAGTTCTCATAATTGAGTTGTCTCCTCACCAAAAGATGTGCCCTCCTTAGAGTGAAATTCCCAAGGCTCTTTTCTTGTCAAAAATTTGAGTAAAGTCTTTGAAAAATGAAACCTTAGTTCTGAAAAGGTTTCGACAAACGTTCCAGCAATGGATTCTTCTAGCGCTGCTCTAATATAATGTTAGATTTTCACAATATTATAGCAGTATATATTAATTCAAATTAATCAATCACTATAAAAAGAACAAATCACAAAACAATAACATTGGTGTTTTTATCCTGGGAAACACAATCGGGAAAAACCGAGCAAACCTTCATATAGAGATAATGAGCTTCTAAGAACAAAGAGAAAAAGAGAGAGAGAGAGAGAAAATGTCTCTCACAGATATAACCCCATAAAACACTCTCCTAGACTGCTTGAGCACACCTTTACTATTGAGCTAATTAGTTGTGAATGTGTAAAATAATGAGGAGGGGTGCCTCCTATTTATACTGATTTTCCACAAGGAAAATCACTGGGGCTAACTTCTCTCGGGGGAAAAAAAAAATTATAGTTTTATTTTATTATTATTATTATTTCTTTATTTTGCTTGTTTTTCACCCCAAGGTTTACCTTGAATCATTACAATATTATAATCTCTTGTAGGAGGTACAATACAAGTATAATAAGTATAGCTTCTGAATTTGCACAATTTCCAACACAGGTATTTCGCTGAATTGATGTGAATCCATATCCTATTAAAATTATGAATTTTTAGTGTGTCTTCATTATGTATCTTTTCTTCCCACATACTAAGATTGGAAATGCCTTTATTACTCCATCGTACACCAAATCGTCCTTTCTGTGACACATGAACCCTCATGTGTGGATGATTTGAAATCACGAGGTTCCTTTATCCATTGAGTTGTACGTTGTGTGTTATGTTTTCTTGAATTGTGTGTCTAGAAATGAACTAATTGAAGTCGTAATATTGTATCTTGTGGCTTCCATGTGTGGGAAGCCACTCTTGTTGTGACTTTGTGATAATCGAGATAGTATTGTTATCATTGTGATGTATTTTTCAGAGCCACAACATACCTGGGAGAGATCTCAGTATGCAAAGCTGATGATCTGTAGAAGAATGAGTCAATGAAAAATCACTGAAGGATCACGCCTCTTCATTTGCGTGAAGGTAACAAATTGGACATTTTTGTTGTGATTGTGACCATTGGGCATACATAAAACCTAATTTTTCCCTAGTTATTTGACAAGTCTGCAACACTTTCATTTGTGTAATTGAGTCATGAATGTTGTGATTGTTGCGTATGATCCCATGATTGGTGAGTATGATGTGACATTGAGGAATATAAGTATGGAATTGTTGTGTGAAGAATTACATATTCTATAAATTATGAGGATAGTTCTTGAGGATTGTGACCACTACACTTTATCAGTGAGTCACATAGTTTGAAATTTCCCATGACTGGTTTGAAGCTTCGGTGAAGACTTTTACAATGTAGTGACCAAAGATGGATTGGAAATCCCAACAGTAAGCATCAAATATGTATTTTTGTTACATGATCCTTATTCCAGGTTGAAATTCATATGCCACATGCCTAGGACAAGCAAACCCTCACCTATAATCCAAGGTTTTGATAAGATGCGTTCATTGTGATTCGAAGACAAAAAATGAAAATGATACGAACCATTAACAATAATACTAAGCTTTGGGGCATATTTAACTAGGGGTCTCCAATTAAAATGAATCCACTCTAAAAAATCCATTATGTTTAAGGACTCATATTCCAGCCTACCCACCATTGATGTTTGAGCTAAACTAGCCACTTGACTCATAGTGACATCTCTCCCCACTGTCAAATAAAAATTTTCTTCATCTATCTTGAAAACCTTATGCACTTGTTGCGCTTTGGTCCTTTTACCAGATATACACTTATTTATACCTGCATGATGCCCCCTCTCTAAACCCTTTGTGACCCCTGTAGGTTACTGGTAAGAGTGATTCCCAGGAACACCATCACTGTCAAAAGCAAGTTGATTGTGCTTCAAACCTGTTAATGGCACCACTGGATGAGAGACCTTATCTATAAACTAAGTCACATATGAATCTTTGGAAAACAAGAATTTTTTGGGAAGTAGAACCACTTCTGAAATGTTCCCTAATGATATTCACTTGAGAGCCTTCAAGGACCAAGTGCAATCTGAAGGAGGGGGAATCTGGTGACTATTCACAAGCCCAAACCTCAATTCGATCAGGACCATGACCTCACACACCCTAGGCATGTGACTCTAGTTATAGTTATGAAAATATTCTCTAGAGAAGAATATGCCTTCCTCCTGTGACTCATCAAAGCCCGTATCAGTCCATACCTCCCTCAAACCAAAAAAATACTACTTTGTTGACTCGATTGGTATTAGGCCCCCGAATGGAAATGGGGTTGGACCTCGAGTGCCATAAACCATATCTAATGTACAGAAAGTTCCGCAAACCCTAAAGAAAACCCTATTTCCATTACTATATTGCACAATTTTATTTACACAACACAATGATCTAGGAGGATCTCCAATATCGATCAAAATTAAAGTCTTCAAAAGATAAAAATAATAGTATATCAGTGTATATCTTATCAATATATTTTCGACGATGTTCGTTTTGCGAGAAATGACCTCCAAACATGAAATATATAGGGTTCCGAAGTTACGAGTGAACATGTGAAAATGGAAAAAAAGGGGGTCATGTGGCACACCCATAGGGTTCCACGTGGCATGCACTGCTGGAATGTATATTCAACAAGGAGGTTACAAGACAGCTCTGCAGGAGGCCATCTAGAGGTTACATGGTAGACAAGTGGACCTATGGCAGGTTGGAAAGTGGCGGAATTGACATTTATGTGGACCAATCAAGGCTTGCCATGTGGAATCCCAGTTGGAATTTCATTGAGTGGTTTACCAAAAACTATGGAGTTATGGAGGATCAAACCCTCGACCTCCTCTCTACCCATGTCTCCACTATATCCTCCTAGAAGGGATTCCCTGTGATTGTTTCTTAACCTATACAATCACAACTTCTATTGAAAGTTGATGGTTGGTTTAGTTGGAAAAAGGGAGGGTCGAGGGATTAGCTCTCGACCCATGTGTAATGGATATTCCAACACCGAGGCCATATAATATGCCAACAAACCATAAGAACTAGTGGAACCAATAAACATATGCCAACACATAGATCCAACACAATAACTAACGATCCAATACATAAGCATCCCAACAATGAAACATAGGCCAACCACCAGACCGACAGGTCAACAAGCCAACACGCATGCCAGTATATGGTTACCATATAAAATGGGATCTATGGGGATGGATCCCATGACTTTTTCCCGCCAACAAAAACATGTTTCCAATGGGCCACAACCCATTCATTGGGAGAGATATGGTGCTTTTTTCTTAAAATTTTGTTGCAGTTTTATGGCTAGAAAAAGGGTGCATGACCCATATTTTTGGCGCCCAAAACCTTTATAAAAACCACATAACAGAGCCACATGAGAGCAGTTTTGCGACCATAGTGTGCACAGTTCCTGAGGAGAGTACAAACCATTAATGGGCATGCTTCCCAAGGTGGGAATCCAAACATTCCGTACAATTACAGGAAGAGGTTGTCTCCATTAGCATGCCAGAGGAGACCTTAGGCAAAGATAGTCGAGTTTATACTCATTTTTCCCAAAATTTCGAGACAAATGCAGTGGTGCAGTTTGATTTTGGGTTTGACTAACAAAACTTAGAAGTTGTTCCAGAACACATGTATCTAAGCTTTTGAATACTTAATAATATCAACCTTCTCATTGGAAGTGGCCTAGAGACGTAGCCCAGGAAGGGTGAACTCTGTTATCATCCGGTGTCTACAAATTTCATGATTTGCATCCTTGTTTATTTTCTTATGTGGTTTTATTATGCATTTAAAGTGATATTTTTAAAGTCTTTTTATAAGGTTAATAATTCAATTTTCATGTGCAATTGATATGGTTAAAAATATCCTGAAATTTTAGATAAAGTTTGGTATCAGAGCAGCTTAACCAATGCATTGTGAGTTTGTGAATCTTAACAAGACCAATACTTCAACGTGGTGAAGGATAACTTGAAGAGTTTGACCCATAAATTGGTTCAAGAAGAGGAATAATGGCTTCACTAAAGGGATAAGATGAGGCTTCTTCAATCCCTTCTGAAGGGGAATTTCTTAAGGCTTTCATGAAGATGCAAACAATGGAAGAGGAGCTTTATCAATATCGGAAGAGAGGTGAACAAGGTAGTCCATCTCATACTGAAGGTAAACGATAAGGAGGTGGAGAGTACCCTCATAAAACTCCAAAATATTCACCATCTTTTCTTGATGGTTCTTTACCTTCTCCATTTGAAAAGCATAATAAATTTGATGGGAAAATTTATTTCAATATGCCTCAATTAAATATTGATATTAAATTTTAATTACCTATTTAGAATCGAGAACTTAATGCTGAAAAATTAGATAATTGTATTTGTCAAATATAAGTTTATTGTAGGATTCAAAAATTCACTGAAGATAGCATCGAAATTTAGTTGGCTTCTCTCTAACTTGGAGGGACTGCTCTCATATGGTGGGAGAGAACATATCAAGAGGATATTTCCACAAAAGGTAAAATTATATCCTCTTGGTTTGAGTTTACATTAGCATTAAAAAACAATTTTATACGTTGGGGTTATATGAAACAAGTTATGATGGACTGGCATAATTTGAGGCAAGGTAAGGGACAAAGTGTGCAGGAATACACATAAGAGTTCAGAAAAGGGATTTGGTACTTGATATACATATCTACACTCAAGAAAATATTTTCAAGTATATAGGAGAATTGTATAGTTATTTACATCATATGATACTTATGTTTAATATAACTAACCTTGATGAGGTATGTGTACAAGCGATTCATATGGAGTCCAAGCGGAAGAATACAGAAGAAAATTTTTCCAAGAAACCTTTTAAACTAGATGGAACTAAGTTCAAAGGTAAAGGAACTAATTCATTTGGAAACTAAGTTAAACCCTAATCCATATCCACTTAGGTATGTGATAATGCACAATTGAAAGAAGCAAAACAATGTAGATTTAGATTTTCTATTACTTCTGGATTTTTTGATGAAGTTGGTCTAGATGTGGTCCCATTGGATATATGTGGTATTGTGTTGGGTAGTACTTACCTTCATGATAGGAAGGCTATATTTTATAGGGAATATAACATGTATTTTCTCACCAAATATGGTGTCAAATACATTGTCCGTGCACGCCACATGATAACTAATCTTTCTTTGGTTTCTGCAAATCAAATCAAGAGGCTGGTAAACACTAGTAATAATTTTGTCCTTGTGATAGTTAAAGAAAAATATGTTGAACAAACTGAATATTTTAAGGTATTTGATACAAAACTTAAAAAATACTTGATTAAAGTGGTATCTGATTATGATATTTTGTTTCAAGAACCTAAATAATTACTTCCTAAAACATAAGTTCAGCATGAAACTCACTTACAATAGGATGCACATGTTCCTAATATTTTCATATAGAGGCCTTCAGTAATTGAGAATGCAGAGATAAAGAATCAGGTTTAGGAACTTCTTGAGAGAGGATACATTTAGCTAAGTTCCTCTCTGTGTGGTTCATCGGAAGTCTTAATGCAACATAAAAAAACCAATATCATATCACTCTAAAAATTTCTCTAAAACAACAATTAACTATCCTATCTATGATAAATAATTGGATGCATTAGTACAAAGTGTGAATAAGTGGAAACATTACCTAATGGACAAATAAACAATCATACATACTGATCATTAACCTCTACAATATCTTCAATCACAAACTAAGCTACAACAATCAAGTCGTTTCACGTGGATGGGTTTTCTACAACAATTTCATTTGGTTATTAAGTACAAGAAAGGAATTCAGAACAAAGTTGCAAATATGTTATCTAGACCTCCAATAAGTGCTTCTATTGTCATTCAACAAAGTCCTATGGTACATTCAAGTTATTTTAAACAATATACTAATGGTGGATACTTTAAAGAAGTATATGAATCACTAATGCATGGATCTCAAAATGAAGAATTGGATTATCATATTCATTACAAATTATTGTATCCCCTTGGAAAAATCTGTATTCCACAAAGTGAAACAGTGCAAGTGATAAGAAAAGCTCAAACTTCTCTCATTTCAGGACATTTTGGGGTAGGAAAAACTGTAGCACAATTGTAAAAGTTTTGTTATTGGTCTCGAATGAATGATTTTGTGTCCAAATATGTAAAAATATGTGTTATGTGTGCAACAAGTAAGCCAAGTAATAGAAAGTTAGGCTTGTAGACTCCACTTCTAGATCCTTCTCATCCATGGGAAAGTGTAACAATGAACTTTGTAGGAGAGTTACCAATGTCCGTAAAAGGAAACGATTACTTATATGTTGTTGTGGATAGGTTGATCAAAATGTGCATTTTAATGCCTTGTAAGAAGCAGGTCACAGCTAATTTGAATGCTCGTTTGTATTTTCAACATGTATGGGTTCATTTTGGGTTACATATTTCTATTATATCATATCGAGATTCCCACTTTCATGGGAAATTCTGGTCATAACTATGGGAACTTATGGACACAAAGTTGAAGAAAATCACATCATTCCATCCACAAACCGATAGAAAAATTGAAGTGGTAAACAAGACGGTTGTACATCTTCTTTGAGGGTATTGTGCCAAGCATCCTAAGCTTTGGGATGAACAGTTGCATTATGTTCAGCATGCCTACAACAAATCCATACACTCTTCAACACAAAAGTCTCCATTCGAGACATGTTTTAGATATTTGTCAAAGTCTCCCTTGACTTTTTTTTTGGGAAAGATACAATGGAGTATGGACAAGTTGATGCATATAAAGATTTTAAGTTTATTCAATAGATCTAGTTGATTTGTCAGATAGTGCAGGAACAATTGGAATCAAGTCACAACAAGTATAAAGAAACACATGACAAGCATTATGTGGATCATCACTTTAAATTTGGTGATCAAGTTTGTCTTCATAACAGTAAATACTGACTCCAAGGTGAAGGTAGAAATTTGAAACCAATCAGGTATGTACCTTTTTCAATTTTGGATCAAGTTGGTAAGAATGATTTTTGGTTAAAATTTCCTCATTATATGCAAATATATTCCATTGTTAATGTGGAAAACTTAAAATTGTATGATCCTCCTATGATAGTGGACCAATATGTACAAGTTCAAGTACCTTGTGTTGATGGATTTGCTCTTGAGTACCTCAATGAAATTTAGGAATGTGTCATACTTGATAAGAAGGTCAGATCTTCATGAAGAGGTGATGTTAAATTTCTTTGTGTGGGGCTTAAAGGAATGCATCCAAGTAAGGAACGATGGCTAGAAACTGAAAGAGTGAGTGGACTCTACCCTCACCTATTTTCTAAATGGTTCCATGCTTTGGGAGGCCCATAATATTTCTAGTGGGAAAGTTTGATCTAGGAGTATATTCAAGCTTGATCAAAATTAACATATTCAAAAGGTAAAAATATTCTTACAGTAGTGTATAGCTCGTCAAGATATTTTCGACGACATTCATTTCGTGAGAAACGACCTCCGGACATGAAAGTTATAGGGTAGTCAAGTTATGACTAAGCATGTGAAAATCACAAAAAAAGGGGCCATGTAGCACACACATAGGGTTCCACGTGGCATGCACAATTGACATGTATAATAAATAATTAGGTGATGTGGAAACCCTATAGGATGCCACATGGAGGTGACATGCAAAACAAGTGGACCTATGGAAAGTTGGAAAGTGGTAGGATCAACATCTATGTGGACCAATCAAGACTTTCCATGTGGTATCCCTGTTGGAATTTCATTGAACGATTTAACAAAAATTATGGAGTCGAGGAGGATCAAACCCCCAAACCTCCTCTCCTCCTAAGTCTCCACCATTTCATCCTAGGCAAGATTCCCTGTGATTGTTTCTTAACCTATACAATAAAACTTCAATTTAAAGTTAATGGTTGGTTTAGTTGGAAAAAGGGTAGGATCGAGTGATAAGCGTGTAATGGATATGCCAAAAAACTAGAAGAATCAGTGAAACCAACAAACATATGCCAACACATCGAGCCAACACAACAATTAACGGTCCAATACACAGGCATTCCAATAATAAAACAAACACCAAATGCCAATCACCAAACCGATAGGTCAACAAACCAACACTCATGCTAGTATATGGTTACCATATAAAACAAATTCAATGGAGATGGATCCCATGACCTTCACCCACCAACAAAAATGTGTTGCCAATGGACCATAGGCCATTCGTTGGGAGAGATATGGCGTTTTTTGTTCAAAATTTTGTTGTTGTTTAAGGGCTAGAAAAAGGGCATGTGGCCCATATTTTCGACACCCAAAACCTTTATATAAACCACATAATAGAGACATGAGAGAGAAGTTTTGCGGCCACAGTGTGTACATTTCTTGAAGAAAGTACATACCATTCTTGAGGTGGGAATCCGTACAGTGTCAAGTATATATTTTCTCAATTTTCATGCCAAAGGAAGTCTCATGCAAATATAATCAATTTTATACTCATTTTTCTCGAAATTTCAAGAGGAACACATTGGTGCAGTTTGTTTCTGAGTTTGACTGACAAAACTCAAAATTTTTTCCACAACTCATATATGTAAGCTTTTGAATACTTAATAAGATCGACCTTCTCATTAGAAGTGGCCCGGATATGTATCCCAAGAGGGGTGAACTCCATTATCACCTATTGTCTACCAATTTCATGTTTTGCATACTTGTTTATTTGCTTATGTGGTTTGATTAAGCATTTAAAATAATATTTTTAAAGTATTTTTATAAGACTAATAATTAAAATTTCACATGCAATTTATATGGTTAAAAAAATCTTGAAATTTCAAATCACATAAACACCTCTGTAATGTCCCTTTTTTGAAATTTTATTACAATGACCAATTTTTCACTTTTTTCCCAATTTCGACCTTTGACTAGTTTTGATGGCTAGGTCTCCAAATTGGTCCAAATGCTCCCAAATATTCACAGAAGGTATATGACTAATATTAATATTTTAATATGATTTTAAGGGAATCTTTATGACCTCTAAAGGATTCTGCAAACTTGTTTAATATTTTGGTCGAGGTAGGAGTTTTGACTAGTAATTTGGGGTTCTAATTCCCCCATAATGAATACTAAAAATGACTTCCAAAATGCACTCAATCCAACTCCAATTTATGAATGAAATCAGGGTACATGTAAATTAAATCCATATTAAATCATATGCATCACCATTCAACTTTTAATGTCTTCTATAACTCCCTTAAATCAAATGCAAAAAGACTAGTTTCAACCTCGGGGGGAATGATAGTCAAACTTATCCAAATGCTATTAAACTCAACAAAATAACTCCAAATTATTATATACTGAAAATTAAACTCATATAATACATCAATAAAAGTCCATTCATCCATAAACCATCAGTATTTTACTTATCCATTCGAATCTATCAACATTATATTGGTTCACAACAAGGTAGTGGGAAAAGGACACTATTTCTTCACAACAAGGTAGTGGGAAAAGGACACTATTTCGAATTGAAAGTCTTATAAATTTTAAATACATAAATAAAATTCCATTCATCCATAAACCATCAGTATTTTACTTATCCATTCGAATCCATCAACATTACATTGGTTCACAACAAGATAGTGGGGAAATGGAACCATTTTTTTCATTGATTAACATTTTTACATGAAATATTTCAGTATTTCGACCTAAGAGTCTTCTTAAATTGAAATATAGATCATTAAAATTGAAACACAAAATAATGGTGCATTAGAAGCTTCTCCAAAGAGATCAATAACTCACCCAAAGCGCAATCCCTCCATGAGCAAGAATATGCCATAAAAAATGGAAATGGTTGAGAGAAAGTGCTGCAATAGAAGGAACCAAGAGATGAAATATAGATTACACCTAAAAATAAAAATCCATTAAATCTCCATGAAATACCTGAGTGGCCTCTCCAAACACCAACTTGTATGGGAATCTTTCACCCTCGAAATTGGCTAAGGCAAGAAAACTATTCATCCACTAGCTCTCACAATTCACAAATGACAATTTATCAAATGAAAAAAATCCATTCTCTTGGTTGATTCCTGTATTTTATAAACATCCTTAGCCTTCTAAGGTTACCAATCCATCCACAAATCAAGCCAATTTGAATTAGGGTGTGTGCTCATGATTTTCCATGTGTCCTCCCTTTTCTAGCCTTCCATCTTCCCCAAATTCGAGTAGGAGCCCGTTGATCTTCCCCAACTCACATGAGCACCCTCTTGTATGCTCTATTTCGACTTGACATGTCATATGTCATCCTTCATATCTGATTTTTGGCATAGGTGTCATAGCATCTTCATCATTTTTGTCATAGAGCTAGGGAATCTAGTCAAAGTGTCTCACTAGCTCCAAAATGACTCTTCCTCTCCCATGTAAGTTACGTTTCCTTCCAAATTAGACCTATGATGCATATGGCCAAGTTTATTAGCCTTATAACTCATCCAAGAACATTTATACTTCCCATGGATTGCAAATTGCAAGAGGAGGATTCCATGTGGCACATATATTCTAGCTTGTGTGGGCCCCATAGTCTCCATGCTCCATTGCCACTTCAATTTTCTATTGTATTTATTTAATAAGATCCATTATTAAATATTTATTCCATTCTAATGTCTAAACATCATTTATTTTCCCCCTTATTCCAAATCCCAAAGCCTCCACCCCCAACCTAGGAAACTAGTAATTTTCCTCCTTCACAATTATTTGACCCTTAGCATCAATTTGAAAAATTCTCATGAATATGGAAAATGTGATTAGGGCATTGTGACCCAATGCAAAATTTGGGACATGAAAAATACTCCCTTCCCAATATTACTTGTCCTGAAGCAATTTCAAACATGGGTGTTGAAGAACCTGCTTTCCGTATGATTCTTTGAAGTTGCCACTGAGTTTCCCAACTTTGAGTCTTTGAGATTCCATGAATATTTTAGAGAGGAACCACCATGCTTTCTGTTGCAATACTCTGATTAAAATCACTTTATTAAGTGGTTAATCCATCTCCCATACTACTTGTTTCCCAAAAATTTGAAATCAATGGGACTAAAAACTATCCAAGGGTCCCATTGCTTGTATTGCATTCCAAAAATTAAGAGTGCTCTCCAACCCATACCATTATGAAAGAGAATTCTGGGATCCCATTTTCTTGTATGAATTCTTCCAAACATCATGATTACATAATATATATAATCAAAGTATATAACAACATAATAAAAATGTACATCAAGGAGGTGCCTCATCAAAATATCATGAAGGTGCTTCTACCTCCAAGTAAGTAGACCACCATTTTCTAAGTGCAAACAAGATTCAAGTGACCAATCAAATCTGCTCCAATGACATAGGTGGGGATCCCATGTCCTATAATTCTGCTCCAAAAGGATTTTATATGCATCAAAATATTAAGCCATGTATTCTTTCATCCAATAAGTGAATGAATAATCTCCACTAAAATATGAATCAAATAATGAGCAAAAAAAACATGAAGACTTCAAGTGGATCAAAGAAGTCTCGTCAATACACCCATGAATATGTATATCATCAAGAAATCACAGAGGATTTTTCTACCAATAATAATGTTCTTCAATCACATATCTCTTCACCCAAGTGTGGGATGAAGTTCCTCCAACATCAAATAGACTAGGCAAGGAGCAAGGAAAATCATGAGTCTCCAAGTGACTCAAGTGAACATCATAGGTGCACCCATGTAGATGTCTATCATCATAATGTAATAAAGGATTCTGCTGCAAATGTAAATAAGAATGTGCTCCAACGATGTCATCATACAAAGTAAATGTAGGAGTTCCTTACTCCTCATGTGGCACCATAAAAAAGAACCCTTTCACCCATACTTCATTGACACTAATGCTGCAAAACATGGAATTGTAGGATGTAGGAGAATGAACTAGCTCACCCAAAAGATCAAAAAGTGAAAAAGTTTCATCATAGGAAGGATCCATATGGGTAGTATCATGCAGCTCCTTAAAAAGTGTGAAACTTTTGTCATAGATGGGTTCCAATGTAGTGGAATCATGCTCTTCTTTAAAAATTGCATAATCTTCATCAATAGACAATTCAAGTTCCTCTTCCACCACATCAAGTGTTTGGATCTCATCAAGATAATATAAAACACATAAATCACGTTCAAATTTCCACATTTCTCATGATCCACCATGTCATGAGAATCCTCCAAACAATATACCATTTGACAATATGAAACATAGGAGGAAAAACAAGTATCTTGCAACTTTTGAAGAAGTTGCTCATTTTGAACTGTGAGCTTATGAATATCCTCATTATTATTCAAGTATGCATCATGTAACAATTCATTAAGCTCAAAACAATGGTTTCTATAAAAAATAAAATACATGAAATTACCTTTGATGTGGCACATTGCTCTTTGAATCTTCTCCATGTCTTCAAGGAAGGATGTTTCCTCCAATGAAGTAGCTCTCCAACAAGAATTTGGCACTAATGCATGAGTGTCATGGAGTACGATAAGGGACTCTTGGATCTTATTTTCATTCATATTTAAGGACCCTTCCAGAAAATTAGGCTCTTGCAAATGAACCTCCTCATTCTTCTTCCTTCTTGCTTGGACCAACTTCATGAAGCCCAAGTAGTGATGGGGAAGTTGATCTTGTTTCTTCTTCAACTACTACAAGGTATTAATTTTCATGTTTACTAGAAATTTTTCTTGCAGCAACATTTTGAAGTCTGATCTCTATGTCACCAACATAGAGTTGTGAGCACCCATCAGTAGGTACTCCATAATTCAAGCATCCATTAGTAGATGCTCTTTGTTTCATTTCCAAGGTAGAATGCTTCTTGAAATGATATTCAGTATTTTCAATAGAAAATTATTCATACTCATGTGATGTCTCTTCATCTTTTTAAAAGTCACTTGGGAGTGAATTTGTATACTCTTCATGTACTACTTCTTCTACTTCACCTATTTCAGAACTAGGTGGTTCATGGGTCTCCTCCTTTTTCTCCTTCAAGAAAGTTGATGCATTTTTCCCCTTGGTTTTCTTAAGATCAATATATTTTATCCAAACTTGGATAGCCAAAAATTCGAATCATTTCATAATATTCTTGGTCATGTCTTCAAATATAGGTTACATAAATTTTATATGCTCCTCGCCATCATATGAGGTTCCCTTTTTATCCCTAGTCATAGTTTCATCTTCAAGAAAAACACTTTGTGGTTTCAATATATAATGGTGGTCCATAAATTATAGTACTCATCAATATCAGACCACATAAGGTGCCAATATCATGCTCTAATACCACTGTAATGTCCCTTTTTCTAAATTTTATTACAATGACCAATTTTTCACTTTTTCCCCAATTTCGACCTTTGACTAGTTTTGATGTCTAGGTCTCTAAATTGGTCCAAATGCTCCCAAATATTCACAGAAGGTATATGAATGATATTAAGGTTTGAATATTATGTTTATGGAATATTTATGACCTCTAAATTCTTCTACAAACTTTTTTAATATTCTGTTCAAGGTAGGATTTTTGACTAGTAATTCGGGGTTCTAATTCCCCCACAATGAATATTGAAAATGGATTCCCAAATGCACTCAAGACAACTCTAATTTCTGAATGGAATCATGCGACATGTAAATGAAATAAATAATAACTCATATGCATCACCATTTAACTTTTAATGTCTTCTATAACTCCCTTAAATCATATGCAAAAAGACTAGTTTCAACCTTGGGGGGAATGATAGGAAAACTTCTCCAAATGCTATGAAACTCAAAAAAATAATTCCAAATGCTTATGCACTGAACAGTAAACTCATATAATCCATAAATAACATTCCATGCATCCATAAACCATCATTATTTTACTTATCCATTCGAATCTATCAACATTATATTGGTTCACAACAAGGTAGTGGGGAAATGACAATGTTTCTTCATTGTTTAACATTTATACATGAAATATTTTGGGTATTTCGACCTGAGAGTCTTATAAAGTTTTAAATACAGAAATAAAATTACATTCATACATAAACCATCCGTATTTTACTTATCCATTCGAATCCATCAACATTACATTGGTTCACAACAAGATAGTGGGGAAATGACACTATTTCTTCATTAATTAACATTTTTATATGAAATATTTCAGTATTTCGACCTGATATTATTCTGAAATTGAAATACTTATCATTTAAATAAGAACATAGAATAATGGGGCATTAGAAGCTTCCCCAAAGAGATCAATAGCTCACCCAAAGCGCAATCCCTCCATGAGCAAGAATATGTCATAAAAACTGGAAATGGTTGAGAGAAAGTGTTGCAATAGAAGGAACCACGAGATTCCCCTTATCTTACACCTAAACATAAAACTCCATTATCTCTATGAAATACCTGAGTGGCCTCTCCAAACACCAACTGGATGAGAATCTTTTACCCTCGAAATTGGCTGAGGCAAGAAAACTAATCATCCACTAGCTCTCACAATTCACAAATGACAATTTCTCAAATGAATAAAATCCCTTATCTTGGTTGATTACTGTATTTTATAAAAATACTAAGTCTTATAAGGTTACCAATCCATCCAAAAACTCAATCCAATTTGAATTATGGTGTGTGCTCATGATTTGCCATGTGTCCTCCCTTTCCTAGCCTTCCATCTTCCTAAAATTCGAGTAGGAGCCAATTGAGCTTCCCAAAATCACATGATCTCCATCTTGGATGCTCTATTTTTACCTGACACTTCATATATGTCAGATGTCAGACTTCAGATCTCATTTGTGTCATAGGTGTCATAGCATCTTCATCATTGTTGTCATAGAGCTAAGGAATCTAGTCCAAGTGTCTCACTAGCTCCAAAATAACTCTTCCTCTCCCATGTAAATTACATTTCCTTCTAAATTCGACCTATGATGCATATGGCCAAGTGTATTATCCTTCTAACTCATCCAAGAACATTTAGGCTTCCCATGGATTCCAAATTGCAATAGGAGGATGCCATGTGGCACATAATTTCTAGCTTGTGTGGGCCCCATTGTCTCCATGTGTATCCATGCTCCATTTCCACTTCAATTTTCTCTTGTATTTATTTAATAAGCTCTATTATTAAATATTTATTCCATTCTAATGTCTAAACATCATCTATTATCCCCCTTATTCCAAATCTCAAAGCTTTCACCCCCAACCTAGGAAACTAGTAATGTTCCTCCTTGGCAGTTATTTGACCCTTAGCATCAATTTGACAAACTCTCATGAATATGGAAAATGTGATTAGACCATTGTGATTCAATGCAAAATTTGGGACATGACAACTTCTAGACCCACTCTTCTAGGTAATGGACACGATGGATCATAGAGATTAATTTTACAAATCCCTCTTTTATTAGCTTACTACATTATAGATTTACAATCAAGTTATCATAGTCATATTTAATACCATTATGGGATGCTCCTCTTGTAATTTTCAATAAAACCTACAACCACAAAGTGCATATACTGGACAATCTAACATGTATTAATTATAATAATTTACAACTTCAAGTATTATCTAATTAATCCAAATAGTTATCCTTTAAAAATTAAGTGTGGTTGACATTTACCCATATAGTGGCATGATGTTGAGTATACGTTTTTCCTTTTAATTATTCTAGTATTCACTTCCAATCAATTGTTTCTCTTCCAACTTTCTTTAATTCACTTTCAATAAATTATTTACTCCTTGATTATTCCTTAATTCATCTTTGATTAATTATTTATTTCTTAAATATTCCTTCATTCACCTTCAATCACGTGTGAGAGGGATTTCCAGATTGATAAATGATATACCCACATTCTCCATTATACGCGTCCACCCAAATCCATTGGAAGAAAAATATTCAAGACTATAAGCACCAATTTGACATATTTAGGGATGAATAAATCCATCAAAATATTAATATAGGTTGACATATAAATAATATAAAAAAGAGCCACAAGGTGGAAATGTTACCGCAGTTGCTAATAACTATTACTATAATACATAAGCTATAGATATATGATATTTTTGCTAAAAAATTATAATACAAAAGAAAATGATTTTTCCGCATAATTTTTAGCTATCGAGTCTATTTCATTACTTAGCTATCAAATCGCTTTCTCAATGTTTTGTCAAAACAAAGATAATTGAAAAAGATGAAAAACATGTGCTACGCACCCTTCTTCATGATCGAAGACCCAACTTGTTACATCTTAAATATAGATACATCCACTTACACTTAAAAAAGGGTGTAACATACGTGTAGACTTAATTGAAATAACCAGAAAAAACAACCTTCACCATGACAACTCAACGAAATTCTTAAAATAACCGCAACAAATGCTAAACTATCATCCCAAATGCTTAAACTATTAAGAAGAAAACTACTCAAAACTTCGTCAAACTTTATTGTTGTGGTCCAATAAAATATTGATGCAAATGAGGAGGAATGGAAGGTGATGATGAATTACAAAAAATTGAAAACATTAGAAATTACATTTTACTTAAACCTGCAAATAAAGTTATAATAACCACATAATCTTACTTTCATTTTGAATAGTAGAACAAGCTAGCTCAACTGTACTTTATTGTTACAACCTAAGTGTATTGAAGTTGGCAATAAATTCGATTGGTTCTTTATAAAATGCAATTGAAACTTAAGAATCAATAGAAGAACTAACATCTATTTAGCTTACGCTAAGGGGAAGTGCTATAGTTGTTCAATTTCCTTTAGCTTTGCTAAGAAATGTCTCTCTCTCTTCTCTTTGCCTTAACATTAGTGCAGAATAAGTAGTTATCTATCCTCTATATAACGATTATATACCAACTATTTCACCTTTTTACGAAGCAAGTTGCTCTCTTCTCTTGTCCTTAGCTTCACTAATTTCAACCTCTCTTTAGATGCTCTTAGCTTCGCTAAGTGCTTTCCTTTTTCTTCTATTAGCCCTAGCATTAGCGTAGAAGAAGCTATAGTTTTTATGTAGTGGGATAATAACTATTTCGCATTAGTGAAGCAAGATCTGTATCAAAATTGATAAAAAAACATGGTTTCCAACGTGTGAAACTGGAAATATAAATGATTTCTATTGGAACCTCTGAGCACCTCCCTTATTGTCTTGTCACCTCACTTTATAAGCACGGTCTAAGATCTCTTGACATGCTTAAATGTTTAGCAGTGTCCAAGGCACTTAAAAACTATGGACTTTAATCGGATATGAATCTTGACTGAACCGAGGAGCCTTATCATAGAGTTGGAACTGGCACTTATAGACGTATCCCCAATGGTCGACAAGAATAATGTATGTAATGCTTCCACTGTGTTTTCCCATTAATGCAACTTGTTCTTATGTGTTTCCCACTAATGTGTTGGGGTTTTTACCAAAGTGATATCCAATGCTCCAATCTACCTTTGGAACCAATTACAAGGATATGGGCTACTTGGGTAGAACTTGTACCAATATTTATGGTCACAAATTCCTTTTCATTATATATGTTACTACCTTTCGGTTGGAATTTTAAGTGAGCCACCAAATATGAACATTTACCTGTTCAAAGTTTCAAGTTCAGAAGTCCATGTAGGCCTTTTCATACCCTTTTTTATTTTTTTTAAACATGGGCATACCCCATGGGGAATTGTAATAAAATGACCTAGCATGATGAATTTATGTAAATTGTTTTGATTCCTATGACTTATCCATTAATACATTTTTCTAGGGTGTTTTCTCCTTGTTAATTATATATCGTTTTTAACGATTTATAATTTGCGAGTTTTTCACTCAAGCCTCCAAAGTTGGAATAATTGTCTTCGTGGTTAGCCATTGGGAGGTTATTAAAACCTAAGTGTCAATGTATATTAACATGCTAATCATTATTTTGATTAAAGATGAACATGTCCTTAGTCCCCCATAGGTTTTTTTAATTTTTGGGATATATATATATATTCTGTTTTTACAGGCTTATTTTTAATAAGTTAATTGTAAAAGTTCAAAAAGTCATAAAAGTGGGGCTAGGAGGTTTTTTTTCATGGGGGTGCTCATTTTATAACTCAGAGCATCCAATTAATCCCTAAACCCAATTTCCTAAGTTTTTGAGTAATTATTTATCTCCAAAATTAATTATTACTCGAAAAACCCAAAAAAGACAAAAAAAATGGCAAAAAAATGAGAAATTCGACAACTCATTAAAAATTGGAAACTTGACAAAAATTGGTTTTTCCAGTTGGAAAAGGTAAATAGAATTATTCATAAAGAGTTACAAGACACCATAGGGAAAGAAATGGTTTCTAAATATCAAATTAGATTTTTTTCCAACAGTGGGGCGCATTTCCCAAGAGAGGGGCAATTTTCCCAAAAAAGAAAGACTTGGTTTGAGGTTAATATTTTGAAATTTTGGTAATTTCCTTCTTTATTCCCCAAATCATGGGGATCCAACTCACATACAACTCACACCAAGCTATCAATCCCATCCTTTAGAAAGCGTTCCCCCTCATGCTGAATTTTTCAATTTAAGAGAGCAAGTTCTCCTCATTTCAACAGAAGAGAAGTGTATGGAACCTCTGCTCCTGTATCTATTGTAATAAATTTGTTGCATTATTGAATGAAATCAAAAGGATTTGGAGGCATACTTGTGTTGGGCATCAATGTGTGGTTATTTTTGGTGTTTCATGAGGTATAATTGTATCAGTTTCTTGCTACATTCTTTGTTGTTCTAATCGATCTTGAAGGATTAATGATAATTGGTAGAAGAGGATCAATAAGTAGTTTCTTATTTGGCTGTGTTTGTGCCAGAAATTGTTTTCAAGGCTATAAAGAAACAAGCCAACACAATCTCAAATATTCAATCAGGTAAAAGTAGGGTTTAGGGTTTTCTTGAAAGGTTTTTGTGGTTGTAAAGTCTGGTGGCTGAAGGGAATACATTCATGAGTCAAGCAGGAACTAAATCATAAATAAATAAGAGCAGAGATGCATAATATAATCACCAAGTACCAATCAGAGTATAATCTTAAAGTTCATTCATAACTGACAAGCATTACAAGTAAAGAAACCATAAACCAGCAATGAATATATCAGTCAAGTAGCTAAACAAGCTAAAAATTGAAGCTAAAACATAGTCTGAAGGGTGATTTAGATCATATATTTCATAGTAATGTTCAACAAATAAACATGAGAGTTATGTACTTAAATCATAAACAAGTCCAAGACCTCCTTAGCCAGCCAAAAAGTAGAACCCTTTTCTCTCTTTCTTCTCTACCTAATTACTATTTCTCAAAAAATCAGTTAGGGTTGAAACCCTAACTGTCTTCATCCAAGTCATCGATGGGATAATTGTCATATTAAAATTTACAAAATAAAATATTTCTTCCAAAATCTTAACAAAATACTGACTCACTAAAATATTTCTGAAAAGACATAACAAGTAATTGACTAACTAACAAACTCAAAGGTCTTTTGCAGCCTCAGCTAGTAAGGCTATTCCATCCAAAGCTTGGGCCTTCTTCTTGGCTCTCTTTTAATCAGCTTCCATGTCTGCTAACCTTCTTGTAATTTATTCATTCTGCTGCTGCAAGCCTTTGACAGTTTGCTTCAACTCTGCACATTCCAAATCTGTGGCTCTCTTCCTCTTCAGGGATTCCTTGGACACTGCAGTAAGCTCTTGATAATAGTCATTTACTTCCTGCAAATCCTCCCAGAGTCTTCTGTTTGCTAGGATCAAGCCATCATTCACTTCCTACATGTAATCCATTTGATGTCTGTATTGTTTGATGGTTCTCTGTAGGTTTTGCTTATCTGAATCAAAAACCTTCCCTGTTGTAGTATCCTGCATCTCACTGGGTAGCCATGGAATATCTAGTTTTCTGAAAATGTCTTCATCATCTGGCAATGGATCTGAAGACACACCATGAACCATAGGGATTTCCTGATTAGCTGCTTCTGTAGGTGTTGTTTCCTCTATCAACTGCTGGTCTTCAGAATGAGAGACTGCAACCTCCTTTTTCTGTTGGTCTTTTAATATTTCACTTCTTAACTCTAAAAATACTACTGATAATTTAGTCTCGGTGAGACTAACCTATTCTGCTGACTTTGATGGCTTTTTCCCCTTTGCATGATGAGAAACTGGAGTTTTCAAAACTGCTTCTTTCTCAATCTTTGGTTTTTCATCTGAAGAATCATCATCAAGTACTGTTACCTCTTTTGCATTTAATCTAGGGTTTAACAATTTTTTCATACTGAGCCTTAACTTGTTCCTTGGCCTAGTTTTAGGTCTCCATGTTGAGGCAAGCTCTCCCAACGTCTTCAAATTTTTACCTTGATGTTTAATTGTAGCAAACTCCATGGCTACAACGTTGGTCTTCTCTTTCTTTGACCTCTTTGTTTTAACTTCTTGACTGCAACGTTCTCTGTATGTGTTAACCCTAGAATAAGTTTTAACAGCAAATTCATCTTCTTTTAAAAGATATCCTTCATCTTCTGACAGAATAGTGATAGGGATTCTTTGCTGGACCTGAATGTTTTCTTCCTTTACAGCAATATTCTCTGTGACAACAATTTTCTCCTTCATGAAAGCTTTTGCTGTTATTCTATCTTACACAGGTTGATCTTCCTTTTCTGTAAACAATGAGCTTTTGGCTTTATTATCAGCTGAATATTGCTGATGTTCATAGTCTGCATTTGAGGGCTCTAGTACTTCTTCAAGTTTAACTTATTTTTTATCTTCAGATTTGATTTTCTGACCTAGTTCCCTCACTAGGGTTTTCCCTTTGTGTACATGTTTTTTGGTTTGCTACTCTTCCTGCATAACTTGAAAACCTGACCAAAAGAGGAAAAAATCCCAGGTTTTTCCCTCTCTTTGCAGGGCAGTACTGATAATCAATTTGATCAAACCATGATGGAAAATAGATTGTGTAGTGTGATCCTGATGCCCCTTAACCCTACTTGACATCTTCTGCAAGATTTTAAACAAAAATAAAGGAAGACTCATTCTGGATTCACCAACCAGATGTTGTAAGAATCTAAAATGATATTTAAAGACATAGGCATATCTTCCCTCGCAGGTGATATAGATTTGTATGACTTTAATGGGCTCCACCCACTCATTTCTGAAATTTTGGATTAGTATTCCTTTGCTCCAGTTTGGGGTAATTCCAGGTAACAGGTACCTCTGTGCATTAAAGGTGAAAGGCAGCTTCTTGAACCACATTTCATCTTCATTTCTGACTCCTGTAGCCTCAGCAACTAGCTCCACAGTCAACTTAAACTTTATAGTATCAAACACCACAATGTCCTGGTTATAGCATTGGGCAAATTTATAGGAGACCTCAATGTTATAGCTATCAATATTCTTGAAAAAATCCAACCAACCAGCATTCTGAAATAACTCTGCACAACCAGGAAATTGGTCAATCCATCCCAACTCAGTGGGCTCAGCCCTGTTTGTTTTGCCACTTTTTCCCATCTGCTTTCAATGACTGAAACCTGTGTAGTTTTAAAGCCCTCTGAATGACCTAACAGCTCCTTTTTTTTTCTCCTCAAGCTTCTAGGGTTTTGATAGTTAGCTTTGTTTAATTCTCCTTGACTTCTTTTTTCTTAATTTTTTAACAGTCAGCTTCTGTTTTCGATGAAGGAAAAGTTTTTCCACTAATATTAAGTAATTAGGTCAACAGAGTGCCGAACTCTCCAATAAAACTGCTCCTGAAACTAACTATCATCCAAGCTGTTCATTTAGATGTCAGATCATCTCTAGAATGCATGACAACATCTGTGTGTTATGGCTCTGCTCAAATAGTTCACTTGGCTCTTTCTAATGCCACATATAAGCTATCTATTTTGTAAAAAGATTTTGCATCAATGCTCCCAAGTGCCTGCTTCTTAGATCAACTGATGATTTCTTAGGTTAGCTGGAGATTGTAGTCTAGTGGATGAGAAGATATAAGAGCAATCTTATGTCCGCTCACTTTCTGCTCCAACTTGTTTTTAGCACCAAAACTAGTAAGCTTCTAGCACTTAATCAGACTAGGTATTCATGCAATTCACCAGCTTGGCTCATTTGTTGCATTGGTTAGAAGTAACCAGTAATTTTGTGAAAACATGGTCACCACAAACTGAACAGAGCTTCTCCTCACCACATTTTCAGGTCTTGATAGGATAATAGTTCAATAAAACTGCCACTTTTCAACTTATCATCTTGCCAAAAGCATTCCAAAACCCTTTGAGATTGATTTCTGATCGCAGGGGGTTTATTAACGGCATGAATTACAGTTTTCCTCAATTAATTTTGTCATAACAGGATCTAAATGAGAAACCCCCAATTAAACTGCCACTATCAGGTTAACGCGGAATACCTTATTCTTTGCTCTGCTACATATGCTTAAAATCAATTCCTTAGCTATTTGATTGTTAAATTTAGCTATACAAGTGTCTTCGGGTTTCCAATTTGATTCCAGGTGGCGAAACGAGAAATCCCTAAATCTTTTCTGCAACGGTGAAAACCCTAACTCCCCTTTACAACTGCAACTCCCAGGTTTTGGGCCAATTTCCTCGCTCCACTTAGTCTCTAGCTCCGCAACACATGTATGGAGAACTCCTTTCACTTCAAACTAAGCTCATTTGTCTACCTGTCACAATTTGCCCAACTCTAACTAATGATTTGCCACGATCTCCTTCCTGCTATCAAACACACATGTTTGCATGATCATTACTGAAGACACACATATCAAACGCCTTCAAGCATGTGATTAGTCATCAAAAACCAAAATTGGGGGTGAATTTTGCTTAAAAACCGGCGTTTTCTGCGCGCGTGATATTCTTGTAGCGCCGCTGTGTAAAATTTTTGCAGTTGTGCTACAAGAATAATTTGAATTCAATTTTGGCGATGTTTTAATCATTTTTTCATTTTGAGTGAGGTTTAATGATGAACTATGATCATAATGTTGTTTGTGAACTGATTAATCTATATGATGTTCTATAAAACCCCTCAGAACCTAAGGAAACAAACCATAATGAAAATCTAAAGCAAAAAAGACAAAATTTCATTTAAAACCAAAAAGAATTTCCTAAAGTAAGTGAAAGAGAAAACTTAAGCAAATAAGAAAACTTAAAATAAAATAAAAATGACAATCAAAATATAAAAATGAAAGAAAAAAGTTCATGACTTAACATTTGGCTCCAGCTACGGGATCAAGTCCTCCCTGTGAGGCTTCAAGAACCTGTAGACCAGTGCCTTCTTTTCTGCTACCTATTTGCCTACAAATTTTCCATTGGGTTATGGAGTCCTTATTATGCTTCACTCACACCGGTATATACAATGAAAAGTGAAAATCTCCTCAACGACTGTAAAAATGCTTGAGGAATCATCCATTGACAGGACTTCACAATTCCTCACCTTCCAAAGACTGCAGGACAAAAGTGTTATTCTCCAAAATCTTAGATACTAGGAAAGGGCCAAACCAGAGGTTTTCAAACTTACCATGCTTCCCTTTTTGCTCTTTCCTTGCATCCCACCTTAAAACCATATCACCAATTGAGAAAGTGTTTTCTTTGATGCTCCTGTCAAATCTGCTTTTGATCTTCAATCTGTACAAATGTGCTCTTTCTTCTACCTTTTCCCTGTTTTGCTGCAATTCTATCATCTCATAAATCCTTCTCTGCATATCATTTGACTCTTCCTGAGAATTCTGAAGAAATTTCATCACTGGGATTCCCAATTGAACAGGAAAAACTGCATCTGTACCATAAACTAACTGGAAGGGAGAAGTTCCAATTGCTTGTTTGACTGTTATCCTATCATCCCACAATGTGTATTTCAGCATTGAATCCCAGGACCTTTTGTTATGTTTGAGCAACTTTCTGATACTCTGGATGATGTTTTTATTAGAGGATTCAACCAAACCATTACCTTGGGGGTAGTAAGGAGTGGAATGTTTCAGCAAGATACCATTTTTTTCACAAAAGGCTTCCATTGCCTTGGACTTGAAAGCCTTTGCATTATCTGTTACCAATTTCTGAGGACAACTAAACCTACTCAGGATATTCTCCTCAATAAATTCCATGATGAATTTATCTGTGGCATTCCTAGTAGGGATGGCTTCCACCCATTTGGTAAAGAAGTCTGTTGCAGTTAGGATCCACCTATGTTTCCCTGAGGAAGCTGGATTTATTTCCCCAATAAAATCCAGACCCCATTGCTGGAAAGGAGCACTTACTGCAATAGGTTTTAAGGGCAATGACAGCAATTTTTGCTTGCCAACAAACTTCTGACAAGGAATACAGGCTCTTACCTGCTGATAAACATCTGCAAACAAAGAAGGCCAATAATATCCAGCTCTTAAAATCCTGTATGTTGTTGTGTTCCAGTACTTATGTCCTCCACAAGCACCCTCATGAGATTAAGAAATTACTCCTTCAATTTCAGACTTGTCTAAACATCTGAGTAGAATACCACCTAGGTCTTTCCAGAACAACTGCTCTTCTACTAGACAATACTTAGTAGCTTTAAGCTTTAAGGATCTAGCAGCTTTCCTATCTAGATGCTCAGGACATTGCAGAAACAACAGAAAATACACAATGTCTGCATACCATGTGGATGCTGAATAATAGTCCATGATCTTCTCTTTTTCCAGTATTGCTTGATCTTCTTCCTGAGCTAATTCTTCAGCCATGACATGCAATCCAAGAGCTTGACAATTTTATTCAGACAGCAGCTTGGCTAAACCTTGTCCCTTGACAAGTTTGGTAGGTCTGATATCTACATCATACTCCATGATTTTAGCAATCCACCTGCATCTTTTCCCTTCACTATCAGGTTGTGTCAAAACATCTTTTACAGCAGCATTAGGCACAAATGAAATAACTTTAGAATGCAGAACATAGATTCTGAAAAACTTTAAATCTTTTACCAGAGCATAGGCCTAATTTTCTAAGATACTGTATTTCAGTTCAGAATCCCTGAGAGTTTTGCTGAAAAATGCAATAGGCTGCTCCAATCCTTCTTTATTCTTCTGCAACAGAACAACTGCTATTGTATCCTCTGATGCAAATGAGAATGTAAGAAATTCTCTAGTAAAATCTGGGCTTACTAATATAGGAGTTTCAGTAAGAGCCATTTTAATCTTCTCAAATGCATTCTTTGCCTCAGTGGTCATCTGACTTCCTGATCCTTTTTCAGCATGACAGTGATCTGTTTAATAGTCTCAACAAAGTTTGGTATAAACCAATGCAGAAAGTTGATTTTACCAATGAATGATTGGACATTCTTTTTACTCCTGGGTAAACTTATTTTCAATATATCTTTTACCCTCTCAGGATCAATCCTTATACCATCAGTAGACACTAAATGACCAAGCAATTTACCGTCTTGTACAACAAAGTGTGACTTCTTTGGATTCAAAGACAAGCCAAACTTTCTACACTTCAAGAAAGTCTGCTTCAAATGTTTCAAATGCTCATCATCTGATTGTGAGAAAACAGTAATATCATCCAAGTAGATTACCACAAACTTGTCCTTTTCTCCAACAAAGGCAATATCCATAGCCCTCTGGAAAGTGGCTCCAACATTCATTAAACCAAAGGGCATCTTATCATACATGAAAGTTCCCCAAGGAGTACTGAAAGTTGTCTTCTCCTTATCATTAGGATGCATAGAGATCTGATTATACCCTAAGAAACCATCAACCATTGAGATCCTCTGTGCCCCAACTACTTTCTGCAATATTTGCTCAATTTTAGGAAGAGGATAATTATCCATTAGGGAAGATCTATTCAAGTTTCTGAAGTCAACACATAATCTGATTTCTCCATTCTTTTTCCTAACAGGAACCAAATTAGCCACCCATGAAGAATACCTAATGGGTAATATGATCTTGGCATCCAACAACTTCTTCACTTCTTTTTCAATTACAGGAAACAAGGCTGGATTAATCCTTCTTAATTTCTGACGAAAAGGTTTGACATTTGGTTTTAAAGGAACTTTATGCTGTATAATTCATGTGTCATAAGTTCTCAGTTCCTCATAAGACCATGCAAAAAAGATGTTTGTGCCAGAAATTGTTTCCAAGGCCATAAAGAAACAAGCCAACACAATCTCAAATATTCAATTAGGTAAAAGCAGGGTTTAGGGTTTTCTTGAAAGGTTTTTGTGGTTGTAAAGTCTGGTAGCTGAAGGGAATACATTCATGAGTCAAGCATGAACTAAATCATAAATAAATAAGAGCAGAGATGCATAATATAATCACCAAGTACCAATCAGAGTATAATCTTAAAGTTCATTCATAACTGACAAGCATTACAAGTAAAGAAACCATAAACCAGCAATGAATATACCAGTCAAGTAGCTAAACAAGCTAAAAAATGAAGCTAAAACATAGTCTGAAGGGTGATTTAGATCATATATTTCATAGTACTGTTCAACAAATAAACATGAGAGTTATGTACTTAACTCATAAACAAGTCCAAGACCTCCTTAGCCAGCCAAAAAGTAGAACCCTTTTCTCTCTTTCTTCTCTACCTAAATACTATTTCTCAAAAAATCAGTTAGGGTTGAAACCCTAACTGTCTTCAGCCAAGTCATCGATGGGATAATTGTCATATTAAAATTTACAAAATAAAATATTTCTTCCAAAAAATTAACAAAAGACTGACTAACTAAAATATTTCTGAAAAGACATAACAAGTAACTGACTAACTAACAAACTCAAAGGTCTTTTGCAGCCTCAGCTAGTAAGGCTATTCCATCCAAAGCTTGGGCCTTCTTCTTCGCTGACTTTTTCTCAACTTCCATGTCTGCTAACCTTCTTGTAAGTTCTTCATTTTGCTGCTGCAAGCCTTTGACATTTTTCTTCAACTCTGCACATCGCAAATATGTGGCTCTCTTCCTCTTCAGGGCTTCCTTGGACACTGCAGTAAGCTCTTGATAATGATCATTTACTTCTTGCAAATCCTCCCTGAGTCTTATGTTTGCTAGGATCAAGCCATCATTCACTTCCTGCATGTAATCCATTTGATGTATGTATTGTTTGATGGTTCTCTACGAGTTTTGCTTGTGTGAATCAAAAACCTTCCCTGCTGTAGTATCCTGCATCTCACTGGGTAGCCATGGAATATCTAGTATTTTGAAAATGTCTTCATCATCCGCCAATGGATCTGAAGACACAAGATGAACCATAGGGCTTTCCTGATTAGCTACTTCTATAGGTGTTGTTTCCTCTATCAACTGCTGGTCTTCAGAATGAGAGACTTCAACCTCCTTTTTCTGTTGCTCTTTTAATATTTCACTTCTTAACTCTAAAAAGACTGCTGATAATTTAGTCTCGGTGAGACTAACCTCTTCTGCTGACTTTGATGGATTTTTCCCCTTTGCATGATGAGAAACTGGAGTTTTCAAAACTGCTTCTTTCTCAATCTTTGGTTTTTCATCTGAAGAATCATCATCAAGTACTGTTACCTCTTTTGCATTTAATCTAGGGTTTAACAATTTTTTCATACTGAGCCTTAACTTGTTCCTTGGCCTAGTTTTAGGTCTCCATGTTGAGGCAAGCTCTCCCAACATCTTCAAATTTTTACCTTGATGTTTAATTGTAGCAAACTCCATGGCTGCAACTTTGTTCTTCTCTTTCTTTGACCTCTTTGTTTTAACTTCTTGACTGCAACGTTCTCTGTATGTGTTAACCCTAGAATCAGTTTTAACAGCAAATTCATCTTCTTTGAAAATATATACTTCATATTCTGACAGAATAGTGATAGGGCTTCTTTGTTGGACCTGAATGTTTTCTTCCTTTACAGCAATCTTCTCTGTGACAACAATTTTCTCCTCGATGAAAGCTTCTGGTGTTATTCTATCTTGCACAGGATGATCTTCCTTTTCTGTAAACAGTGAGCTTTTGGCTTTATTATCAGCTAAAGATTGCTGATGTTCATAGTCTGCATTTGAGGGATCTAGTACTTCTTCAAGTTTAACTTATTTTTTATCTTCAGATTTGATTTTCTGACCTAGTTTCCTCGCTAGGGTTTTCCCTTTGTCTACATGTTTTTTGGTTTGCTGCTCTTCTTGCTTAACTTGAAAACCAGACCAAAAGAGGAAAAAATCCCAGGTTTTTTCCTCTCTTTGCAGCGCAGTACTGATAATCAATTTGATCAAACCATGATGGAACATAGATTGTGTAGTGTGATCCTGATGCCCCTTAACCCTACTTGACATCTTTTGCAAGATTTTAAACAAAAAGAAAGGAAGACTCATTCTGTATTTACCAACCAGATGTTGTAAGAATCTAAAATGATATTTAAAGACATAGGCATATCTTCCCTCGCAAGTGATATAGCTTTGTATGAATTTAATGGGCTCCACCCACTCATTTCTGAAATTTTGGATTAGTATTCCTTTGCTCTAGTTTGAGGTAAGGCCAGGTAACAGGAACCTCTATGCATTAAAGGTGAAAGGCAGCTTCTTGAACCACATTTCACCTTCATTTTTGACTCCTGTAGCCTCAGCAGCTAGCTCCACAGTCAACTTAAACTTTAGAGTATCACACACCACCATGTCCTGGTTATAGCATTGGGCAAATTTATAGGAGACCTCAGTGTTATAGCTATCAATCTTCTTGAAAAAATCCAACCAACCAGCATTATGAAATAACTCTGCACAACCAAGAAATTGGTCAATCCATCCCAACTCAGTGGGCTCATCCCTGTTTGTTTTGCCACTTTTTCCCATATGCTTTCAATGACTGAAACCTGTGTAGTTTTAAAGCCCTCAGAATGACCTAACAACTCCTTTTTTTTCTCCTCAAGCTTCTAGGGTTTTTATAGTTAGCTTTGTTTAATTCTCCTTGACTGCTTTTTTCTTAATTTTTTAACAGTTAGCTTCTGTTTTCGATGAAGGAAAAAAATTTCCACTAATATTAAGTAATTAGGTCAACAGAGTGCCAAACTCTCCAATAAAATTGCTCCTGAAACTAACTATCATCCAAGCTGTTCATTTAGATGTCAGATCATCTCTAGAATGCATGACAAGATCTATGTGTTATGGCTCTGCTCAAATAGTTCACTTGGCTCTTTTTAATGCCACATATAAGCTATCTCTTTTGCAAAAAGATTTTGCATCAATGCGCCCAAGTTCCTGCTTCTTAGATCAACTGATGATTTCTTAGGTTAACTGGAGATTGTAGTCTAGTGGATGAGAAGATATAAGAGCAATCTTATGTTTGCTCACTTTCTGCTCCAACTTGTTTTTAGCACCAAAACTAGTCAGCTTCTAGCACTTAATCAGACTAGGTCTTCATGCAATTCACCAGCTTGGCTCATTTGTTGCATTGGTTAGAAGTAACCAGTAATTTTGTGAAAACATGGTCGCCACAAACTGAACAGAGCTTCTCCTCACCACATTTTCAGGCCTTGATAGGATAATAGTTCAATAAAACTGCCACTTTTCAACTTATCACCTTGCCAAAAGCATTCCAAAACCCTTTGAGATTGATTTCTGATCACAGGGAGTTTATTAACGGCATGAATTACAGCTTTCCTCAATTAATTTTGTCATAACATGCTTTAAAGGAGAAACCCCCAATTAAACTGCCACTATCAGGTTAACGCGGAATACCTTGTTCTTTGCTTTGCTACAGATGCTTAAAATCAATGCCTGAGCTGTCTGATTGTTAAATTTAGCTATACAAGTGTCTTCGGGTGTCCAATTTGATTCCAGGTGGCGAAACGAGAAAGCCCTAAATCTTTTCTGCAACGGCGAAAACCCTAAATCCCCTTTGTAACTGCAACTCCCAGGTTTTGGGCCAATTTCCTCCCTCCACTTAGTCTCTAGCTCCGCAACGCATGTATGGAGAACTCCTTTCACTTCAAACTAAGCTCATTTGTCTACCTGTCACAATTCGCCCAACTCTAACTAATGATTTTCCATGATCTCCTTCCTGCTGTCAAACACACATGTTTGAATGATCATTACTGAAGACACACATATCAAACGCCTTCAAGCATGTGATTAGTCATCAAAAACCAAAATCGGGGGTGAATTTTGCTTAAAAACCGGCGTTTTCTGCGCGCGCGATATTCTTGTAGCGCCGCTGTGTAAACTTTTTGCAGTTTCGCTACAAGAATAATTTGAATTCAATTTTGGCGTTGTTTTAATCATTTTTTCATTTTGAGTGAGGTTTAAATGATGAACTATGATCATAATGTTGTTTGTGAACTGATTAATCTATATGATGTTCTATAAAACCCCTCGGAACCTAAGGAAACAAACCATAATGAAAATCTAAAGCAAAAAAGACAAAATTTCATTTAAAACCAAAAAAGAATCTCCTAAAGTAAGTGAAAGAGAAAACTTAAGCAAATAAGCAAACTTAAAATAAAATAAAAATGACAATCAAAATATAAAATTGAAAGAAACAAGTTCATGACTTAACATCTGGCTCCAGCTGCGGGATGAAGTCCTCCCTATGAGGCTTCAAGAACCTGTAGACCAGTTCCTTCTTTTCTGCTACCTATTTGTCTGCAAAATTTCCATTGGGTTATGGAGTCCTTATTATGCTTCATTCACACCGGTATATACAATGAAAAGTGAAAATATCCGCAACGATTGTAAAAATGATTGAGGAATCGTCCATTGACAGGACTTGACAATTCCTCACCTCCAAAGACTGCAGGACAAAAGTGTTATTATCCAAAATTTTAGATACGAGGAAAGGGCCAAACCAGAGGTTTTCAAACTTACCATGCTTCCCTTTTTTCTCTTTCCTTGCATCCCACCTTAAAACCATATCACCAACTGAGAAAATGTTTTCTTTGATGCTCCTGTCAAATCTGCTTTTGATATTCAACCTGTACAACTGTGCTCTTTCTTCTACCTTTTCCCTATTCTGCTGCAATTCTATCATCTCATAAATCCTTCTCTGCATATCATTTGACTCTTCCTGAGAATTCTGAAGAAATTTCATCATTGGGATTCCCAATTGAACAGGAAAAACTGCATCTGTACCATAAACTAACTGGAAGGGAGAAGTTCCAATTGCTTGTTTGACTGTTATCCTATCAGCCCACAATGCATATTTCAGCATTGAATCCTAGGACCTTTTGTTATGTTTGAGCAACTTTCTGATACTCTGGATGATGTTTTTATTAGAGGATTCAGCCAAACCATTACCTTGGGGGTAGTAAGGAGTGGAATGTTTCAACAAGATACCATTTTTTTCACAAAAGGCTTCCATTGCCTTGGACTTGAAAGCCTTTGCATTATCTGTTACCAATTTCTGAGGACAACCAAACCTACTTAGGATATTCTCCTCAATAAATTCCATGATGACTTTGTCTATGGCATTCCTAGTAGGGATGGCTTCCACCCATTTGGTAAAGAAGTCTGTTGCAGTTAGGATCCACCTATGTTTCCCTGAGGAAGCTGGACAATGACGGCAATTTTTGTTTGCCAACAAACTTCTGACAAGGAATACAGGCTCTTACCTGCTGATAAACATCTGCAAACAAAGAAGGCCAATAATATCCAGCTCTTAAAATCCGGTATGATGTTGTATTCCAGTACTTATGTCCTCCACAAGCACCCTCATGAGATTCAGAAATTACTCCTTCAATTTCAGACTTGTCTAAACATCTGAGTAGAATACCACCTGGGTCCTTCTAGAACAATTGCTCTTCTACTAGACAATACTTAGTAGCTTTAAGCTTTAAGGATCTAGCAGCTTTCCTATCTAGATGCTTAGGACATTGCAGAAACAACAGAAAATACACAATGTCTGCATACCATGTGGATGCTGAATAATAGTCCATGATATTCTCTTTTTCCAGTATTGCTTGATCTTCTTCCTGAGCTAATTCTTCAGCCATGACATGCAATCCAAGAGCTTGACAATTTGATTCAGCCAGCAGCTTGGCTAAACCTTGTCCCTTGACAAGTTTGGTAGGTCTTCTATCTACATCATACTCCATGATTTTAGCAATCCACCTGCCTCTTTTCCCTTCACTATCAGGCTGTGTCAAAACATCTTTTACAACAGCATTAGGCACAAATGAAATAACTTTAGAATGCAGAACATAGATTCTGAAAAACTTTAAAGCTTTTACCAGAGCATAGGCCTATTTTTCTAAGATACTGTATTTCAGTTCAGAATCCCTGAGACTTTTGCTGAAAAATGCAATAGGCTGCTCCAATCCTTCTTTATTCTTCTGCAACAGAACAGCTACTATTGTATCCTCTGATGCAAATGAGAATGTAAGAAATTCTCTAGTAAAATCCGGGCTTACTAATACAAGAGCTTCAGTAAGAGCCATTTTAATCTTCTCAAATGCATTGTTTGCCTCAGTGGTCCATCTGACTTCCTGATCCTTTTTCAGCATGACAGTGATCTGTTTAATAGTCTCAGCAAAGTTTGGTATAAACGAACGCAGAAATTTGATTTTACTAATTAATGGTTGGACATCCTTTTTACTCCTGGGTAAACTTATTTTCAACATATCTTTTACCCTCTCAGGATCAATCCTTATACCATCAGCAGACACTAAATGACCAAGCAATTTACCTTCTTGTACAGCAAAGTGTGACTTCTTTGGATTCAAAGACAAGACAAAATTTATACACTTCAGGAAAGTCTGCTTCAAATGTTTCAAATGCTCATCATCTGATTCTGAGAAAACAGTAATATCATCCAAGTAGATTACCGCAAACTTGTCCTTTTCTCTGGCAAAGGCAATATCCATAGCCCTTTGGAAAGTGGCTCCAGCATTCATTAGAACAAAGGGAATCTTATCATACATGAAAGTTACCCAAGGAGTAGTGAAAGTTGTCTTCTCCTTATCATCAGGATGCATAGAGATCTGATTGTACCCTGAGAAACCATCAACCATTGAGATCCTTTGTGCCCCAACTACTTTCTGCAATATTTGCTCAATTTTAGGCAGAGGATAATTATCCTTTAGGGAAGATCTATTCAAGTTTCTGAAGTCAACACATAATATTATTTCTCCATTCTTTTTCCTAACAGGAACCAGATTAGCCACCCATGAAGAATATTTAAGGCATACTATGATCTTGGCATCCAACAACTTCTTCACTTCTTTTTCAATTACAGGAAACAAGGATGGATTAATCCTTCTTAATTTCTGACGAAAAGGTTTGAAATTTGGTTTTAAAGGAACTTTATGCTGTATAATTCCTGTGTCATAAGTTCTCAGTTCCTCATAATACCATGCAAAAACATCTACATGCTCTTTTAACAGTTTAATATACCTATTTCTTTGTTCAGCTGTAAGTGATTTAGAAATTTTGACCATTCTAGGATGTTCTGCAGAACCAATATTACACTCTACCACATTCTCTTCTGAAGACTGAACAACAGGCCTTGAAAGTGTATCATCCTTTGTAAATATTCTTTCCAGAGGTACCAAACCTTTTGGGATGAAGTTGCTTTTTAGTTCAATAATTTTATGTCCAGCTATCTCATCTTCAGCAATCTCATCCACCTGTCCCTCTTCTTCATCCTCCTCTTGATCAATCAAGGAATTTGAAAACTCATGTGTAAGCTCTAGGAACCTTTTAATCTCAATTTCATCCTCAAACACTCTCCACTGCCTTACATTATCAGGTACAGACGGCTTGTACCTCACTTCAATGGGATATCTCAACTGAGTGGTCTTGGGGATTCTAAAGTGTGTGGCAGCCAAGGCCAATGAATCTGCAGTCTAATTATGGTCTCTTGGAATATAGGTAATATTAAAAGCTACAAAATAATTTTCAAGCATGTCCCATACCTCATTTTGATAAATCTTCAGCAAACCTTGCTTCACTTGATAATTGTTCTTCACCTGTTGAACAACCAATTTGGAGTCGCCAAATGCAGCAATCTGCTGAATGCCCAAATATTTAGCAACTTTTAATCCTAACAACAAAGCTTCATATTCAGCAGTATTGTTAGTAGTAATAAACTCCAATTTATACATCAGCTTTACTATTTCACCTCCAGGGGATATAAGAAGAACCCCTCCACCTGCACCTTCTTTACAAGAGGACCCATCAAAGTATAACTGCCACAACTCATCTTCTTGCTTTGTGCTGCATTTTACTGGTTTCTCTTTTTCAACCTGTAGCAAACCAGTAGTATTTTCCTCCTCACTGAAATGTAACATGCAAGTACCTAGGTATTTATCAACGGCATACAGTGGGTGATTGTTAGGGTTCTTTTCATCTGTCACAATGTAAGCAAACTGAATTTCTCTATACAGCCTTATATTTTCTTCTCCAAACACAGGAATAGTAGCATATGATAAATCCATTCCTAAGGTCCCACCAACCTTCTTTGCCCAAGATCGAGAAAGAAGTAACCCAAACTTCGGTGTAATATCAGCTACCATTACATCCATGATCACACTTTTCATGGGTAATTGAGCCAAGCTGACAACCATGTCCTTTATTACCCCTAAACACTTCACTGCTCGGGAATCAAAGGCATACAAATCATGGTAGGGTTTGGTAATACTCAGCCCTAAAGCTTCCATAATAGCCTTTGGCATTAAGTTGTGTGAGGCTCCCAAATCTAACAAGAAATTATGAATCATCTGTTCATGGACTGTCAGGGTGATGTAGAATGGAGGTGAAGCACCTGCTTCATTTTCAGTTTTTTCAGCCAGGGCTGATCCAATGAAAATCCTGGGGTTTTCTTCTTGCAAATTTACTGTGTCTGAAATGGGCTGGTTGCTTGTTGAATTAAGCATTTTAAGGACTGATTCTTTATATGAAGGGTTTTTTAGCAATTCAGTTAAAGGTATAGGAATCTTTAACTTTCCTAATTCATTCTCCAAACTGAAATTCTGGACAGTTTTATTTACCTCTTCAGTCTCTGTGGTCTTCTTTGTTTTCTCGGAAACTTGTCTCTTCTCGGTCACGGGATGAGATGATTGCTTAGCAGGGATAGTTGCCTTCTTCTTCGGGACTTGTACCACCTGTTTTGGACCTGACCTCAGGTTCACAGTCTTTTTAAGCTCATTCTGACAGACAGCAGTAGTTACATCAGTCTTTTCCAGACCTGAATCATCCTCTGTTTTGAACATGTCAGCATCATAATATTCTGCCTTTAGAAATTCTTCCTCAGTGACAAAACCCCCAGACAATCCTTCTCCAAAATGATTCATATCTTAATCAGTCTCTTCAAAGATCAGCTCATCATCAACTTCTTCCTCATCAGCCACATTGTTCTAAAGAGGTGGTGGCCCCCTTTGGTCCTCATTTTCTCTCCTTTCTCGCAGGATATCATTATTCCTTCGTTCTCTAGGCATGAAACGGGGAGAAAATTGCCTTCTAAACTGATTCTGATTATTAGGATTTCGTTCACCTTCTGGAGCAGGCTTGCAGAAATTTTTATCGATCTCTAATTTGTTCAACTTTGCAGTCAGAATCTTCACCAACTTAGCCATTTCATCAATTTTCTTTTCAGCAGAATGAGAAGCTGAACCTCCTGACACTGCTTCCTTCTTTCCTTTTCTGTCATAGATTTGCTGACATGTTTCCTCCTTCAATCTATTGGAAGACAGTATATTATATTCTACCTCCAACGCTGCATCCTGCATATTCAGTAAAGAAATAGGTCTCCTTTCTCTCAGAAGTAAGGAAAATTCATGGTCAAAAGCATTCGTATATGTCAGTTTGGCAGAGGTTTCTGTAGGCTTTATTTCTGCAGGAATCCTACTGTACATCTTGTTAAACCTCTTTGAAAAGTCCGCAATTGTTTCATCATTTTTCCTCCTCAGAGCTCCAAACTTAGTTATGTAGTATGTATGGTCTTTGGTGTCACCCCATTGTCTCATGAAGAGATCACAAAGTTCTTCAATGATAGTAATGGAATTAGTAGGCAACTCCCTGAACCATTTCCTTACATCACCATCAAGGCTCTGAACAAACATTTTCATCCATACATCCTTAGCCTCGATGTTTTGGTTATCATCATAACTAAGAAAAGCTTCCCAATGTTCTTCAGCTGTGGTTTCCCCCTGTCCATTGAACCTAGGAAGATATTTTTGATAGTCTCCCCCAGGCAGTGCATTCAAGGGCTAAGGAAAGACCAATGGTGCATATTTGGCTGCAACCATCCCATCCATCATGTCTATGGGATGATTTTGGGATGCCATTTTTGGACTGACTGATTTTGGTGATGAAGAGGTTTGGCTAGAACTTGGCTGAAAAGGATTTTTACCTACTTTCAATTGAAAGAGAGGTATCTTACCAGGAGAGGTAGTTTTATCTTTTCTAAAGGATTGAGGGTCAGTAAAAAACTGGAAACTACTGTCAAGAATTGTTGGTTTTACCCAAGGTGAAGTTTCTTCTTCTTTTCTTGACACAGATGAAGCTAATGAACCATCTAACTAGTCAGGGTCAGATAGGAAGGGTAATGAATGAGATCATCTAATATTTCTTGTTGTCCTCAATATCTGTTCAGGTTCTGTAACACCCAACTACAATGGTGAATTAGGTATGTTCCTAGTTCCCACTCCTCTAGTAGCCACTATGAAAAATATGGTGAAAAATAGCCTTAAAGATATGTTGGTTTAAGTTCACCTCTTAAAACCAGAAAAAGATAAGTATCCCAGGGAAAAATATGTTTCAACTTCATTCCCCGGCAATGGTGCCAAAGATGTTTGTGCCAGAAATTGTTTCCAAGGCTATAAAGAAACAAGCCAACACATTCTCAAATATTCAATCAGGTAAAAGTAGGGTTTAGGGTTTTCTTGAAAGGTTTTTGTGGTTGTAAAGTCTGGTGGCTGAAGGGAATACATTCATGAGTCAAGCAGGAACTAAATCATAAATAAATAAGAGCAGAGATGCATAATATAATCACCAAGTACCAATTAGAGTATAATCTTAAAGTTCATTCATAACTGACAAGCATTACAAGTAAAGAAACCATAAACCAGCAATGAATATATCAGTCAAGTAGCTAAACAAGCTAAAAGATGAAGCTAAAACATAGTCTGAAGGGTGATTTAGATCATATATTTCATAGTACTGTTCAACAAATAAAAATGAGAGTTATGTACTTAACTCATAAACAAGTCCAAGACCTCCTTAACCAGCCAAAAAGTAGAACCCTTTTCTCTCTTTCTTCTCTACCTAAATACCATTTCTCAAAAAATCAGTTAGGGTTGAAACCCTAACTGTCTTCAGCCAAGTCATCGATGGGATAATTGTCATATTACAATTTACAAAATAAAATATTTCTTCCAAAATCTTAACAAAAGACTGACTAACTAAAATATTTCTGAAAAGACATAACAAGTAACTGACTAACTAACAAACTCAAAGGTCTTTTGCAGCCTCAGCTAGTAAGGCTATTCCATCCAAAGCTTGGGCCTTCTTCTTCGCTCTCTTTTTCTCAGCTTCCATGTCTGCTAACCTTCTTGTAAGTTCTTCATTCTACTGCTGCAATCCTTTGACAGTTTGCTTCAACTCTGCACATTGCAAATCTGTGGCTCTCTTCCTCTTCAGGGCTTCCTTGGACACTGCAGTAAGCTCTTGATAATGGTCATTTAATTCCTGCAAATCCTCCCTGAGTCTTCTGTTTGCTAGGATCAAGCCATCATTCACTTCCTGCATGTAATCCATTTGATGTCTGTATTGTTTGATGGTTCTCTGTAGGTTTTGCTTATGTGAATCAAAAACCTTCCCTGCTGTAGTATCATGCATCTCACTGGGTAGCCATGGAATATCTAGTTTTCTGAAAATGTCTTCATCATCTGGAAATGGATCTGAAGACACACCATGAACCATAGGGCTTTCCTGATTAGCTGCTTCTGTAGGTTTTGTTTCCTCTATCAACTGCTGGTCTTCAGAATGAGAGACTTCAACCTCCTTTTTCTGTTTCTCTTTTAATATTTCACTTCTTAACTCTAAAAAGACTGCTGATAATTTAGTCTCGGTGAGACTAACCTATTCTGCTGACTTTGATGGATTTTTCCCATTTGCATGATGAGAAACTGGAGTTTTCAGAACTGCTTCTTTCTCAATCTTTGGTTTTTCATCTGAAGAATCATCATCAAGTACTGTTACCTCTTTTGCATTTAATCTAGGGTTTAACAATTTTTTCATAGTGAGCCTTAACTTGTTCCTTGGCCTAGTTTTAGGTCTCCATGTTGAGGCAAGCTCTCGTTGCCGGGGAACGAATTTGAAACATATTTTTCTCTGGGATACTTATCTTTTTATGGTTTTAAGAGGTGAACTTAAACCAGCATATCTTTAAGGCTATTTTTCACCAGATTTGTCACAGTGACTACTAGAGGAGTGGGAACTAGGAACAGACCTAATTCACCATTGCGGTTGGGTGTTACAGACCTTGAACAGATATTGAGGACAGCAAGAAATATTAGAAGATCTCAGTCATTACCCTTCCTATCTGACCCTAACCAGTTAGATGGTTCATTAGCTTCATCTGTGTCAAGAAAAGAAGAAGAAACATCACCTTGGGTAAAACCAACAATTCTTGACAGTAGTTTCCAGATTTTTACTAACCCTCAATCCTTCAGAAAAGCTAAAACTGCCTCTCCTGGTAAGATACCTCTCTTTCAATTGAAAGTAGGTAAAAATCCTTCTCAACCAAGTTCTAGCCAACCTCTTCATCACCAAAATCACTCAGTCCAAAAATGGCAGCCCAAAATCAGCCGATAGACATGATGGACAGGATGGTTGCAGCCAGATATGCACCATTGGTCTTGCCTCAGCCCTTGAATGCACTGCCTGGGGGTGACTATCAGAAATATCTTCCTAGGTTCAATGGACAGGGGGAAGCCACAGCTGAAGAACATTGGGAAGTTTTTCTTAGTTATGCTGATAACCAAAACATCGAGGCTAAGGATGTATGTATGAGAATGTTTGTTCAGAGCCTTGATGGTGATTTAAGGAAATGGTTCAGGGAGTTGCCTGCTAATTCCATTACTATCATTGAAGAACTTCATGATCTCTTCATGAGACAATGGGGTGACACCAAAGACCATACATACTACATAACTGAGTTTGGATCTCTTAGGAGGAAAAAGGATGAAACAATTGCAGACTTTTCAAAGAGGTTTAATAAGATATACAATAGGATTCCTGCAGAAATAAAGCCTATAGAAACCAAAAAGTAGTCAAGGAGAATTAAATAAATCTAACTATCAAAACCCTAGAAGCTTGAGGAGAAAAAAAAAGGAGTTGTTAGGTCATTCAGAGGGCTTTAAAACTACACAGGTTTCAGTCATTGAAAGTAGATGGGAAAAAGTGGAAAAACAAACAAGGCTGAGCCCACTGAGTTGGGATGGATTGACCAATTTCCTGGTTGTGCAGAGTTATTTTAGAATGCTGGTTGGTTGGATTTTTTCAAGAAGATTGATAGCTATAACACTGAGGTCTCCTATAAATTTTCCCAATGCTATAACCAGTACATGGTGGTGTTTGATACTCTAAAGTTTAAGTTGACTGTGGAGCTAGTTGTTGAGGCTACAGGAGTCAGAAATGAAGGTGAAATGTGGTTCAAGAAGCTGCCTTTCACCTTTAATGCACATAGGTACCTGTTACCTGGCATTACCCCAAACTAGAGCAAAGGAAAACTAATCCAGAATTTCAGAAATGAGTGGGTGGATCCCATTAAAGTCATACAAAGCTATATCACCTGCGAGGGAAGATATGCCTATGTCTTTAAATATCATTTTAGATTCTTACAGCATTTGGTTGGTGAATCCAGAATGAGTATTCCTTTCTTTTTGTTTAAAATCTTGCAGAAGATGTCAAGTAGGGTTAAGGGGCATCAGGATCACACTACACAATCTATTTTCCACCATGGTTTGATCAAATTAATTATCAGTGCTGCCTTGCAAAGAGAGGGAAAAACATGGTATTTTTTCCTCTTTTGGTCTGGTTTTCAAATTAAGCAAGAAGAGCAGCAAACCAAAAAACATGTAGACAAAGGGAAAACCCTAGTGAGGAAACTAGGTCAGAAAATCAAATCTGAAGATAAAGAGGAATTTAAACTTGAAGAAGTGCCAGAGCCCTCAAATGCAAACTATGAACATCAGCAGGCTTCAGCTGATAATAAAGCCAAAAGTTCACTGTTTACAGAAAAGGAAGATTAGCCTGTGCTAGATAGAGCACCAGCATAAACTTTTATGAAGGAGGAAATTGTTATCACAAAGGAGATTGTTGTAAAGGAAGAAAGCATCCATGTCCAGCAAAGAAGCTCCATCACAATTCTATCAGAGGATGAAGGATATCTTTTAGAAGAAGATGAATTTGCTGTCAAAACTGATTCTAGGATTAACACATATAAGGAAGGCTGCAGCCAAGAATATAAATCAAAGAGGTCAAAGAAAAAGAAGACCAAAGTTGCAGCTATGGAGTTTGCTACAATTAAACATCAAGGTAAAAGTTTGAAGATGATGGGAGAGCTTGCCTCAACATGGAGACCAAAAAATAGGCCAAGAAACAAGTTAAGGCTCAGTATGAAAAAAATGTTAAACCCTAGATTAAATGCAAAAGAGATAATTGTACTTGATGATGATTCTTCAGATGAAAAACCAAAGATTGAGAAAGAAACAGTTCTAAAAACTCTAGTTTCTTATCATACAAAGGGGAAAAAAGCCATCGAAGTCAGCAGAAGAGGTTAGTCTTACTAAGACTAAATTATCAGCAGTCTTTTTAGAGTTAAGAAGTGAAATATTAAAAGAGCAACAGAAAAAGGAGGTTGAAGTCTCTCATTCTGAAGACCAACAGTTGATAGAGGAAACAACATCAACTGAAGCAGTTAATCAAGAAACCCTATGGTTCATGGTGTGTCTTCAGATCCATTGCCAGATGATGAAGACATTTTCAGAAAACTATATATTCCATGGCTACCCAGTGAGATACATGATACTACAGCGGGGAATTTTTTTGATTCAGACAAGCAAAACTTGCAAACAGAAGACTCAGGGAGGATTTGCAGGAAGTAAATGACCATTATCAAGAGCTTACTGCAGTGTCCAAGGAAGCCCTGAAGAGGAAGAGAGCCACATATTTGCAATGTGCAGAGTTGAAGAAAATTGTCAAAGGCTTGCAGCAGCAGAATGAAGAACTTACAAGAAGGTTAGCAGATATGGAAGCTGAGCAAAAGAGAGCCAAGAATAAGGCCCAAGCTTTGGATGGAATAGCCTTACTAGCTGAGGCTGCAAAAGACCTTTGAGTTTGTTAGTTAGTCAGTTACTTGTTATGTCTTTTCAGAAATATTTTAGTTAGTCAGTGTTTTGTTAAGATTTTGGAAGAAATATTTTATTTTGTAAATTGTAATATGACAATTATCCCATCGATGACTTGGCTGAAGACAATTAGGGTTTCAACCCTAACTGATTTTTTGAGAAACAGTATTTAGGTAGAGAAGAAAGAGAGAAAAGGGTTCTACTTTTTGGCTGGCTAAGGAGGTATTAGAATTGTTTATGAGTTAAGTACATAACTCTCATGTTTATTTGTTGAACAGTACTATGAAATATATGATCTAAATCACCCTTCAGACTATGTTTTACCTTCATTTTTTAGCTTGTTTAGCTACTTGACTAATATATTCATTGTTGGTTTATGGTTTCTTTACTTGTAATGCTTGTCAGTTATGAATGAAATTTAAGATTATACTCTGATTGGTACTTGGTGATTATATTATGCATCTCTGCTCTTCTTTTAACAATTTAATATACCCTTTTCTTTGTTCAGCTGTAAGTGATTTAGAAAATTTGACCATTCTAGGATGTTCTGCAGAACCAATATTACACTCTACCACATTCTCTTCTGAAGACTGAACAACAGGCTTTGAAAGTGTATCATCCTTTGCAAATATTATTTCCAGAGGTACCAAACCTTTTGGGATGAAGTTTCTTTTTAGTTCAATAATTTTATGTCCAACTATCTCATCTTCAGCAATCTCATCCACCTGTCCCTCTTCTTCATCCTCCTCTTGATCAATCAGGGAATTTGAAAACTCATGTGTAAGCTCTAGGAACCTTTTAATCTCAATGTCATCCTCAAACACTCTCCACTTCCTTACATTATCAGGTACAGACGGTCTGTACCTCACTTCAATGGGATACCTCAACTGAGTGGTCTTGGGGATTCTAAAGTGTGTGGCAGCCAAGGCCAATGAATCTGCATTCTGATTATGGTCTCTTGGAATATGGGTAATATTAAAAGCTACAAAATAATTTTCAAGCATGTCCCATACCTCATTTCGATAAATCTTCAGCAAACCCTGCTTCACTTGATAATTGTTCTTCACCTGTTGAACAACCAATTCAGAGTCGCCAAATGCAGCAATATGTTGAATGCCCAAATATTTAGTAGCTTTTAATCCTAATAGCAAAGCTTCATATTCAGCAGTATTGTTAGTAGTAATAAAATCCAATTTATACATCAGCTTTACTATTTCACCTCCAGGGGATATAAGAAGAACCCCTCCACCTGCACCTTCTTTACAAGAGGACCCATCAAAGTATAACTGCCACAGCTCATCTTCTTGCTCTCTGCTGCATTTTACTGGTTTCTCTTTTTCAACCTGTATCAAACCAGTAGTATTGTCCTCCTCACTGAAATGTAACATGCAAGTACCTAGGTCTTTATCAACAACATACAGTGGGTGATTGGTAGGGTTCTTGTCATCTGTCACAATGTAAGCAAACTGAATTTCTCTATACAACCTTCTATTTTCTCCCCCAAACACAGGAATAGTAGCATATGATAAATCCATTTGTAAGGTCCCACCAACCTTCTTTGCCCAAGATCGAGAAAGAAGTAACCCAAACTTTGGTGTAATATCAGCTACCACTACATCCATGATCACACTTTTCATGGGTAACTGAGCCAAGCTGACAACCATGTCCTTTATTACCCCTAAACACTTCACTACTCGGGAATCAAAGGCATACAAATCATGGTAGGGTTTGGTAATACTCAGCCCTAAAGCTTCCGTAACAACATTTGGCATTAAGTTGTGTGAGGCTCCTGAATCTAACAAGCAATTATGAATCATCTGTTCATGGACTGTCAGGGTGATGTAGAATGGAGGTGAAGCACCTGCATCATTTTCAGTCTTTTCAGCCAGGGCTGATCCAATGAAAATCCTGGGGTTTTCTTCTTGCAAATTTATTGTGTCTGAAATGGGCTGATTGCTTGTTGAATTAAGCATTTTAAGGACTGATTCTTTATATGAAGGGTTTTTTTATCAATTCAGTTAAAGGTACAAGAATCTTTAACTTTCCTAATTCATTCTCCAAACTGAAATTCTGGACAGTTTTATTTACCTCTTCAGTCTCTATGGTCTTCTTTGGTTTCTCGGAAACTTGTCTCTTCTCCGTCACAGGATCAGATGATTGCTTTGCAGGGATAGCTGCCTTCTTCTTCGGGACTTGTACCACCTGTTTTGGACCTGACCTTAGGTTCACAGCCTTTTTAAGCTCATTCTGACAGACATCAGCAGTTACATCAGTCTTTTCCAGACCTGAATCATCCTCTGTTTCGAACATGTCAACATCATAATATTCTGCCTTTAGAAATTCTTCCTCAGTGACAAAACCCCCAGACAATCCTTCTCCAAAATGATTCATATCTTGATCAGTCTCTTCAAATATCAACTCATCATCAACTTCTTCCTCATCAGCCACATTGTTCTGAAGAGCTGGTGGCACCCTTTGGTCCTCATTTTCTCTCCTTTCTCGCTGGATATCATTATTCCTTCATTCTCTAGGCATGAAACGGGGAGCAAATTTCCTTCTAAACTGATTCTGATTATTATTATTTCATTCACCTTCTGGAGCAAGCTTGTTGGAATTTTTATCGATCTCTAATTTTTTCAACTTTACAGTTAGAATCTTCACCAACTTAGCCATTTCATCAATTTTCTTTTCAGCAGAATGAGAAGCTGAACCTCCTGACACTGCTTCCTTCTTTCCTTTTCTGTCATAGATTTGCTGAGTTGTTTCCTGCTTCAATCTATTGGAAGCCAGTATATTAGATTCTACCTCCAACGCTACATCCTGCATATTCAGTAAAGAAATAGGTCTCCTTTCTCTCAGAAGTAAGGAAAATTCATGGTCAAAAGCATTCGCATATGTCAGTTTTGCAGAGTTTTCTGTAGGCTTTATTTCTGCAGGAATCCTACTATACATCTTGTTAAACCTCTTTGAAAAGTCTGCAATTGTTTCATCCTTTTTCCTCCTAAGATCTCCAAACTTAGTTATGTAGTATGTATGGTCTTTGGTGTCACCCCATTGTCTCATGAAGAGATCACGAAGTTCTTCAATGATAGTAATGGAATTAGCAAGCAACTCCCTGAACCATTTCCTTACATCACCATCAAGGTTCTGAACAAACATTCTCATCCATACATCCTTAGCCTCGATTTTTTGGTTATCAGCATAACTAAGAAAAGCTTCCCAATGTTCTTCAGCTGTGGTTTCCCCCTGTCCATTGAACCTAGGAATATATTTCTGATAGTCACCCCCAAGCAGTGCATTCAAGGGCTAAGGCAAGACCAATGGTGCATATCTGGCTGCAACCATCCTGTCCATCATGTATATGGGCTGATTTTGGGCTGCCATTTTTGGACTGACTGATTTTAGTGATGAAGAGGTTTAGCTAGAACTTGGATGAAAAGGATTTTTACCTACTTTCAATTGAAAGAGAGGTATCTTACCAGGAGAGGCAGTTTAATCTTTTCTAAAGGATTGAGGGTTAGTAAAAATCTGGAAACTACTGTCAGGAATTGTTGGTTTTACCCAAGGTGAAGTTTCTTCTTCTTTTCTTGAAATAGATGAAGCTAATGAACCATCTAACTGGTTAGGGTCAGATAGGAAGGGTAATGACTGAGATCTTCTAATATTTCTTACTGTCCTCAATATCTGTTCAGGGTCTGTAACACCCAACTGCAATGGTGAATTAGGTCTGTTCCTAGTTCCCACTCCTCTAGTAGCCACTGTGACAAATCTGGTGAAAAATAGCCTTAAAGATATGCTGGTTTAAGTTCACCTCTTAAAACGAGAAAAAGATAAGTATCCCAAGGAAAAATATGTTTCAACTTCGTTCCTCGGCAACGGTGCCAAAGATGTTTGTGCCAAAAATTGTTTCCAAGGCTATAAAGAAACAAGCCAACACAATCTCAAATATTCAATCAGGTAAAAGTAGGGTTTAGGGTTTTCTTGAAAGGTTTTTGTGGTTGTAAAGTCTGGTGGCTGAAGGGAATACATTCATGAGTCAAGAAGGAACTAAATCATAAATAAATAAGAGCAGAGATGCATAATATAATCACCAAGTACCAATCAGAGTATAATCTTAAAGTTTATTCATAACTGACAAGCATTACAAGTAAAGAAACCATAAACATGCAATGAATATATCAGTGAAGTAGCTAAACAAGCTAAAAAATGAAGCTAAAACATAGTCTGAAGGGTGATTTAGATCATATATTTCATAGTACTGTTCAACAAATAAAAATGAGAGTTATGTACTTAACTCATAAACAAGTCCAAGACCTCCTTAGCCAGCCAAAAAGTAGAACCCTTTTCTCTCTTTCTTCTCTACCTAAGTACTATTTCTCAAAAAATCAGTTAGGGTTGAAACCCTAACTGTCTTCAGCCAAGTCATCGATGGGATAATTGTCATATTACAATTTACAAAATAAAATATTTCTTCCAAAATCTTAACAAAATACTGACTAACTAAAATATTTCTGAAAAGAGATAACAAGTAACTGACTAAATAACAAACTGAAAGGTCTTTTGCAGCCTCAGCTAGTAAGGCTATTCCATCCAAAGCTTGGGCCTTCTTCTTGGCTCTCTTTTTCTCAACTTCCATGTCTGCTAACCTTCTTGTAAGTTCTTCATTCTGCTGCTGCAATCCTTTGACAGTTTGCTTCAACTCTGCACATTGCAAATCTATGGCTCCCTTCCTCTTCAGGGCTTCCTTGGACACTGCAGTAAGCTCTTGATAATGGTCATTTACTTCCTGAAAATCCTCCCCGAGTCTTCTGTTTGCTAGGATCAAGCCATCATTCACTTCCTGCATGTAATCCATTTGATGTCTGTATTTTTTGATGGTTCTCTGCAGGTTTTGCTTGTGTGAATAAAAAACCTTCCCTGCTGTAGTATCCTGCATCTCACTGGGTAGCCATGGAATATCTAGTTTTCTGAAAATGTCTTCATCATTTGGCAATGGATCTGAAGACACACCATGAACCATAGGGATTTCCTGATTAGCTGCTTCTGTAGGTGTTGTTTCCTCTATCAACTGCTGGTCTTCAGAATGAGAGACTTCAACCTCCTTTTTATGTTGCTCTTTTAATATTTCACTTCTTAACTCTAAAAAGATTGCTGATAATTTAGTCTCGGTGAGACTAACCTCTTATGCTAACTTTGATGGCTTTTTCCCCTTTGCATGATGAGAAACTGGAGTTTTCAGAACTGCTTCTTTCTCAATCTTTGGTTTTTCATCTGAAGAATCATCATCAAGTACTGTTACCTCTTTTGCATTTAATCTAGGGTTTAACAATTTTTTCATACTGAGCCTTAACTTGTTCCTTGGCCTAGTTTTAGGTCTCCATGTTGAGGCAAGCTCTCCAAACATCTTCAAATTTTTACCTTGATGTTTAATTGTAGCAAACTCCATGGCTGCAACTTTGGTCTTCTCTTTATTTGACCTCTTTGTTTTAACTTCTTGAATGCAACGTTCTCTGTATGTGTTAACCCTAGAATCAGTTTTAACAACAAATTCATCTTCTTCTAAAAGATATCCTTCATCTTCTGGCAGAATAGTGATAGGGCTTCTTTGTTGGACCTGAATGTTTTCTTCCTTTCCAGCAATCTTCTCTGTGACAACAATTTTCTCCTCCATGAAAGCTTCTGCTATTATTCTATCTTGCACAAGATGATCTTCCTTTTCTGTAAACAGTGAGCTTTTGGCTTTATTATCAGCTGAAGATTGCTGATGTTCATAGTCTGCATTTGAGAGCTCTAGTACCTCTTCAAGTTTAACTTCTTTTTTATCTTCAGATTTGAGTTTCTGACCTAGTTTCCTCACTAGGGTTTTCCCTTTGTCTACATGTTTTTTGGTTTGCTGCTCTTCTTGCTTAACTTGAAAACCAGACCAAAAGAGGAAAAAATCCCAGGTTTTTCCCTCTCTTTGCAGGGCAGTACTGATAATCAATTTGATCAAACCATGATGGAAAATAGATTGTGTAGTGTGATCATGATGCCCCTTAACCCTACTTGACATCTTCTGCAAGATTTTAAACAAAAAGAAAGGAAGACTCATTCTGGATTCACAAACTAGATGTTGTAAGAATCTAAAATGATATTTAAAGACATAGACATATCTTCCCTCGCAGGTGATATAGCTCTGTATGACGTTAATGGGCTGCACCCACTCATTTCTGAAATTCTGGATTATTATTCCTTTGCTGCAATTTGGGGTAATGCCAGGTAATAGGTACCTCTGTGCATTAAAGGTGAAAAGCAGCTTCTTGAACCACATTTCACCTTCATTTCTGACTCATGCAGCCTCAGCAACTAGCTCCACAGTCAACTTAAACTTTAGAGTATCAAACACCACCATGTCCTGGTTATAGCATTGGGAAAATTTATAGGAGACCTCAGTGTTATAGATATCAATCTTATTGAAAAAAACCAACCAACCAGCATTCTGAAATAACTCTGCACAACCAGGAAATTGGTCAATCCATCCCAACTCAGTGGGCTCAGCCCTGTTTGTTTTGCCACTTTTTCCCATATGCTTTCAATGACTGAAACTTGTGTAGTTTTAAAGCCCTCTGAATGACCTAACAACTCCTTTTTGTTTTCTCCTCAAGCTTCTAGGGTTTTGATAGTTAGCTTTGTTTAATTCTCCTTGACTGTTTTTTTCTTAATTTTTTGACAGTCAGCTTCTGTTTTCGATGAAGGAAAAGTTTTTCCACTAATATTAAGTAATTAGGTCAACATAGTGCCAAACTCTCCAATAAAACTGCTCCTGAAACTAACTATCATCCAAGCTGTTCATTTAGATGTCAGATCATCTCTAGAATGCATGACAACATCTCTGTGTTATGGCTCTGCTCAAATAGTTCACTTGGCTCTTTTTAATGCCACATATAAGCTATCTCTTTTGCAAAAATATTTTGCATCAATGCTCCCAAGTGCCTGCTTCTTAGACCAACTGATGATTTCTTAGGTTAACTGGAGATTGTAGTCTAGTGGATGAGAAGATATAAGAGCAATCTTATGTCTGCTCACTTTCTGCTCCAACTTGTTTTTAGCACCAAAACTAGTAAGCTTCTAGCACTTAATCGGACTAGGTATTCATGCAATTCACCAGCTTGGCTCATTTGTTGCATTGGTTAGAAGTAACCAGTAATTTTGTGAAAGCATGGCCGCCGCCACAAACTGAATAGAGCTTCTCCTCACCACATTTGCAGGTCTTGATAGGGTAATAGTTCAATAAAACTGCCACTTTTCAACTTATCGCCTTGCCAAAAGCATTCCAAAACCCTTTGAGATTGATTTCTGATCGCAGGGAGTTTATTAACGGCATGAATTACAACTTTCCTCAATTAATTTTGTCATAACAGGATTTAAAGGAGAAACCCCCAATTAAACTGCCACTATCAGGTTAACGCAAAATACCTTATTCTTTTCTCTACTACAGATGCTTAAAATCAATGCCTGAGTTGTCTGATTGTTAAATTTAGCTATACAAGTGTCTTCGGGTGTCCAATTTGATTCCAGGTGGTGAAATGAGAAAGCCCTAAATCTTTTTTGCAACGGCGAAAACCCTAACTCCCCTTTGTAACTGTAACTCCTGGGTTTTGGGCCAATTTCCTCGCTCCACTTAGTCTCTAGCTCCGCAACGCATGTATGGAGAACTCCTTTCACTTCAAACTAAGCTCATTTGTCTACCTGTCACAATTCGCCCAACCCTAACTAATGATTTGCCACGATCTCCTTCCTGCTGTCAAACTCACTTGTTTACATGATCATTACTGAAGACACACGTATCAAAAGCCTTCAAGCATGTGATTAGTCATCAAAAACCAAAATTGGGGGTGAATTTTGCTTTAAAGCCGGCATTTTCTGCGCGCGCGATATTCTTGTAGCGCCGCTGTGTAAACTTTTTGCAGTTGCGCTACAAGAATAATTTGAATTCAATTTTGGCGTGGTTTTAATCATTTTTTCATTTTGAGTGAGGTTTAAATGATGAACTATGATCATAATGTTGTTTGTGAACTGATTAATCTATATGATGTTCTATAAAACCCCTCAAAACCTAAGGAAACAAACCATAATGAAAATCTAAAGCAAAAAAGACAAAATTTCATTTAAAACCAAAAAAGAATTTCCTAAAGTAAGTGAAAGAGAAAACTTAAGCAAATAAGCAAACTTAAAATAAAATAAAAATGACAATCAAAATATAAAATTGAAAGAAACAAGTTCATGACTTAATAGGCTGGATGGAGAGACTAGGGTTTTTGGGAGGTGGTGTAGTTGTACATAGCTAACAGGGTCTTTCCATGGCAGGTCTCTTGTCACCGTACTTCTTGCACGTGCGACTGGGAATATGGGTTTTCCGTGGAGGGTAGTGCATTTCCTATTTGTGGGAAACTGAGGTTTATTACCTACTGCATTTGGAGGTGCTAGGGTTGGGGTCATTTATTTTACTGAGTTTTTTTTACTGACGGAAGCTACCGGCAATCAGGTTTTACAACTAGGGTTTCTTGTCTCCCTGGGAATATGGCGGTCGTTACTGCTATTCACCAACATGACTGACTCTGACCTGGTGGATTATTCTTGTGAACAACTGGTGCAAGGGGATATATGGAGGTTTCCAGGTGGAAAGGCATTGGGGGATGTGGAAGGTCTTCCACCTCTTGGTTTTGCTGAAATAGTTTTGGAGTACTCTCAGCCTGTACAGATGGAGACAGTCTTCTCTCTATCTGATTTTTTGGTTTTTCCGTTCTCTCCATCAACACCTCAAGAGGGTTGTCAGATTTATTTGGGGGAAAACCACTTGGTGGAGCTGTTAGGGTGACCTGGATGGAATGTTGTGGGGGGATAGGTTGGTTTTGGTTTTCTAGTGGTTTTTTCTATGAAGGATTAGGGCGGTGTGGCCTTTGATGAAGTATATGGGGCCGAGGGTTCTAGAGGCGTGGGGTGTTTTGTTATGGTGGGGAGTGGTTCAGGTGGTGGGATGATGGAGGAGAATTTTCGGGAAGGACCGAGTGGTCACTTTGGGGACCTGGTGAAGTGTATCTACCCTAGTTCTAGTGGTGGGGGGGGGTAAGGGTTCAGGTCTCATGACTACCTATTGTTCCCTTAGAGGATTTACCTCTTTCTCTAGACCCTGATCCCCTTATCCCTGTTGACGATCCCTACCTCTCTCCTCCTGAATTTTTGGACTCCGGTTATTTTATGAGATCCAGTTCCAAGAAAGCCTCAGGAGGGTTGGGGAAGGGAAGAACCTAGGGTAAGGATGGAAGGGGCATAAATTATTTTCTGGAAAAGGACCGGACCAAGGAAAAGAAGGATTTATAGGATGGGAAGAAATTATCTATTGAATAGGAACTTAGAGCGGTGCGAGCCCAGGAAAAGTATCATAGATTAATATTGTGTCTTTTAATTGTCAAGGTCTTACTGGTCCCTGTAAAATATCAGCTCTCAAACAGGTGGTTACTCTTGAGCATCTAGATGTTATAATGTTACAAGAGACGTTAGGTGTAGGTGCTATTGTCAAAGAAAGGTTGGAATGTTGGATTCCGGGATGGACCTTTGAGACTCTTAATGCTAGGGGTCGTTCTGGTGGTTTGGTTGTGTGTAACAATAATAATAATTTCTTAAATATTAACTATTGATATGAAATACTAGGTTAATTGGCGTGTCCCCTCATTCATGGCTGCCCACACAATATATAATGGCAGCTACCAATTGTAATATATCATCTATTATACAACTTATTTTATATCATTACTTGCCCTTTATGTCATTCATACATTACTTATACTGGTTATTCAATTATTGAGGAACATTATTCCTTTCAGTGGTATTAGAGCCTTGTTGGCTAGATCCCGACCTTTGGCAATCTCTTTGGCTTTTATCCATTACCCAGGGTTTCCCTGAATTTTTGGTCTTTGACCATAAAAATCACAAAAATTCCCACATCACTGCTCTTCCTCCATATTTGGTCGCCTCTGCATCTATTCACCACCCTGCTCTCACTCCCTTTTTTTCCTGCCCACCATTTACTCCATGCAACCTCCTTGTTGCACATTCGCCATGCTATTCCACCTCCCATCTACTCCTCCACTCCTCCCATATAATCCTCCTTTCCTCTACTTCTCCATTTTCTCCAGGCTTTCTCCTCTAGGGCATCCACTCCTTCATTCCTCCTCCCTTCCTTTTGCTATTGTTTATCCCCCATCTCGGTCCTCTTCATATCCCCTTCCTCTAGACCCGCAAACTCCAACGCCATACCACCGCTCTCCCCTTCATCCAGCCTATCCATACCTCCCTTCTCCCTGCGCCTTTCGTCCGCCGCTCCCAACAGTCCCTCCCTCTACCCACCAGCGCACCCATTCAAGAGTTTGCGCGTCACTTCCTTCACCATCTCAGTGCACCTGCTCGGCACGTTCACGTCCCAATCTCCTTCTCATCTACTCCCTTCTGCCGCGTCCCAGTCTATTGCTCCCTTCAATCGCTAGCGTTCAGCCTCCCTAACATCTACTATTGTTTATTAATGTTATTATTATTTAATAATAAAAAATATTATAATAAAATTATTATTATTAAATAATAATATTTATTATACTGTAGTTTTCAACATATATAAAAAAAATCTTTTCAAAATATAATAATAATAATATTATTATTAATTAAAATTTTCAAAAAATTATTGATATCATTAATATTAATATTTAATATTTAATAATTGTAATAATTACAATTATTACAGAAAAGGAGAAAAGAAGGCTAGAAAATCAACCGAAATCCATTATCAAACAAGAAGACCAATTCGAAAAATTGGAATTCAAGAAGTCATGGCGACTATGATACCAAAATTACAATCACAATTACGGGCAGTTTCAAATGAGCTAAAACAGTGCGAAATCACCAATAATAATCTACTGTTCGAAATCGACAAACAAAAACTAAGGATTACTACCTCAGAAATGAATATTGGATTTTTGGAAGATAGTAAAAGAAAACTCATAGAAAGGCTAGCAGATAAAGATGAGAAAATATCACGTCTGGAAAGCATCATTCAAAAACTTGACGACCAGATAATAAAGTCAAAAAAAGTCGAAGAACATCCGTTTCGGGATATTATCGAATTGGAAGAAGAAATTAGTCGTCTTAACAAATTCATCATGGACAAAGAAGAGAAATTGGTGCAAGTACATGAAAAGTTAGAAAATTAGGAAACAAAGTTACGCCATCATCAATAGCAAAAAGAAAGACTCCAGTAGCAGTATGACGACAGTAAGATGACACATAAGTTGGAATTGACAAAATTCAACAAGGTGTTATCAAGCAATACTGAAGAGATATTTTGACTATGAAATCATAACAAAACACTGATAACAAAGATCAAAAAATTGAAAAACAGTAGTGAGAAGGAACACTCCGGTGAATACCTCGAAGGAAGAATACTGGAAAAGAAAGAAGAAAACCAGTGTCTAAATAATCGTAATCAGGAACTAGAGAATCAAATCAAGAAGTTAGAAATTAAAAAAAGTCGTAAGATGGAAGAATTGAAAAGGTTCAAAATCATAACAATCTAATGGATAACCAAGAAGCACAAATCCCTGAAAGTGCATCCAAAAATAAAATTGGGGAAGTGAATACAGTCCTCGTCGTAGTCCAAAAGAAATATAAAAAAACAACACATACGCCTTACAAACATCCTAATTAGAATTGTCATTTTGACCAACGACAAGGTCAAAATTAATATTCATAGAAGACTTATATTGACATGCGAAAATATCGACATACTAAGCAACAATTGAGACAAATCGTCCCACAAAATGATCTCGGAGCTCCGATAAAAATAGATCTGGGATGGACCACAACAGATACGATGCAACAATTCTCCTTGGGAATCTATAACTCGTATCATCTCATTTCATCAAATGTCGCAAATACAAAAACGAAAGGATCTCGAGACGACAGTTCAAAAGGAAATCGGACATTGATGTCACTACATATTTGAGGACAAAGCATTCCTTAAGGGGAAGGCAGTGTAACAACAATAATAATATATTAAATATTTAACTATTGATATGAAATACTAGGTTAAGTGACGTGTCCCCTCATTCATGGCTGCCCACACAATATATAATTGCAGCTACCAATTGTAATATATCATCTATCATACAACTTATTTTATATTATTACTTTCCCTTTATGGCATTCATACGTTACTTATATTGGTTATTGGATTATTGAGGAACATTATTCCTTTCTTTGTGGGGTGGCATGAAAGATCCGTGAAGCCCCTAAACTTTTGGGGTATGGAGTCAGTTATTAGGTTTAATTTTCTGGCGTTGCATTTAGGAGAATCCTTCTCAACATATATGGGCCCTATCTCAATAGGATCCCCTTCTGGGATTCGTTGTCCAATATCCCTTTATTGGTTGGGGACTCAGTGATATTAGGAGGAGATATCAATTTCTCTCTGGGTCACTCAAAGGTTTGGGGGCCTTGTGCTTGTGCGGAATTATTTTCTAGTTATTTCACTAGGATGTCGGTGGAGAATAATTTGTTGGATATTGAGAATGTCAAGCTAAAACCAACCTGGAGGAATAATAGGTGTGGGGAAGGAAGAGTGGCTAAGAGGATTGATCATTTCCTGGTGGCAGAAAAATTAGTGGATAGACTCTTTCAACTCAGGCAGTGGGTGGGGAGCAGAGGTGCGTCAGCCGATTTCCCCATTTTCCTGGAATAAAAGAAAGGGCCTAATAAGCCTCCTATTCCTATCAAGTTCAATAAGATATAGCTTAGGGATCATTCCTTCAAAACTTCAATCTATTCCAGGTGGAACCCTTTCAACCCCATGAGCCCTCGTTCAGCTACTTTTCAGTTTGCCGACAACATCAAAGTTATAAAGGGAGCTATCAAGGAGTGGGTTGTGGTGAACAGGAAATGAGAGGATGCTGAATTAAAGCAGGTGGAAGCTGACCTACTTGTGATCTATGAAGGGGTGGGAGGAGTTTTGTTGAATGAATAAACAAAGGTAGAAATGGTACGTTTGGAAGGAAGAAGGTATACACTACTGCTGGAAAAGGAGGAAACTTGGAGATTGAAAAGCAGGGTGACTTGGATGGAATGTGGGGATGATAACACAGACTTTTTTCATGTCTACGCAAATGGTAGGAAGGCAAAAAATACTATCTGGAGCTTGACTGATGGTAGGGGCATTAAGTGTACTTCCTTCGAGGAGATGGCGCGGGTTGGAGTTGATCATTTTAAAGCCTTGTTTTTTTATCCCTTACAGGCATCTATAGCAGAAGTTATCAGAGTGGCTCAGTTATTTCTGAGATTTGTAGAGGAGGAGGATAGCAGGGTTTTGATGGAAGAAGTGAAAGAAGAGAATTTGAAGGAATTTATTCATATTTTTCAGAAATACAAAATCCTTAGGCCAGATGGTTGGTTCGTTGAATTATTTTTGGTGCCTTTTGAAATGTTGGGCTTAGATTTGGTGAAGGTGGTGGAAGATCACAGAGTCTCGGGGAGGATCCCTACTAGTTTTAACTCAAACTTCATTTCTTTGATTCCTAAACTAGACAATCCCAAATCCTTGGGGGATTTTCGGCCCATATCTCTCTGCAACTTTATATACAAGGTGGTGTCAAATATTATTGCAAAAGGGCTCAAGGTTGTTCTTTCAGTACATATCACAGCATAACAGTTTGGCTTCCTGGAATGCAGACAAATCCACGAAGCTATTGGGGTTTCTCAGGAAGGACTCCACAATATGAAAACCTAGAAACTTAAAGGGGCAGTTTTAAAAATTTACCTCTCCAAGGCCTATGATAAAGTTAGTTGGTTGTATATCCGCATGCTTTTGACCCATCTTGGTTTTGGTATTGGTTTCATCAGATGGATTATGAGTTTTGTTACTACTGTTTCATTTGTTGTCTTGATTAATGGGGAGGCCTCCCCATTTTTTCATGCTGAAAGAAGGCTTCATCAGGGATGTCCTTTGTCCCCACTCTTATTCTTGTTGGTTGCGGAGGATTTGAGCAGGGATTTAAAGGAGGCCAAGTGACAAGGAAATTTGAATGGGGTTAAAATTTCCCAGAACCTTTCCATCACCCATCTTCTCTTTGTGGATGATTTGTTAATTTTTTGTTCAGGTTCAATGAGGTATGCTCATACCCTCGAGGAGATTTTGGATCTTTTATTTATGGCCACTGGTATGGATGTTAATGTTGGAAATTCAACCCTCACCACACATATTCTGAGGGCTGAGGAGAGACTGGAACTTAACAGTATTCTTCTATTTAATCCCGTGGGATTGGACTGAGGTTTAAAGTATTTGGGTTTTCATCTAAAACATAATAAATATCAAAAGACAGATTGGAAGTGGTTGCTGGAAAAACTGGAAAAGAGGTTGATGGGTTGGAGTCATAAGTGGATCTCTTGTGTTGGTAGATTGGTACTGATTAAGTTAGTATTAGAGGCTATCCCTATATACTGGATGTCACTTTCATGGATTCCAAAATGAATCTTGGAAGTTGCATGTCAGACATGCTCCAGATTCCTTTGAAGTGGGAAGAAGGAAGACCAGGTTACTCCTTGGGTAGGTTGGAAAAGGATTGCAGCACCTAAAGGACTTGGTGGTTGGGGCCTAAAAAATATCTTCCTCTTTGCTCGGGCACTGGTTGAAAAAGGTGGATGGCATCTTATATCAATGAACAGTCTTTGGACCCAGGTGATAGCACAGAAATATATTTGTCCCGATTCCATCGAAGACTGGATTAGGATCCTTGGTAAGACCCATGGGGGGAGGGTTGGTGATTTAGAAGACAGTGGTTCAATCATTTCATATATTGGAACCATACCTGGCTTGGCATGTTGGTAATGGAAGAAAATTAAGAATTGGTTTAGATCCTTGGTTGGGTTGTGTTCAACAACACATTCTATCGGGAAGTACTATTGAGGAGCTCAGGCAGAGGGGGATCTTCTATCTTTATCAATTGGTCGATCTGTACCATTGAAGGTTAGGGGCGCAGAACTAGAGGAGGGCTACACATTTTGTTCTGGATGCACTAAATGAGAGGGATTTGGAGCTCTATGTGAGGGAATTAAACAAGGCTCAAATCCGACTTAATTAGTTGTAGGATGAACAGGTTTGGGACATGGATCCTTGAGGTGTTTATAATCCCAAGGCATGCTACAATTTTTTGAGTGTTGATGGGATTCATGAGGAAGGAGAGTGACGGTGGAAGAAACTGGGGAAACTAAAATACCCTCCAAAGACCCTCCTCTTTATGTGGTTTGTTCTAGAAAACAAGGCCCCTACTTGGGATAATTTACGAAAAGGAATATACAGGGGCCTGGATGGTGTGTGCTATGCAAGTCAGCTTTGGAGTCTTGTACTCATCTTTTTATTCATTTCCCTTATTCGAAAGTGGTGTGGAAGGAATGTTAGAGACTACCAGGCTTTCCCTATCGATGGGAAGGTGTATCGGTGGGGCATGCTTGGGAGACTTGGTGGGCGTCCATTACACAGAAGAAAGTATAAACCTTTGCCTCTATTTCTTATCTGGGGTTGCTAGTTGGCCCGTAACTCACATATATTCCAAGAGAATATAAGTATTCCCGAAATTACAAGTGTTTTTTCTATTGGTATATTCACAGCCTTTCCACAGCACATTAGGGATGTGAATCAAAGAGAGGTTTTGGACTTGGATATTGATAAGGAGAACCAATGGGGATTATTTGATGGGGCGACAAAGAATGACCAGTGTGGAGGAGGAGCACTACCTTATTTGTATGACAATCAGTTTTTGAGCTTACCTTCGGTTTGGGGGAGGGTACAAACAATTTTGCTGAATTTGTGAGCCTCAAACTTCTCCTTATTTTTGCAGTAGAGCAGGGCTACAGAACTATTTATGTTTTTGGTGATTCTATGAATGTGATTAATTGGGTCAGGGGCATTCATCAGTGCAGGAATCTTAGGCTTTCCTATTTATTATTTGTTATAAGGGAGGTTCTTCATGGTTTTGACACTTTTCTTGCCATCACGTTTACAGGGAAAATCACCAAAAGGCAAACCAAGCCTCAAAGGAGGGGCTGCAAATGGCCTTGGGGACCTGGAAGGTGAAGGAGTTCAGGGACGGCCTGAATCAGGAATTCTACCATAGGCCCTTCATTGATTGATCTTCACGGAATACCATCAATACTTTTTTGTTTTTTATATTTATAGGAATATGATGCATTATGGTATTATTATGGTTACTCTGCCAAATTTTCTGCAAACTATTGTCTACTTGGACAATATTTTTTTTTCTGTTTTTTTGAATGTTAAACACTGACATGATTTGAAAATCTCTTATGAGTAATGAAAGAAGGCTCGGATGCCTCACCAAATGTTCCATTGCTGAACAGAAATTCACATTTATGTGAATATACATAATGTAATTTTGTTCTCGGTTGATTAAATAAAATTATGCTTTTTTTTCAAGGAAAAAAATGGTAGTTTATTATTTGTTTCTCTGATTTATTTATGCGAGTAGATCTTAGTTTCTTATGATTTACTTGTATGTATTCATACATTCTAATCTTTTGCATAGGTACTCCCAGATATAACGCTTTGGTGTAGTCATTGTTCAAACTATGCAGGGATATCTAGCGTAAAGGAGTGTTGGTTCTTGTTTGATTCCATCATATCTCTGCATTCATTTGAATAATATCTAAGTCTCTCCGCTCTCCACTTGAGGACTCCATTTCCCAAAATTTCCGAGTTTTGGGGCATTCTTTCTCTCACTTTTCGTCACAAAAATTTTAAGAATCTTTTTTCGGTTACTAGTTCTTAGTGCATAGTTGAATCTCATTAATATATTATAGAATATCATACTAATATGATTTATATATGCACCTATAGTTCAGATCTGATTTTAAAAAGTAACATTTTATAAAATCTAGCTTCTAGAAATCTGGCATTTAAAATTTTCTATCTTTAAAGTACTTGAAAATTTTGTTAAATTTTTTATGCTTTTAAATGATTATCTAGCATATTTGGCTCATATTTATTCATTGTTTTGCAGCAAAAGGTGATCGAGTAGAGAGGAACTCTGGCAAAATTTTGAAGATCTAAGCTACTAGATACCCCTCATCTTACTACTTCTTCTATGGCCAATTTTCTAAGGCCTCAATTCTTGTAAATTTGTGTTTCCTATCCTACGAAGGAACACAAATATTCTTATCATAATCATTGTAAAATAGAGAATCAAGTGGGAAACCAAGCAACCACACCTCATCCCGCCAAGGGGGGTTCACATCTTTTTTTTTCAAAATTTTCAAGTTTTTACTTTCTTGCTTTAAAATTAACATATCTGACTGTGTTCTCAGAAATGAGAGTATCGGTACTGAGATTTTAATCAACTCATACTTAAAGTTTAAAACTATTAAAATAGCCAAGACTTCAATTCCTGTATGCTCTTGTGAACACTACAGGCCATTGGTTGGATCGATGGGACAATCAGAAAGGGATTGTAGTGACTAGTAATTAGTTTAATATCCAAATTAATCCCCGAAGTGAAAATTAGACACTTTTTCAACATTACTAAAGTTGTGGGGAAATTATTCAAGTGAAGTAGGACCTACTAGAAAGTGTCTGTGGGGCCCCGTTAGGCTACACTCTTGTTGGTGTAGTGTTGAACACAACCCCACGACTCCATCTATCCCACATGTCACTGTGTGATCCATTTCCTAGTAAATCCGGACATATTCCTCGTACCCCTCAGGTATATTTGGAATCCCCTTTTCCCTTAATAATCAAATAATTACCATCTGTAATAAAATTGACCAACAATTAACTCACTCCTTAATTACTCATTTAATAATTCTAAAACTAACCAACCAAGACAACTACAATACTTCTTCAGACATCACTAACAACCCCCTTTACACAAGCACTCCATTAACACTGGTCTATCTGGCATTCTTATTTATTGTTGATATTTATGTTAATCAATGTGTTGTATGGAATGTTATTTTATATGCTAGTTAGTTAAGTTATTTGCAGTTCATCTTAGTTTCAATATTTGTGTTATCATCTCCTAGGATAGTTGTTTTATTTTCATAGAGTGAAACAACCTTAGATCATTTTACTAAGGACCACCCCCTTGGCTTCTCTAGGAGAGAGCCTAGATGGAGGAGTCAAGATCAAGTGGTACTTGAATCTTTCTTTACCCCAAGGTCGCACCCAATGGATTGAATATTCCTGCCACGTGACCCAATGTGCGAATTAGGCGGCAACAATATCCAATCCTTATCTGAAGTAATTATTTTAATTTAAAGCATAAAACCCCAGATCTACATCTACAACCTTCCTAAAATGAATGGGTGCGTTATTCATAGCATCATTGATTATGTTGGTTACCCCCCTAATGTAAAAATATTTATTCTTTGCATCCCATATTATCCAATGGTTCCTGGATCCAAGTTTACCAAATTAGTGTTGCACTGTCATGCTTGAGATTACCATTATCTGACAAGTTTGGAAGAAAGAAAAAGGCACCTAAAGCAACGGGAAAGGAAGGAGTTTAAGTAAAAACATCTCCTTACCCAACACCCCAGTTATCCACCTAAATAAATGGGAAAGCAATGAGTTTAAGTAAAACCATCTCCTTACCCAACACCCTAGTTATCCATCAAACTGCAACTAGTGCAGGAATGAATCAATGCGAGAGTCTCTGATCTCTGACAGGAATGAAGAAATCATTGAACGAACATATTGACAATAATCAAAGGCCTTTCTTAGTTTCCATACATGTCCAATGCACTTTTTGTAGTTGAGTGTAGTTGTGCTTCTATGTTTTCTTGATTGATGGTCAGGTGTTCCAAGGCAGAGTTCGTGGGGAGGAATTCTTCTCATCACTTTATCGGAGAGAAATGTCCCATGCAGATGAATGCTTCTCAATACACTCCAGAGAGGCGTGAACATGACTCAACAACTTAAAACCAGTGAGGAGTAAGAACACCTCAACAGCCACCACCATTAGACAATTATTGTCTAACACAAAAACCTACAAATGAAAAACAAAATGGATTAGAAAAAAGACAAAAGCACAAATGATGAATCATAACCAATAAAAATGTTGCAAGAAGCAGAGAAAACATTACCTAACTGGGAGAAATTCGTCGTTTATAGATGAAATGATCCAAAGACACCAGAATGGCTAGAAACCCCTTCCTTGGACGAATGACCATATTAGAACGCAAAAAAAACAATTCAATTGTAGTAGAAACATAAGCACAAGAAACTGATAATGCTTCCAAACACTCCAGAGGAATCCAAGTCTGGGAACTGGAAATTCCTTTTGATCCCAAATAATAGAATGGAAGCATCATCAAATCAAGTATAACGGGGTGTAGCTCTGTATGTTGTTCTTATTCTCATACACCGAGCATGACGAACCGATAAACTCTGAATAGACCAAAACTCCACAAATTTGAAACCCCAATAAAGCACTACCAATATTCAAAGAGAAGTTACGGTAGGTCAGCATCCTGTCAATTCAAGGAGGTGTGGCAGGTGATATGCATGAGCATCGTGTCAATTGAAAGAGGTATGAAAGGACACATGTATAAATGTAAACCATTGAAGGATGTATGATAGGCCATGTGCATAAAAGCAAACGTAAATGTAAACCTTTGATGGGAAACCCACCATATCTCTTTCACGCCTTCTTTACTTTCGTCCACCTCTATATCATTTCTCAGAGACTAGACTTCTTTACCGTAATTATCAGAAGAACCTGCAAATCCTTTCAAGCGTCCTCTACAAAGAAAAAACCATTCGGGAAAATTCAAAAAAAAAAAACAAGAACATTAGAGAATACAGATAACTTTAGTTACAACTCATGATTCACAAATACCTTGATACACAAGATACTACTTCATTTGTGCTCGCTTTCCCACTCTTACTAGCCACCAACAAAGCCAAACACTTCATTTCCCATATCTTCAAACCTAATTCATAGGAACACCTTGTATAACAAATGGGCCATACAACACGTATTTATATCGATTTCTAGGCTCACTGCTTATCTTAGTCCTGTACAATCAATATTGCGAACGTCCTTCTTGGATCATGTTAATAATGGGATTGTCCTTCTTGACACAATTGCTTCTCGTCCTCAATCCATTGATGGATTATCCACATGTTTCTGGGATATGGTGATCACTAGGTATTCATTGATTGATCCCTAATGTATGAAAATAGATTGCTAGTTATGGGAAATATAGATAGTTTTGTGATGTGATGGGTGTGTTCATAAGAATGAGATAAACACCAACCCAATAGCTGTAGGTATTTTCTAATCCCAATTAAAACAAGTGTTGTTCATCTGTCACTCAAAAAATGATTACACCACAAATAAATTAAACATGATCAGATGGGTTGTCTCTGACGTCAAGTCATCTTCTAATGCTAATATGAAACTATTGACCATCCATCAAAACTAATATATTAATGTTAGGGTTTTTTTATTTTTGTTTGGAGCATGTGAGGCATTGCAATTAGTGGATTCCAATGCAGAAAATGTCAAATCATTAAAATATTTGACACATAAATGCACAGTACTCTCACTACAAAACTCCTATGCATCACACTGTTAAATGAAGTCATCTCCACCGCCAAAGAGGGAAGCAAAAATCGAGGCTAGCATCAGCAATCAAACACCAATAAACATTCAAATAAATGTGTTTTTTTAATGATATTTAATATAAAAAATTACAAACTTTAGAAAACTAAAATTTTTTGCCCGTATCCAAGTGAATTAATACGAATGAGTGATTCATATATATCACCTCCGGTGACATAATAATGCTTCAAAATTCAAGTAGAGGTTAAATGATGTAGATATACAATTGCGGTAGTGATCTCCCCATGCTGCGTGTGTTAAAGTGAAGATCGTGTGTGAAGGTGAGGATCGAGATATCAAAAATTACAAATGATTCAATAACAAGAGTTTTTTTTTCAATTATTGGAACCTGAAAGGGGTTATAAAGGTTAGTATTAATGCATGTATCATGTGTTGGTAGAATATGTATTCAGCTCCCCACTATTCCTAGCAAGGATTATAGAGAAAGCTAATCTTGTAGCAAAATTAACCTCTTTTCGACTACATGTACAAACCACATGTACAATGCCAATAATGTAATTGTTGATCATGTGAATAAACTAATGTTTTGATAATATTGTATCAACTCTCATGATTTCACATTTAGTTTGTGGTTCTCCTTCCAATAGTCTATTTTTCCTCCTCCTCCTTCATCTCCTACTTTCCCCTTTAATACAATATTTTTTTTATTGCACCCCAAAATGTAATTGCTAGTGATATTCTATTTCATAATTGATTTTGATCATTAAATGACTATAAGAACCTATAATCAACAAAAACACAAATATTTTTGTGTCAATAATTAAAATTGCACAAACATGATATTATGACGTTAAATAACATTATTATAGATCACTCTAAAATGGTGCTAACTTCCTATTAGTAAAATACTTTAGGCTCAACATAAGTACATTAATTACTATGCAATAATTGAAATGTATAAAATAATAATAACAATAATAATATAATAAACACAATATGAATACACCATTAAATAATTGTATAGGATGGAAATTTTTCGGACCATCTACAATTCACGAAGAAAACCTTAACGGACGTAGTTTTTAAAAAGAAAATAATAATAAAATAATAATAATGTTGGAATGTGTAACTTTAATATTATATATGTAATGATGTCTAGTATGATATTGTAAAATGTCTTATCTAACATTGGAAGACATAGATAACTCTAATCTTATGTAAAAGGAGTTATCCCACATGCATTTTGGGATGTAATTTCTCTACACCTCTAGATAAATAATAGAGGTGAGGGAGTGCCTTTTGACATATTGGATATCTTTGTGTTTGTAAGTTTTAAACCTGTGCAGAGAAGCAAAACATGCAAATTCTTTGAATCAAAACATAGATTACAACAAAACATTCACATATAAACATAGAGATTTACCCTAGAAACCTTTAACCGAGAAAACCAACAAACCTTGGAGCCACACCTCCTATTTTCTCATTATCACTATGAATCCCTCACATTACATGAAAATATAGGTATTCAACAGCATCCAATACCCTAATCCGTTAACCTGGATTATAAAGTAGACTCCAATCCCTTAACTGGGCTTAAATTACATATTTTTAGAAAATTCCCCAAAATAGCCAAAAACAACCAATTTTTTTTGGCTCGCTTATGCTCACGTTGGAAATGGCCATTAAAAACGGCTTAACGGTTGTTTATGTGAAGGTGCCGACAGGGATCGTCAAACATAACGCTGACAGGCGCACCTCCCCTCCACATGCACATGGAAAGAATATAACATATACCCAACAATGTTGAAAAGCTGTGAAGCATATCTAGAGAGGAGCTCACTTGTAAGATTGAAGATTTCTGAAGAATAAAGAAGACCCACCTTCTTGTGGATGTTTCCCCATTTGAGATTTTACAATGTATATTTGGTTTTTTTTTTCTTGTATGTCGTCTCTTATTCTTACATGATTATTTGTTGCTTGTATATAAGAAGGCTAGACTAGTAACTTCTCGCTTTGCATGTTAGCAGATTTATTGTTGTATGTTTATGCATATTCTCAGTATGCTAACAAATATAAGAAATCCAAGTTTTTGTGGAAGAATTTCTTTAACTCCATATAATATATATTCAAAATAGTGAATATTTTTCTTCTAGCATGAGCACATGCTAGAAATACATATAAATTTGAATTAGGTTATGGCCTCATTTTGTCATGTTACATTGATTTTAAAAAAGATCAACATTACAAAGATCAAACAATAAGATAATTCCCCTAGTGTTAATATTGTTCTCAATGTTAGGCAAGTCCATTCAACAACAAAATCTACAGCTTACTATCACTTCTACAATTGCGCCTTGCAATGCACAAGATTGGGTATGTATTAATAAACTTTATTACAAAGGTGCATTGGTTAATGTTCCTCTTAATTTTCCTACTGAAAATCAATTAAAAAGAGGACAATATCATTTGTAAAGATAATGAACCCTTAAGCATATTGAGGATAGTAGTGTGTGTTCCACTTCTTGTTTATCTAAAATTGGATGCTTTTCTTTTATGTCTAAAATCATATAAAGGTTCCAAACGGATGAAATTGGAAAATAACCATAATATGGTTACCATAACTAGATGAAATTGGAAAATAACTATAATATGGTTACCATAACTAGAAGTACCAATGGGTATAATATTTTCATTGTAAAGGATATACATGGTTTAATCATCCAAAATAATTTGAAGGATCTTAACACCTCGTAAGGGGAAGGAAGAAAATCATATAAAAGTTCCAAAATGATGAACTTGGAAAATAACCAAAAGACGGCTGTCACAACTAGAAGTATCAATGAAAAAAATATTTTCATTGTAAAACATATACTTAATCTACTCTATCCAAAAATAACTTTAAGGCTCTAACACCCAACAAAGGGAAAGAGGAAAATCATATAAAGATTCCAAACTAAAGAAGTTGGAAAATAACCAATGCCTAACACAATTAGAAATACCAATGGTTAGAAAATTTTCATCGCAAAATAATCCTAAGGTTCTCAACACCACGCAAGGAGGAGGAAAGATTGCCAACAACCCCTAAAGGGACACAAGGAATGGTAATCAACACCTCACATATGATTTTGTTCCTATAACTATTAGAACATACTATGATAAGGAAGATGTTCAAATCTCATATGGAGAAGTATTAGAACATACTATGTTGAGGAGGATGTTGATGCCATATGGACAAAACTATTGAAGCATACTATCATAAGGAAGACAAAGAATATGGTGTTCCCATATGAAGAAAATTGTTAGATCATAATATCATATAAAGGATGATGTTGAGAGAGGATGTTGTTTCCATATGAAGAAAACTGTTCGAGCATAATATCATATAAAAGATTATATTGTTCCCATATGTTGAAAAACTATTAGACCATAGTATCATATTATGCATTAAGACAAGATAATGTGGTGTTGATGCCACATGGAAGACAAGATGTTACCTGTCATACATGTGGAAAGTCATATTATACAACGTGACCTAGATATACATGTGATTGAATAACAAAGCATGGCACTATGGCATCGTTTCCACGTGTAGGCCTAGCAAGTAAAACTATAAGGGGGCATAGCATGGGCTGGTTAGCCAATTATTAAAAAAATGGAATTCGACGTTGGTGCATGTGGTAAAAATATCCAAAGGCAGATTTGGTGGTCATTAATACACTTAAGTGCAAATCTATGCCTATTGTAGCTTGTCCTTTAAGGAAGCACAACTCCAATTATGGTGAATCAAATTAATTCAGAGAGGGGTCATTTAATAGTTACTGAGGCTTGCAATATATTAGAAATGGTATCCATAACAACAAAACCAATCTTGATTTGCCACAGGTCCATGGAGATGAAGAATTTGAACAAATAGGTTCGCTAAGGACTTTGTTTGAATAAATAGTTTACTTCTTATGGTTCGATGGAGTTTTTGAAAAGCACAAAGCAATGATTAATGCATTTGCTATATAAGACGGAGCCACTTGGGACATTATACAACATCTTCAATAATCACAATGACAAAAGAGAATTAGGGCATGGGCCATTGTTAATGAAGTCATTACTTTAAGGATTAAAGGTTTTTCTTCTTAAAAGCAAGTAAGTAAGAAAATAAGGAAAAAACATTGATGGTGCTGGATGAAGCTTTAGGTTTATGTTGTTTTTTATTATTATGGATGACATGAACTTTAAATTTTATAAAGATGTTTTTTTATTTTAATATTATTAAATTATTATAAAAAAGATAATCAATTTGACACACTGTACCATGACCACTTTATATTTTATTTATTTAAATTAAGAATCATGATGAGCAAAGGGTTGGATCCATGGCATTTGATCTCATGTATCGTAACCTATGCTAGTTTTGGATGATAACGAAATGAATGGATGTGCTTTCATCACTTCTTTTTATAAATTGGTAATGTTTTGTCAATGTTGTATTCTTTTTGTTTAATTAGTTGATTTATTTTTATAAGTTTATGTGGATGCATCATTTCCTAGTTTATAAAAGATTCATGGATATAAATTGCAATTAAATTTTTATATGTTCATTATAATAAGATTTATAAAGGTTTTTGTCAATTAATTAGATTATGCTAGATGTGTAATTTGGTTGATGTGGTTATATCAACCTTTTATTTAACCTTGTTATTATATGAATTTGTGTGGTTGATATCTAGATTTTCTTACTTAATATTGGTACCATTGTCTTGGAACCCTTGAGATTTATCCAAAGTGAGATGCCCCACTAAATTTTGCCACTACTGTTTTAGATCCCTATCCATCTTCATTGACTCTGTAGCCCAAGTAGTAAGGTTGCACCAGTCATGATTGAAATTCAACCATCATTACTTTAAATTATGTTTTGTATTTTCAATGAGCTCAATGAATAACTAATGATACTTGTCTCATTGGATTTATATTAGGGAAACTCCCCTTGAGCTAGAAAATAATTAGCTAGAAATGAGAGGAGAATTATTGTGGTGACAATGGATAACCTCCTAAGTGTAACAAAAGTTGCATTGATTGTTGCTAAAGACTTGGGATTTTTCTATGCAATTTTGGGGGACAACAAACTTCAAAGGTGGTGTTCTACATCCCAACAAATCTCTCCTATTGGAGCACGTGACACATACTTAGAATAACTCTTACACATTTTCCAATTTGTCATCACTATTTCACAACCATGTAAGAGGAATTTATCATGACATTGTCATAATTGTGTAAGAGGAATCTATCATGATTGTCATAAGTATAAGGAATATGTCATAAGGGTGTTAGGGAATATCTCCCACACGTTACACCTGTGATGTAAGGATTCTCCTCCAATACTCATGGGCCCTCCTTCACTAGTGTACTTCCTTCCTAGGAAAACAACTAGGAGCAAATAAAAACAAAGAGAGTGTTGCCAACTTTCTAAAAAAAAATAATGGTTGTAATTTCAAGTGGTGTTGTTTTTCCTAAATAATAGTGGTTAATCAACTTGCATATATAGATAAGAATGAATTATAGTTATCCTCACCATTAGTTTGAGAATGAATTATAATAGGTTTTACCATTAAAATTATCTCTCAACTTTCTAAAAAAAATAATAGTTGTAATTTCAAGTGGTGTTGTTTTTCCTAAATAATGGTGATGAATCAACTTGCATATATAGATAACAATGAATTATAGTTGTCCTCACCATTAGTTTGAGAATGAATTATAATAGGTTTTACCATTGAAAATATCTCTCAAGATAAAACACATATGATTCAAGAAAAAAATATGATAAAAAAGAAAAGAAAACATAAGTGAGGATTTAACTTTGGGCGTCATTGGCCCTAGTAACCCCCAAAGGGCCATTAATTCTATTGTAGTTTTGTTATTTTTTCCTTACAGGTACTTGGAGATTCCAAAGTTATAATAAATTGGGCAAATGGTACATCTTTCAATTAGGTCCTCTCATTGGAGGAGTGGTGTCAGAGAACTATGATGCTTCTTAAAGAATTCCTAGATATTTATCTCATGCATATCTATAGAGAATATAACGAGACTGTAGATGATCTTTGTAAGATGGTTTTTAGAGGGTGTCTGAAGGAATTTTAATTTATGAGGAGTACAAAGAAGATATTTTTGTGAGAGGTCTCTTGGAGGGCCTAAAGAAGTTTTAATTTATGAGGATTACAAAGAAGATATCCTTATAACGAAAGACTCTTATCATATTTATTAGTTGGTGAAATCTTTTTTGGATGATTGGATTATAGGAAAATAAGGCTAAGATTTTTTATACAGGCTGGAAAAATAGTTAGCTTTTTTTAGGTTGGCATTTTTGACATTTTGCTAGCATACTAGTATATTGTAGCATTTCTTTTAATCCAAAGTTGATAGAGTTTCTATTGTTCAACACAAATTCTTCTTGTATTTTGAAAAATATGATGTAAAAATAAATACTTTTTTAATTATATGAATAACAAGTAGGTTTTTTTTAACCTTTAAAATAAGATACTTAATCAACTTTATTAATTGAATTTGGCAATTCTCCAAAATATTGGGACTTTGCAATTTCTGATATCTAGAATTAAAATTCATGATTACAACCAACAAAATGAGGAGTAGGCATGACATTTATGTGATCACAATTGGGATTATATAGTTTATCACATCTCAAATTCATGTTACCCCAACAAGATTACCAATTTTTTATGAAAAAGGCGAACCTCATAAAATTACACATAACACTAAGCATCTAGAGATAGACCACTCCTTTGCCTCAGGTTTTTTAAATGGTGCTTTCAAGGAACTCCATTTACAAAGTGTAAGTTTGGAGTTTTTTTTTTGCATTTTTAAATTAAAGTATGGAATGAGCACATTAATAAATAATAGTGTTGTGTTATTTGTTTTTTAGATGTCATTGAAAACAATTGCAGATAAAGGTATGGAAAAACAAGTTCAAGTATGGGGAGATTTTAAATTGCTCGTGGACTGGTAAACGACCAATGTTATTTCACAACTTTTTTGAGATTTATTATATGAATATACATCAATAATTAGATTTGTTTATTTTTCCCAGGAATTTAATACAAATAGAGACTTACAATCAAACTTTCCAGCGATGTCCCAGGAATTTAGAAATGTTGAACTTTTCTTTGGTCTCTAAATTTCAATCTTTTAATTTGATAAGAAAAGTAACTTGCTAAAGTAAAGCATTTTGAAGAAGATAAAGATCCAAGATCCTTTGAGATTGTTCTTTTAGATATATGATAAAAGATTTACAGCTTGTTGTTCTATCCAGTATCCAATATTATTAAGACTAGCTTTCGCAATTGGTTTTCACTTTAATCATAAGATCAAATGGTTACCTAAAATAAACACAAAGTGGTCAATAGCTAAGACGCGGCCTTGTGCTTAGGCAAATCGAGAAAACATAATAAAGTCATCCATTTAACTATACATCTGTATAGAATCATCAATGGAATTGAAATATATGAAATTAAGTTGTTTTAAGCATGTGTTAAAAGAAAATCAATAAGTATTGTGACGGATTTATTAAGAGCTGCAAGTAGGGCAGGAACTTGACGGGAAAATTTCCCTTCATGAGGTGATTTTCCCATCAAATACGGTTCAAAAAACAAAAAAGTCGTTATCGTTTTGCCTTAAAATCGTTAAAACGGGTTACAAAGTTGTTAAAACAGTCAAATTTGACGAGTTGTTTCGGTTTCAAATTTCTACACTGGCTACAAGTATAGTTCATCATAAACATTGCGGAGGATTTATCCATACTAAGTATAGTTTAAGGGGTTGAATTTTATTTTTCAATTTTGTTAATAATTTTTTTCTCTTTCAAAAAAAATAAGGAAAGCTTGTTTATATTTTTGGATAATATTTTCAATAAATCGATAAATGGAAATCAATGTACTTTTTTACTTCTTTCATATGGAATTATTCAAATTCCAACAACATCACTAGTAATTAAGTTAAACTAATGCTTAATGTTTTTTTAATTGACAAAACAATCCAATTTTCAAAAATGCTATCACCATTTTTCATTACAAAAAAGTACACAGAGAATAGAGAAATTACATCCTATATCCATGCTTTGAGATCCTATTTCACTCCCTAATGTTCTTTTATTTATAGAACATAAGAGGAGCTTATATAGTTACCAACAAAGCAAAACTATAGTCCTTCCATGTACCATAGGAGGCCCCATAAAGCCAAGAACTTCTATTGGTATTTCTTGATGTAGATGATCATGCTAGCTCCACACAAACCATGTTGAGCTACCCCATCAAAAAAACTAGTCAAGTGGTCATTAGAATAGGGCAGTGAAATTATACATCTGAGCTTCTCAATAGTTTTAAAAGGAGAGGAGACATTTAAATCCCTATCAATACTAAGAAATACTAAATCTACTGAACGTTCAATATCTTCGGAGATACAATTGGTACGGACCTTCCAAATCTCCCAAATCAGTAGCATAGGTAATAAACTAAACCTTATGGACCTTTCACACTATATCTACTTCATTAGCCTTATTTAATATAGATGCCTCTATGCATAACCTATCTATTAAGGGGGTCAAAGTAGGAGCTAACATGAGGATGAAGGAAGATGATTTAAAGGAAGACGATTTAGATGGAAAAAGAAACCTCAAATATCTCTTGGGGTGATGAAAGACTCTTAATGTTAAAGTTTTGGTGGAAGCCTAGTTTTGGAAAATACATGGAAAACATATTGGAACGATAAGGGGTACCCAGTCCCAATGCCATAGAACTTTGATTTGTTCCAATGGATATAAGTTTGGGCATATATGGAAAATAAATAACATTGCAAGAAGATCAAAATTAAAAAATGTGGTAAAGACATTGTGTTTGATTTACTAGAAATTGCCATAAAATTAAGTAGAAATAGTTCATGAATGTAGTTTTGTCTTTTGAAAGATCAATTAATATATATGAAGAAATAATTTTGAGTGTCACATGTATATCAAATATTGTCTTCATATTATTTTCAAAAAGTTTTACATTATTTAGGACATGCATGTAAATTTGGGTTATTATAATTTGGCATACAATCTTTAATATTATTTTTAATTATTTTGAAAACAAACAAACAAAATGTGTTGTTGAAATCCAAAATTTTGTTAGTGAAAACTTTAATACAACTTCAATGTATTGTTGAAATCCAAAATTTTGTTAGTGAAAACTTTAATACAACTTCAATGTATTTATGTCTTTATGTAAACATAAGAGCATGCAAAATTTACTTGGCAATTATAAATTTCATGCTTCTCACTTTAATAATGCACTTAAAAGAAACATATTAAAGACTTTCTTTTCAATATAGTATTTTTGAAATACTCCATGAGTGGGTTTTTCCTCTTCCCTAAAAATATCAAATTGTACTGCTATGTAGTAATCCTAATTTATAATCATTTTTAATAATTAAACAACATATAAAATTAATTTTATAAATATATTTTCGCATAAACTCTAAAATGGTATCAAACTCTTAGAATTACATATATTCAACATAGCCACAATAGTTGCTATGCCAATAATCAAAATTTCAACCCATATTCAACACAAACACAATAGTTACTATGCCAATAATTAAAATTGTTATAGTAACAAGCGCAATGCTATGCTTGAGCAATTATATTATAGGGCATTCTAAAATAGTGTGAACTTCCTACCGGTATAATAACTTATATTTAACACAAACACAACACTTAATATCTAAATAATTTAAATGATTAATAATAATAACAAACCCAATATAATGTCTTTAAATAACTTTATAGGTGAGAAATTTCTTGCGCAATATATTATGAGGCAAATCTTGATAGACATAGATTTTGATATGAAAAGTATAAATATTAATATTAAAGTAATTTAGTTCATTTTTTTTTTAAGATTTCATTTTAACTTTATAATATTTATATTCAAAGTAGTGAATTAAACAAAATTTTAAGTCTCTCGTCTAGGAAAAAAACTCAACTTCACTAAATAATATAAATACTAGAAACTTGCTTCTTTTCCTAATGTATAGGAAAATATCAAATTGTATATTCCTAATAATATTCTAATTTATAAATGATTTTGATTATTAAATTACATACCTCCTTGATATTATGACATAATTAGGTTGCTCTAAAATGATGCTAAACTCCTACTACTAGTAAAATGTCTTATACTCAACACGAATACATTAATTACTATGTCAATCATCAAAATGGATAATAATAATAATAAACACAATATTAATAAATCATTAAATAATTGTATAGGATGAAATTTGCTCACCAACTATATTTCATGAAGAAAACCTTCATGGACATAAGAGATAACAACAATAACAATAACTGGTAAAATTAGGAGCAAAGATGCTTATACCTCCATTTTAGAAATTTATCAATGCAATAGTTACATATCAAGCTCTTTTTTTGCAATATATTATAGTAGTTATTATTGTGTCACTCCTTAATAAATTATAAATTGTTGAAGTTTTTTTTGGACAAGCATGCCTTAATAGTTTTTATAGGAGGTTGCTTTCTCAATTCCATTTGTTGATGAATGGAATACCCCCAACCTATAAAGTAGTGTATCTATAGATTGGAGGTGTCTTTATAAGTAGTCGATTATACTAAATTTCCAAGATAGACCTCAACTTAAAATTGAGGCTTATTTTTATTGCTAGTTGACAATAACTATAATTTGCTTAATTGTGTTTAACATTAAATCGATAATAGACATTATCTTTTGGACTACTTTCAAAAGTGCTTATGATTTATGAGTTTTTTTTGTTTGTTATTTCTCCAATCTATAACCAGTTAATCCATAACTCAATGTAAGATTTATTTAAGATGGTATCTATGGTTTAGTTACATTAACCATTTTATAAAATTAAAAACCTAATTATTATTGTTGGTTAATTTATAATTAGACAATGTTATGATGCATACAAAATGTTCCTAATCTACTAAATAACATATTAGCTAGAGCAAATTAAAATTGTTAAGTATAGAAAATATTGTTTTGTTTCATGACTTTTTCATTAAACTAAGTCTGAGTGTAATATCCATTGTTTCATACAAGGTGAGTACAAAGTACATGTTGATTATAGCCATGCTCTAAATTGAAGAGAGACTCGTTTATGTATCACAAATTATTTAAAAATATAAACCAACGAAAATTTTATATAGTTACTTTAATAATATATTAATATAGTGTCACTCATCTATTTTTTAAGTTATGTATATAAAATTAATTAAAAATATAAATTCAGCCTGCCGTCTTCTCTCTTCTCTTAAATAAACCTAACACTTTCTCTTCTCTTCTTGACTTTTAAAAGTGCTTAATAAGGTGTTAGTGACTCTTTTAATTCTTTATAGATAAAATTGTTTTTCTTTATCTATATAAAAATTATTACTCTTAGCTTCGAGGGGCAATTTAGTTGATTGAAGCTTATGAACCCTTCTGGGTAGGCTCACTGAAAATTATTACCGTAAATGTAATGAGCTCTCCATCTTCTCAGAAGATGAACCAAAAAAACAAATATAAAATTAATTATTCTTATTTTTAATACAATCGTTTATAATAATTCTTATAATAAATAATGATTTATAAAATAGTTTTTATAATAAAAGTAATTTATAATTTTTTATAATAAGTAATATTTTATAAAATAAAATTTAAATTTAGTAAAAAAATATTAAAATTACACTCAATTTATAACAATACTAATATATATTTTATAATCACATATAACTAGAGATAAAATGCTATCGTATGATAGTTTACAAAAGAGATTTTCATATAAGAGAAGCATCTCTACGTTTAACAGATTCCATCAATATTTTTATGAAACATAATCGATTTTCAAATCTCGTCATTATGTAAGAGAATAATTTCTGATCGAAACACCGTCACTTTAGTATGAAATACCATCTATTTTCAAATATAAATATACCATTGTTTGTTGAAGGGTCTTTCGAGGAAAAGAGATGCAAAGAGGCTATTCAAACTTAGTCATTCGAGGAAAAGAGACGTAGAGAGGTTATTAAAACCTGAAAAGTAGTATGGTTTTAGATTCGCCTCAACCATGGAAACAAACTCATGATTATGCAGAGTGACATTTGTACATGATTACCAAGGGTTTAATTTGGTTTCTTATGCTGGTAGGCACAAATTTAGTTCAGAAAGCACTCGTACCAAGGATGAGAGGAAAAACCATGTGTGCGAAATTTGCGGATTGTATGGCCATTATTTGCACCATTTCTCAGACTGGGCCGAGTATCCGTCTGTCCTTCACCATATTCGGAAACACTCTCGTGAGTCTGAGATCACTGTCATTGAGGAGATTCACCCTCTGATTTCCTCCTCGAACACCACAACCATTTACATTATTTCGAACTTTGGAAACCCTTCTGTCTCCGCAACCATAGATGATCCCTCATATCTATCCAACCGTTGTTTCAGCAACGACGAGGAGATCCTTGAAGCCTTGTCAACTCCTGAATACCCATGGGATGATATGCACCATCGCTCGTTCTTTATCCCCGGGGAACCTTTATCAACATCAGATCAATATTCAGTTGAATCCAAGGACTTCATCCATGGTAAGGTGGATTGGTTCAAAAAACCCATCTCGGCTCCCGACACCTTTGAAGAGGGAAACATGGACAACATATCACCCACTATTAAAGTCAACATCTCAACCAACCTGGAGGTTGTGGAAGAAATCACACTCGGAGCATCATGCTCCCCTGAAGAAGTCTATTCCTACAAATCACTTTTTTAGGAGTTCCATGACATCTTTGCTTGGTCCTATACCGATATGCCTAGGTTGGATCCATCCATCACTGAACATCACATTGATACATGGCTTGATGTGGCATCCGTACGTCAGAAACAATGACCTATTCACCCTTCAAAGGTTTTTGCGGTCAAAGCCGAGATTGAGAAGCTGCGCACAACAGGATTTATATACCCCATAATGTATAACACTTGGGTTTCTAATCATGTTCCCGTGAATAAAAAACAAGGTACCATCCGCATCTGTACGAATTTTCGTGATTTGAATTTGGCATGTCCCAAGAACAACTTCCCTACTCCTTTCCTTGACCAAATCATTGATTCCTGCGCTGGACATGAGGTATTTTCCTTCATGGACAGTTTCTTCGGATACAACCAAATTCAGATCCAGAAAGAAGACCGATACAAGACTGCTTTCACAACTCTCTGGGGCACATTTTCATATCGATTTATTCCCTTTGGCCTTAAAAATGTTGGAGCCACTTTTCAAGGAGCCATGACATACAGCTTCCATGAATTTTTCCACATCATATTGGTCTACCTGGACGACCTCACCACTCGCTCACGATAGCGTTCACAACACTTAGATGACTTATGACAAGTATTCCTGCGATGTCACAAGTACAAAATCCGCTTGAACTCGCTTAAGTGTGTGTTTTGTGTCCCATTTGGTTGTTTGCTTGGGTTCATCATTTCTCACAAAGGGATTGCGGTTGACCCTCTCAAATTTCAAGCCATTCTCGATCTCCCCTCACCACGTACTTAATGCCAATTGCAAAGTCTCCAAGGCAAGGCCAATTCCTTCGTTGTTTCATATTGGAATATGCGACAAAAGCTCATGGATTCTTATGGCTACTTTGTATCAACATTCCATTTGTTTGGGATCAACATGCACAAGATGCTTTTGATGCATTAAAGCAAGCTCTGGCTTTTGCTCCGTTGTTGTCTGCACCTGACTTCATCAAGGAATTCATCCTCTATGTGTTGGCATCCGAAAATTCTATCGCTGGAGTTTTGGTCCAGGAGGACGATGCCCGTCAAGAGTATGTGAATTACTACATTAGTTAGAAGCTAACTGGTCCCCCCTTACGATATTTGACTAAAGAGAAAATAGCCCTCATCGTCGTATTCTCGGTCCAAAATCTACGCCATTACATTCTTGCAAACCATACTAGAGTAGTGGCCGATTCCAACCCTATGCGGTACCTCTTGAACTGCTACCTCCTACATGGTCGTGTGACCAAGTGGATTGTCATCCTACAGGAGTTCAACTTGGAATTCATTGCCCCCAAAAGCACCAAATATTTGGCACTAGCTGCAGTGATGACATACCTGCCTCTGTTTTCCACGTTGCCATCGATTACAGTCAACCTTCTTGATGAATTCTTAGTTGTCATTTCCATGGAATATCCATGGTATGGGGGCATTCTCTTGTACTTGCGCACCTAGAAATTCGAGGCTCACCTAAGCTGCGAAGATAGATGGTGCATTGGACACCAAGCTGCTCGCCATCTCCTCATTGGGGATGTTCTGTACTGTCGGGGTGTCGATACCATACTACGTCGTTGCCTCACCCATGATGAGGCAAAACAAGCCCTCAACGACTGTCACAGTGGAGCTTGCAATGGCCACCTCTCTTGTTTGGAGACTGCTCAAAATATTCTACATGACGACTATTTTTGGCCTACCATTTTTTGTTGATTGCATCGAGGTAGTCAAACACTGCCACATATGTCAACTCTTTGCTCCAAAATCAAGGACTCCCCCCGCAACGTTACACCCGTTAGTCACAGTCGGGCCCTTTTGTAAATGGGAAATCGGCTTCATGACATGTAACCCTACCTCAGTGGACGTCCATAACTACATCATCGTGGTCGTTGATTATTTCACAAAATGGGCCAAAGCCATGCCTACATTTAATTGTAAGGCCAACACAACGGCCCAGTTCTTTTTCAACCATGTGATCACACGTTCTGGTGTCCCTCAACAAATAGTTTCAGACCATGGTCATCACTTTGAAGACACGTTTTGGATAGAGATTTCAACCATGTTTATGTTCGAGCACCAGTTCTCCTCCTCATATTACCCTCAGGGAAATGGACAGGTTGAATCTATCAACAAAATCATCAAGACCATGCTCCAGCGGATGGTAGGGAACCACAAGACCAACTCGCACCATATGATCTTCTCAGCCCTCCAGGCCTACTAGACATCGAAAAAAACCACCACCGGTTTCACCCCTTTCCAATTAGTCCACGGCGTCGAATTGGTACTTCCCATTGAGTGCCATATACCATCGCTCCGCCTTGCCATATAACTCCTTCCCGATACCTCGCCTCTAGAAGAACGCCTTCTCCTTCTTGAACAGACCAATGAGGACCATCGTGTTGCTCTCCAAGCCTGTGAGACAGCTAAAACATGGTCGAAGTCACATTTTTACTGCCATGTTCACCCTCGCATCATTAGGGAAGGTAATCTGGTCCTCTTTTATGACCAATACAACGACAAGTTGGGAAAAGGGAAGTTGGATTCCATGTGGTATGGCCCTTATGTCATACACCATTTCCTCGGAAATGGGGCATATATTCTAGCTACTTCAAATGGACACCTCTTGAAGAATCCCCGCAATGGGCTCTACCTTAGTAGGTTCTATGCCCGAGGTCACTGCCTTGAGTCACTTGTATTATATTTTTCGTTTTTGTTTTACACCATTCTTAACACGAGTCTTACATGTTTTTTCCTTGATTTCTCCATATGGATCCTACCTCGCGTCGCTACATTTGATTTGCTGATGGAGCAAGCAGATGGTCTCCAAATCTCACCTCGACTACGTGGGTTCTCTATTCCCCGTCACATGAGTTGATCCATATCAATAGAATGCGTGTTCAAATTTCTACCAACAACCAGGCTGAGTATGACGATGTCACTGGACTCCTGGCCGCCACCCTCTAGTTGGGCATTTGTCACCTTGATGTCTTCTTGGACTCCTAGCTTCTTGTCTCCTAGTTCAATAACTGCTACCTGGTACGCGATCCTTACCTCTTTAGAAATTTCCTGTGCACTAAATAGTTGGTTAGAAATTTTGAATCCATCACATTCATACATGTTCCCAGAGACCTCAATAGTGTAGCAGACCACGTGGCTAACAATGTTCTAGAGTGGCATATTCATCATTGCATATAGGAAACCAAGAAACTACATCATGCATCATCATCTAAAAACATGCATACATATGTCACATATATCATCTAGGCATTTTCATCATAAAAAGACTTGCATAAAAAACTATAAAAAGGTGCATCCACATATATATATATATATATATACATACAGTTTCAATGGTGTTCAGTACAAAATGAGAAACTCCATAAGCTTTCATAGCTTAGCATACATATCAATACAAAAATCCTAGTGCGCCACTGCACTAGGGCAGCATCACCAGCTGCTAATCGGAATTAGAATCCTCCTCCTGGTACTTTGGCTTTGACTCCTCTCTGTCCTCCTCCTTACTAGAGCTATCATCATCCTCCATAGGCACGTCGCCATGCGATACCGCTCGAACATACTTGGCGACGACTGCGATTGTCCTCATCAAGGGGATCCACTCGCGAGGTGTGCGGTAACATGCAACAATCATATCATCATCCAAATTCTTCCAGTTGTCATCATTAACTCCATCCAGTAGATGCTCGATGTCCCGACAGAGTTCCCACAAAGTACTCTGGGTTTTGGGAGCAGGAGGGTCCACCCCCTCCACCCTACCCCTCCGCCACTCATAACCTGTGAACGCCTGCAGTCTGACATTTGCACATATACACAATACATCATCAGTATCTGTCACACACTGGATATCACTAAGCTAGTAAAATATGGCTGAATGTAAACACATAAAACATCATGTATACATACCATATGGCCCCAAGGCCTGTACTGGTACTCGGGGCATTTCCAGGTCTCCGATATAGTCCATGCCTGGGTATGGGTAGTCCTTGATGAGGAGTGGAATTTTCCTCCATCGAGCTAGCAGATCCCGAGTAAAAAAGTGGCCTATTAATTCGCCTCCCTCCTGGACCAGCATCTCGCTCCATCTTTGCATCTAAAGCTCCTGAGGCCCACCACCTCGCACTTCCAAGTGCGGTCGAAGGGTCAGGACTCTCGAAGAAGAAGAAAGAGCACATAAATGAGGGGAGACATAAATCCCCTCCCACAGACCTGACGTGATTCAGTGAACACCAAACCATAGTCAATTACATCTTCTCCCACNAGAAGAAGAAAGAGCACATAAATGAGGGGAGACATAAATCCCCTCCCACAGACCTGACGTGATTCAGTGAACACCAAACCATAGTCAATTACATCTTCTCCCCCCCATAGTAGGTGCCCGCCATCACACGCTCCATAATTTGGAGCTTCCCCCCAGAGATATTGTGGGTCCCAGATGACCCCAAGATCTGCAACACCGTCTCTGCAATCTCCCGAGTCGAGAGATTCTCAATATCGCACATAAGGATGTATGACCCACTCACAGTAGCAGAGGCATAGCAGTGCCTCACAAAGGTCATCAAGGGTCACCCCGTGTCCGAGCTTTGACATCGTGTCACCAATCACTCCTAGCATTCGAAGCCCCGTAAAAAAGTACATGTCCTAGAGCATGATCTCAAGACACTCCCCATGGATAATGAAGCACTCTGTGTCAGTATCCCAAAAAATCACCACTGTCTTGAGCTTCGCAGCCATCAATGGTATCTGAAAATACTTCAGCATCCCACTATGGGAAAGCATGTCTCGCACCGCCGCATTTCTCAATGCCTGGGTCTGCAAGGTCCTCTGGTCCCACTCTCGCCACACTGGTCGGGTTATCCTACACAGTAGAAAAATATCTGTCAGGCACAATATCACACACAAAAAACTCATTCCAGAGATGAAACCATTCCTTTTCATCCATTATGAGCAACCCAAGTCGCACTTAATCCCTGAACAATCGCGACTCAGTCGCGCCTTTTGGTTGAACAGGTAAAAGCCAGGTCGCGGTTATCTCCTCGACAAGTGTGACTGGGTCGCGACTATTTGGCTAAAAAGAGTGACCCAGGTCATGAATTTTCTCTCGAAAAGAATGACCCAGCCCTAATGAACCCTTTCAGTTTGATAGGGACGCCTGGATGACCACAAATGTAAACCACTGAAAGGGATGGTTTTGACAAGTACTCTTACCTGCAAGTCACGAATCTGAAAACCACCGGTTGAAACAAGAGAAATATGCAAAAATTTTATGGGGTCCTCCACTCCAACTCAACAATGAACAATAACAATGACACATGGCATGTGGTCCCCTTTGTTTATAGGCCTCCATTCGGTCTATTTTTCTTTCATATGCCACAAGGTCATCTGGAGTCCGTTTGGGGTGTCGTTTGCACCATTGGATTTAGTTTTCTGTCCTCTATATCTTGACAAGACCCTTGTCTCACGCTGTCACTATGAGTTTTTAGGATAATTCATGAAAGCCACCTTTATTTGTGTGCCACCACGTGAATCTCCATTATGGAGTTTTTGTTAAGCTCTTTTTTGACTCCTAAAAGAATGAAGAGATTGTTGAGCATGCTTGCTTCCTTTCACACTCGTTAAAGTATTTGAAAGGGCGTCTATGTGGCCTCGTTTATTTCCTTTTTTGGACCTCCTAGACTATGATAAGAAAAGGACCACCTTGGCACACTCAAGCTAGGAACGTTTCCCTTTGCATCCTTTTATGCTTTCTCGAACATTAGGACCGTACTTTACGAAAAAGCTCATTATGATTTGTCTTTAATCTCTTTTCCAACCTTCTCATCAAGAAAATATTGTCGAGCAAACTTGGTTTTGTTCATGCTCGTAAAAGTATTTGAACGATAGTCCATTCAATATAGGTTTAACCTTTTCTGGCCTGATTGGACTACCAACGGTAAAGAAGTATTCCTTCCCCAAATTTTGGGAAAAGTTCTCCTGCGAACACTTTTATCCTTTTTCGGACTCAGGAGACTACATACGAAAAAAAGACCACACTGGAGTCTTCTTCCTATTTTCAGACTCTCTAAAAATGAAAACACCAACGAGTAGTTACCTTCTCGGGCTCATTAAAAAACCACGATATCGTGTCATAACGGTGTCTTTAGGCGCCACCCCATATGTTACAATTTGGCAGCTTTCCTCCATTGGGTCACCTTTATTCAAAATATTCTACGATGAGTCTTCCTCGGATCCCCTGAGTAGTCATGTTCTAGTTACCTTCCGCAGTATTTCCCATTGTAGTTATCTTCCCAATATCATAGCTATGATCTCTCTCCCATGAGTCAGTTTCATTTGCTGCTAGGTCATCCATGCCATCATACTTTGAACAAAGGAATTTTGAGTCTCCCATGCTCCCCTGCCCCTGTTCCCCCATTTAGTGTTCCAGTCCCTAGATTTTCCCACATACTTGGTTATCCTCTGCGTGCTTCTGGTCAAGGAAACATTCATGCCTTGGTCAGTTGCAGGTCTCCCTCTGTTTGTGACAACACATTTATTCCAGAGGTCCCTGCATCTTGGTTTCATTAACCTTATTGATGAGTTCCTTGGACCACTTGAGAGGAGTCCTTAGTGCCTCTCGGGATGGTTGTGTCTCACGTGCTCGACTTCATCCACATCACCGCACCATTGAGATTTGTACAGGGTTTTGGTCCGTGCAATATTTGGTCAAATACCTCAGTTGTCACCTGACTCTAGCATATTGGTGAGTCTATTAAGGGAACCGGACAGGTTCATGTCCCTTGTGATTATTGGGTTGCGTTGGAAATAGTTTTCAGAAGCCCCCAGAGCAGTGCTTCTGTATAGCTTCATGGTTGATGCAACATATTGTACCACTAAGACTCTGACTCTCTGTCAGTGAGTCCCTATTGTTATGTAAACTTCTAGATCCAACAGAACATCAATCGCGCAGATATTGCATTCCATGAGAATGTCATGGTTTCTATGTATCCGTTCTTCATATCATCATTGTATTCACTGCTCTCATTGAGGCCACCATTATGTAACATCAGTTGTATATGTATTGATCGGCTCCCATATTTTTGAGCCTTGATCCCATTATTTATTCTTTTGACATTGTTACGAACATGGGTATGCTTGCCTCATCTAGATACATGTTACATATTCTTTGTATCTCACCCATTGTTGGGAACCAATGTTAATACAAAAACCAAAATCCATCGGGTCTCGAACGAGGAAGTGACGCTTCTTCAGAGCTCTCTCCACTATCCCCATGATCCTATGATGTTTCTCGTCCATACGATGAGATCCTTCCCTCACACATCAGGGGGCAATCTGTTAATGCAAAAAATTGCTCAACTAGCTCTACATGGCCTAAACAACATACATGCATCTTTTTCCTACCATTTTCCCCTCATTTTTTACCTCCATAACTATGGTTTAACCTTATTCTCTCTCAAAAAGCTCAAAAAAATATAAAAAGGGCCTAAAAACCCACAAGAAGGATTAAAACAAAAAAAAAATGGCTAAAAACCTCATAAAAGGGCTTCAAACCCCACAAAAGGGCTTAAAACCCTAAATAGGGTTCCAAAACCCTAAAAGAGAGAAAAGGACAGAAAAAAACTATAAAATAGTGTGGAGGTCTCCATCACAAGATTCACTTATTCCTTCTCCCATTATTCTATTTTTGTGAGTATAGTGTTCTAGAAGCCACTATTCTCAAAGTACTCACCTCCTTTTTCCAATCATTCCATAGCCCTACTGTCTCCCATCCGGTACGTTGAGGCATCCTCCATACTAACCAGCTTGTGGAGAGGTGGCCCATTTCCAAGTTTGGGGCATAGTGGCCCATTTTCAAGAACAAGAGAAGGTATACTTGTCATATTTTTTGTTTATTTAGTTTAGTTGTAGTTGCTTACTATTTTTTTGTTTACTAATATTTTGTTTGTTGTAGCTTTAAATCATGAAATCTACCCTTCCGTCCCATTGACGAAAGGGAGGTGCTTTTGGATGTAGCAAGGGTGAAAACCCTACTACAATACCCACAACCCCGCATACATCAAATGAAACAAAGGTAAGGCCTAATAGTTTGTCGCAATGTTTTCAGGTCAACAAGAATAGTAGTAATAGTCAAAATAGTGGTACACCAAATAGTGAATTTCCTAGAAGTGGTCCTACAAGTTCAAGTCAGTCAGCACCTGAGAGGCATAAAATGGTTGGGGACAATATGAAATTGCATTTGTTTAATGTGAATGAATCATAGGATCTAGAGCAACACTGGTTCCTCTACAAAGCAGTATGGACTGTTTGATAGGTCCAAGACGATGCTATTAAGAGGGCCCAAATGATCATGACCTTTAGGGGTCAGGTGTCAAATTGGTATATGCATTCTTCTGCTATCCCTACGAGATCTCCTTAAAAGACAGTATCCGAGATCAAGATAGGGTTGACATATAAGTTTAAGAAGCCAAAGTCTGAATCACAATGTATTACAAAGCTAAAGGAGATTAAACAGTCACCGACTAAATCATTATTGGAATTTGACCAAAGGTTCAAGACTTTGATGGCCAAGGTAAGTTTCCAAATTTCATATGTACGACACAAAGAATGGTTTATCGCTGCATTGTTACTACACATCCCACTACCCTTGATGCAACAAAATATTATATCTCAATTTGAAGTGTCAGATCTTGTTATGAAGTTGTAAGCATCACTGGTTGGGGAAACTGATGGCGGGATGGTTCAAATTCAGTCGCAGTTAGCTAATTTATCGCTACAAATTCAAGATATTAAGAAGGTGAAATAAGTTCAAGAGGAGATCTAGTGCACAATATGCAAAGCAGAAGGACATCACAAAGATCAGTGTCTAGATTTTCATGAATACTTGGTCATTGCAGCACTGAATCCACTGAATCAATCAAGTATGTCATGGTGCAAAGTTTTCCAAACTAGAGACCACCGATCAGAAGAATGTTTATATCTTTAGAAAATAATAAGTACCCCTTAGAGTCTATTTGTAAGTTCTGCTGATCTGTCGGGCATGATGAACATGAATATCGAGCATATCAGTTTCTCCAAGAGCATATAATTGATAATTATCTGATGAAGGGAGATGAGCAGCTCAAGTTGAAAGAGGAAATACATAGTTTAATAAGCAAAGGGGTGGATTCCATGGTCGCAGACGAGGAGGATTTGGTCAAGGTAGGAGTTAGTTAATCTATTATAAATGCATCCAGCCAAGAAATTATGCTATAAATTTCTAGAACCCAACTTCGATGTGTTCTTATTGTAAAGTATTGGATCACACTATTGAAGATTGTCCACAACTCATTGCAAAGTGGTTGGTGAAGACAAATTAGAACCGAATTCAAAATGCAAACCAAAATGTGTATAAGATTACAACTGAACCAAGAGAGAAGCCACTAACTATCATTCTTGTTACCAAGGGAGGAGCTAAGACAAGAGAGGATAGAGTGATACATCTACAAGACTCAAGGATTCGATCAACTGCACAATGAAAAGTACCATTCGATGTACAAAAAGAGAAAGGGGAAAGGGGTCTTCTTTGAGGCCCAAATTAATTTATGGAACAACAAAATGGAGCTTTAACCTCTACCGCTCCACTACAATTTGACGAAGGGCTTGTCTATGACATGGCACCTCGATTCGATCATTCTGTAGTAGAAAAGTCACCTAGAAAGGTAAGTGTTCTATTGAAATTATTGAAAAGTTATTTATCTATGAATAAAGATGAACAAGTTGTAGCAAAGTGACATATTTTATTAGATGAAACACAATATGAGATTAGACAAGACAAAGCAATTAACCATGTTCATAAGAGGAGAAAGACTGGAAGAAAGATACAAATGAATGTACAAATAGGCGATTAAGATATGGAATTTATTATATTAGATTTGGGATCAAATGTTAATATTCTAACTAAGTAGATATGGGAAAGTACAAGAAGTCCCAAGCTAGTGTGGTCTCCAATCCAACTTCAGTTGGGAATCAGTTGAAAGTTATACCATTTGAACGATTGGAAAGAGTCCTGGTCGAAGTGGAGGGGATACAGACTTATGAATATTTAGAGGTTATGTAAGTTGTTGATGACACTAATCCATACCCAACACTCTTGGGTATCGACTGGGCTATTGAAAATCATACCATCATTAATTTTAAAAAGATGATATTTTCATTCAAGGATTCAAGAATGAGAGTAGATTTTTCGTTAGATTTATTTGAAGGGAAGTGGTACGTGGAACCTGTACGAGGAGAATATCATGAGGGTGAGATGGATAATATCTACAATATTTCCTCCGAAATGGATGATTACATCAATATGATAATAGATGGTATGTTGAGTTGGTGGAGTGTTATATCATGTTCGTCAGATTCAAGTGAAGCATTGAAAAATTGGCAGAACTGGTTGCATGAGTCTTCAATGAGGAAGTGTGCTCAGATTACCAAGTCATTGCAATGGGTTGGAACAGCGGTATGTGACTTTCCCACTTATGAAGGATAACCTAATATGGATAAATTTCTTAGTGAATTTGAAACAAAATGACCAGAGAAACAACGATTATCGACCTTGGATATGGCCTTGAAAGCTACTCCGACAAGGTGGTGGGATATCCATACATAGTCCATAGAAGTTTGGTATAAGTGTCAACGATAGTGTTTGTAGAAGGCATCTTTCATATTGGATAAAAGTATACAGGTTTGATTAGTCTTCTTGACCATATTAATAATTGTAGCACAATGCAGAAGGTTTTTCCTAAGCAAGAATATGTGCATATATTTATACATTCATTGGATATGATACCAAGGAATTATTATATGTCACTTGAGCTACGACAAAGAATTGTAGAATGGGATGAAGAAGCCAAAATATTTAAGAGGAAATTTGGTTATGCAGATGAAATTTAACAAAATAGAACAACGATAGGAAGGTACCTATGGGAAACAACAAAGGGGGAAACAAGATGTAGGAGCAGAGAAACCAAGTTCGCATCATGATAGTGATGGAGAGTCTAATGCCACTCCGGCAGACCTGGAATTGGGGGCAAAGCAAAAAGAGACAGAATTGCAAAGAAAAGAGAAAAAGAAGCAAAAGGTTGTCAAAGACACCACTGTGACAAGATTCACTAATGATGATTTCAACATGTTGTTCGATAAGATGGAAGATGTCATAGATGAAACGAGGAAGCTGGTAGATGAAAGGACTACAAATCTTTTCATTAGTATGATTGATCTTCTCCAAACACTATGCAAAGATATCAAAGAAGTTCGCAATGCAGTCACCCCATAAGAAGCCGCTCAATAGAAGGAATAGAGACAATAAGAAGATGGGCCATCTAAAGAGTGACCGGATGAAGTTACAACTATGACAACGGTTCGGGTAGTATAAATTTTTCCCAAATATTTGGACCTTGGAAATCAAGAAATGAATGCGGCGGGACACAATCTTAGCTTCATTGGTTTGGACATGTCTATTTAACTGGTATTCATGATCCATAAAATTCAATAGAAGGATGCAAAGGAGATCAAGGATTGGGAGGATTCTGTGTATGATAAGATGAAACAATTTAGAATCCGGACCACTACTCTAGAAATAGAGTCAACTTAACTACGAAAGAAGAAGGAACAACTAAGCCAGAGCAAAAAAAGGTTGGAAGAGGCATTTGAAGCGGCCTGTCGAGGTGTTCTACAATTTGCAATTGTTGCAGAAATGGTCCCTAAGGACAAGATATTACAACTAGGGGAAATAAATACCAGATTCCACTATAAAATTAAGGAGTTGGAAGCCAATTTATTTCCAAACATACCTCCCAAGGTAACTAAACAATGACAGAAAGAAGTTCAGGAGGTTGTCCAGGAATTTAAGCAAGTTGAAGCCTGCTGCACTAAGGCTTATGAAGAGGTTTCTTAGACTTAAGGAGCCTTGCTAGAGGATGTAGAGTTGCAAGAAATTACCACTAAACTTTGTGCAACTCATATGGACAATCTGTGGAGTTTGTTGAAGACCCTACCACCAATAGAGCGAATGAGGAAGGATGATGAAAACTAGGCCCTTCAACAGAATATTAACAAACTTTGGGTGTAGCAACATAAATGAATAGAGAGGGTGGAAGAAATTTAGATAGAGGATGAGTGTGTCTCTGAAGTAATTGTGCCTAAACACTTAGATATTAAGAAGGGCGTGACAATGAACATGGAAATAAGTGTAGAGAACATTACTCTAGATGTCATTGTTGAAGTGACGAAGATTAAGGAAACAGTGCAGCAACGAATCAAAGATGCAAAAAAAATTGATCAATACTTTCAGTCAAAGTTGAATGAACCAGTTTCTCAAGGCTAAAGTGGTTTGGGACGACCCACATGTGAGTGTTGGGGGCCTGTAGGACCTAGCTAAATTTTGGGATATTTTGGGTACTAGTTTTGAGAAAGAGGTAGAAGTGTGAATGAGGCTACAATGAAGTGGACAGGTAAAGCAGTCAAATCTAAGGAATCAACCAAACATTAAGGAAAGCAAGTTGTTTTGACAAAGTCCAATCGAAAGGTTGGTTAAGCGGTTAGGAATTTTGTCCACTTACATTTATGGGATCGGGTAGTGGGCGCTAGGATAAAATCCAAACAATTACTATAAATATGTAATGGGTTGGGAATTTTGGGGGTTAGATAGCGTTTGGGAAAATTATGAACTTTTTGTATTCGGTCAAGGAGAAGTGATTCTACTGTTTTGTTGAAGTATAGGTTGAGCTGAATTGCAAGTATGAAGGTGGATCTACATGATGTGTTTGCATATATGATGTAATGAATATGTTGAGGAGGTGTATGTGGGTTGTGTGTGCAGACCAGAGTGCTCAAGTTGCGACTCTTTCCTAATAATGAGCACTTTTGTGGTTTTTCTCGTCTTGGGTTTCCACGCTAAATCTCTGGTGTTTATTATGCATGATGTGTTTATTGAATTGTTATTTTCTTATTAATGCATCAATGGATAAATATGAATGGATGAAATATTAATTGAATGAATATCTATACTGTTGTAGTTTGGTTAAATGACAAGAGTTAAATATGAATCTATCAGTCGTAGTTGTTGATATGTCGAAGTTCCTCCTATCGGAGTTATAGTTGTGCAAAATATCGATATTTCAATTATGTGCTGCAAAAACCTTGTTCCTGTAGTCCCCCTAGCTACTTCAGGTGCGACTTCATATGCTCTACAGGTGTTCCCAAGAGGGCTAAAACCCTTTCATGCTGGTATCTTGGGTTTTGTTGGTATGATGTTATTTAAACTTGGGTTGTGGTAAAATTGTGCCAACAGGGAGACTAAACATGCAAATAATGTGCTCCTTTACGAAACATGAAGACCCTAGTGGGATAAGAACTGATGAAAACCCCAGGTGGAGTAGAGAATTTCAGAAGAAACATGGAGCACTACTACATTTCGATCCAAAATCTGACGGAAAAATCTGACGGCGCGTGGATTTCTCTTTTTAAACTTACCAAAAATCATAAGGATACATTTTTTTTTGTAAATGTGGCCACAAGCGTCGGTGAAGCGAAGACTATTCTCATAACTGTCGGTTAAGAGACGGCGCGTTAGTAAGCATCGCTTAAGCGACGACGCCTTTAATTGGTCAACTATTTAATATGGAAAGAGTCATCGCATATCCGACGCTTAGGTTCATTTCCTACACACACTCATATAAATAGATGTTGATGAGGACGTTGATGATGATGTGATTATATGATATCACATAATTTGAAATATACCAATATTAAGACCAAATTTTATAAACTACAATAAAAATATCCTCTAGTTAAGATGTGAATGTGGATATATAGTTATATGGTTTCCAAACCTATTTGACCTATCCCACAATCAGAAGTTCAGGGGGGGGGGGGGGGATTCCCATAAAAATAATCCAAAAGGGTTTATTATTGAAACTGGAGGCTCGGTGTGTCCAGATCCTGTTCTATTTTGAGGACTGATCATTTCACAGAGCCGGACAAGGGTAAATTGTTTATCCCTAAATTGAGGATACTTTTTTAGGGCAGGATTTTCCTCATCTTCAATAGGTAGGATAGAGGTGGCTAGAGCTTGGGTAGGGGTTTAAGAAGCAAAGTAGGTAGAAGGAGCAGTCCGCCGTTTCGATTTGGAGCAGTCTTCCATTTCGTCGATTTGGAGCAGTCCGCCATTTTGATTTGGAGAAGATTCAGTCCACTACCATTCCTTTCCAAATGTCTACAGTAAGTGACATTGAGCTATTTTGATTTGGTTAAATAGATCAATACAACAGATCATAGGTAAATACGAAAAATCACAGGTTAAATGAAGAAATTAGAGGTTAAATGAACTAAATTATAGAATAACTGAAAAATTTGTGTTTTTAAGCACCAGATGGAAATAATTACTTGTTAAATGGAAAAAATTGCAGGTTAACTTTTTCACATTAAGTTTTCAGCGTATATGGGCCATTTTCTTCCAAAACCAGGATTTTGGTTCACCTAGAGAGTTTTTAGAGTTTTTCAGGTTGCCTTCTAACAATATTTTCTAATATTCTCTGATATTCTGATAAGTTTCTTTCAATACCCATGGCAATATATTCTCCAAAACAGTATATGCTACATTGCTAGAGATTTTGAATCGATGTGTAAGTCAACAGTGTCCGTTTGCTCCATATTTTCAGTAAATACAGTTAGCATAGTGTTTTCTTGTATAATGATTTTTTAGAGTTGATATAGGTTTCATTTTATTGCAAAAGTTTGACATTGACTAGGGGTTCTGTCAAACGAGGTTTACAGTTGACACTGGGTGCTTTTTAAGCAGACTTTCAGTTGCATTCATTTAGATGATCTAAGAATTCAATTTAAAACCCAAGAAAAAATTGTTGACCTTATTTTTTGTTTCCAAATGTTTGTTCAAATGTATTTTTTAGCCTCTGGTGAGTCCATTGTGAAATATTTGGATATTTGTATGCGCAGGTTCTCTCTGTGGTTGGTCTTTTGCAAGATGAAGTGGACCCAATGGTATCAGTGATGAAAGTTGAGAAGGCACCATTGGAGTCATATGTTGATGTTGCAAGTTTAGATGCTCAAATTCAAGATATTAAAGAAGAAGTGGAGCTTCCTTTGACCCATCCTGAATTATATGAAGATATTGGTATAAAGCCTCCAAAGGGATTCATTCTTTATGGAGAACTTGGAATAGGAAAAACTCTTCTTGCGAAGGTACATATTGTCGATTACGGTTATTTGAAACATTTCTGATCTGCTAGTTAAGGTTTTAATGTTAGTAATGATGCCTGCTACAAAACATGAACTAACAAAATATAGGGACAATTCCAAATCCTCTCTTAATTCCAAACCCTTCCCATGGACCATTGGCTTCAACTAAAGAAATAACAAAATGGGACAATTGTGAATTTCCTGGTCGTAATTTTGCAATGCATGGTTTAGTTCCTGCTCATGGGGTCACTGCCAAAGGTTGATGGCCGTGTGCTACTTCCTCTAGGCACAGGATGAGCGATGCTAACTTTTGAATGTCTCCATGCTATGTCACTAGCAGGTGGTGATGAAGAAAATGTTAAATCATCATGTCTTTTTTTAGCATATTCAAACAAATGAAGCAAACATACGCTTACAATTCTTCTCTTATGTGTGTTTCCCTTTTGTTGATGTTGTTACTGTAAGTGAGATTTTTCTCTTTCATTTTTCTATTGCTTTGTGGCATTGCTGCTGGTGTATTCTTGAACAACAGTTTTGCATGGTTTCTGGGCTATGTATAGTGCACAAACTCCCATGGAACCATTTCTTGAGCCATAACAATTCACTAGGGTATCCATCACAACTCACAAGAAACCCTTCTCTGCGTGGTGTTGTTTTATCTTTCTAGGTAACATATCCCAAGGGAAACCTTTCGAGTAATTCACCTCTTCGAGGATGGTACCCAAGGCCAGGTTATCAACTCATGAATATATCATATATAGCTTATCAACAATCATCTCACTAACAGTAAACATGTCACAAAGAGGGATTTGAACTCGGGTGGGGAGGATAACAATTTTTCCTCATAACTGCTTGTCCTACACCCAATTGATTGTGCTGTGGACCTACTAGTTTTATGTTACCTTTGGATTGGCTGAGATACATGGTGTTGAGTAGGGATCAATTCATGTTGCATAGCCACTTCCATGAAATTTGTGGATCTGATTTTCAAAGGTGATCCCGATCATGGTGACCTTAGCCTTCGCTTTGCTCTATGCAACTTCAAGGAGTTCATTTGCAGCTTCAATGATGTCAAAGGTGAGTTTCACAGTGAAGTTTGTTAGTAAATTTTCGCTCAAAGACTTGGTGGGTGCGTTCTGTTGATGTTCATGATACTCTCTGCGTGAATTGCTGCATTCTTCTGCAGCTTTGTGGTTCTGCATTCAAAGTACATTTTCCTTTTTTGAGGTGGGTTTCCTGTGCAAATTTGGTGTGTGAGATGTCCATGGCAGTCACTAGTGATTTTTAGGAGAGCTTCTCGTGAATTGCTCTAAATTGGCTCTTGTCCCTCGAGCACTCTCTTATTTGGCAGATGTATTTCTGTTCTGAGCAATTTCTTTGTTATTTCCACCTGGTGTAGGTAGATTCAGTCTATGTATTTCAGCATGACTGTCTGTTTTCATCCTCCAACACCACTATGCAGTCTATGGCAGGTTCCTTGGAATGTTGAGCGCATATTTGGTGCTACTCATGCTCTCCAAGCGGCTTGTGAGCACACTACAACCATTGGAGGGATTTCTCTCATGTCACTGTCATAAACATGACCTAGAATACCTTTTTGCATCACTATTTGTCAAGTATTATGATGTAGGATAATTGGTAACTTGCTTAATTGTTGAAAGGGCGGCCTTCTTACTCCCACGTAGGATTGATTATTGACATTTTATAATAAAAGCTTTTTAAGGAGGATATTAGAACCTTTGTTTGGAGGTGTTATTGGATTGATTTATTTTTCCAATTTGTAATCTCAAAAGGTCTCAGAGTTTTTCCCATATATGCTGCATACAATATCAATTTGCAATTTTGTATGGGGTGTTGCGAAGACCATTATGTAAATGTTGGCCTTCCAATCATCAATGAGTATTTGCACACCACCATTTGTTCTCCTCTTTGAGATATTCTTCCTTGAGGACAGAGCACACTACAACCAATGGAGGGCTTTCTCTCATGCCACTGTCCTCAACACGATCTAGAATACCTTTTTGCATCTCTCTTTGCCAAGTATTGTGACATAGGAAAATTGGTAACTTGTCCAATTGTTGAAAGGGCGACCTTCGTGCTCCTACGTAAGATTGATTATTGACATTTTATAATAAAAGCTTTTTAAAAAGGAGTATATTAGAACCTTTGTTTGGAGGTTATTGGATTAATTTATTTTTCCAATTTTTAATCTCAAAAGGTCTCAGAGTTTTGGCCATATATGCTGAATACAATATCAATTTGCAATTCTGTTTGGGGTGTTGCAAAGGGCATTATGTTGTTTTTCCAATGAGTAGTTGCACAAAAACTTGTTTAAGACCCCCATATTATTTCCATGGACTGTCATAAATCCATTCTTAATTGCCTTCACTCCTCCCATAGTTGCCTATCAAATTCCTTTGAGCCATCCTCACAATCTGAGTTGAAATGTACTAAATCTTCATTATCAGTGACTTGAGTAAAGTCTTGTATGAAATGTTAGGTAATGTGATAGGGAACCACCTCAGCTTGAAATTTGTTTAGGATTGCCTCCTTGTGGTATCATTTTTATATCCTCTTTGTGAATCATCTTTGCCATGACTGATTCCCTAAGGCTTTCGGCTATATTTTATAGAGATCAGGCCTTGTGAAATTCCTTGCAGCATTATAAAATGTACATGGATGGTGAATAACATCACCTCCTAGCTTAATATCAGTAGTAATGCAGCTTGTCTTTTCAAAGAAGTCTAGTGGAAATTTTGGGTTGATCCCAGCATTTGCTGTATTACTGAGGACGCCAGGGCCTAGCTTTTTCACCTGCTCTGAATTGATGTTTCAATCATGTCTTAGTAATTCCAATCCTCAAGTTCCAGTACCCATTCCAAATGAGAAGATATGCAAACTACCATCATCATGTAAAAAAAGAACATTATTTTTGTCCTTAGAGAGAGGCCTGTAAGCTGAAATGCCAACCCATTGAGAAGATGGACTTCCAGGCAATTGCAGAAGTTGTGCACACAGCTCCATAGGACCAAGAGACACAGTAAGTGGAGAGTTCAACTTCAAACTAGAGAGGCAGACAAAGAAACCATTGCCATCAAGAAACTCCTTCCAGTGATGTAGTCCAGCAAGCCTTAATTGACCATCTTGATCACCCTCAAGAACACTTGATACTTTGCTAATAGATGTCTCATCAGGATTCAAATGCCCAATCAAAATTGCACCATCATGATAAGAGAGGAAAAGTAATCTGTAGGCTGATGTGAAACACAAAGATATACCTTTTGACTGCACATTTCTACCGTGGAGATGGATAGTCTCTGCCAAAACTTGAGCTCCAATATAACCCTCTACTTTTATTTGTCGCCTATACAACATGCCATGTTGTGATAGTACAAAAAGAACTAGCCAACCACGTAAGATGGGTACTAATACTGCATCAATAATTGAATCTTCCAATAACGTAAAATAATGCATAGGGCTAATGTTATCTTGGGACAGGTCATAAATATTCACAAACTTTTTGGTCACCACCATGAGTTGAACCTGAGAACCAGGAAGCCAGGCTATTTGTCGAATGTAAGCACCTTGCAAAGCAAGCTCAATTGCAAGACGGTCTGTTATTTCATCTCGAGAATTGATAGTGAGAAATTGGCATTCCTCATACCCAGCTACAGCCAAATAGTTCTCATTTGCAGAGTTGAAAACAGGATGAACTAGTTCAAATCGAACTGAATTCCTGGAAAGAGGCTTCACATTAGACTTGTCTGCTGTCACAGGTGCAACAGGTGGCTGTCTAATAAGTTGCCTCACATCTAATATTGTTACTTTGCCACCTTCTCCTACTGCAAGCCCGCCTCTGCTATTTATAGTAAGAAGATATTTGACGATAGAGCCACTTGAAAGATGGGATTTACGTTCCCTTGCATTAGAATATTCTATTTTAATCTTCATGTCCAGAGATCCACTTTTATATTCCTTCCTTAATTGCAAAAGATCTGAATTGTAGGATAAAACCTTGTCATCACCCAAAACTATCCTCTCATCCTTTGACAATACTAAATGACTAGCCTCGTTAATACCAGGAATAAGTTGTCTACATAACCTCAAAACTTGGCCTTCAATATCCATATCCATAAAAAGTGATAACAACCCATCCTCTTCCTCTTTGGGGATAGATAACTTGAAAGTATTCTCATTCTCCATGCAACCTTCATCCTCAAGATCAGAGTCATTGTCAGATGGTTGAAGATGATCCCTCTCATCTGAGAGAGGCAAGAATGGATCAACGCCGCTAGCCCCCCTCAATGATGTAGTGCTGGAAGAAACATATTTTTGAGGCTTCAAGCAGAGGCAACTTGTCCCTCTTACCCCTCTTGCTCCACAATCACAAAAGAAATTGCTTAAACGAGAGTAAACAACTCTGTGACCCCTGTGGCACACCCTGGCATAGATAGAACATCACCCTTTAGAAACAGTTAGATTGCAAGTGTAGCAGAAGTACCAATGTTGTTCCATAAAGTTGCTTCCACCAGTGGTGAATGTACAAACTTTTGATGCAAGTGACCGTTCACGGTTACTCTCATCATCATCTTCTTTATCCATACTAGCCAGTTCTCCATCAGATGTGCCATCATCCTCATCATCATCTGCTGATGTGGCATCACACTCAATCACACTAGAATGGACTCCCTGATTGACTAGATTAACCAAATCCTCCAAGTTCTTTCTAGGAACTGTAGGCTTTAACTTACAGCTAGCAGAATCATTGTTAGAACTAGTGTTTGACCAAGGCTGCTCTGTTAATTTTTCAGAAACATGCTTGTTAGCACCATATGAACCTAGTGCAGAAACTAGAAAACCCAAGATAAACTTCAAACCCTCCAGATGGGTTTCATCAGCAGACAACTTGACCACCATATCAATTTCCCTCTTGATAATAGGCTTTATTGTGGACTCACCATTTGCCAACTGAACTAAACTTTGTCAGAGTTCCAAGTACAGACTCTATAAGCTTAAAGCTAGCTCCTAGCTTCCCCAACAACTCTTCCTGCTTTGACTTTTCATAACCTGCTTGAAGCAGCAAATTTAGTGAAAACAGTGCATCATCTTTGCATTCTTTTCCATCAAGAACAAAAAGCACAGCTTTTCGCAGTGCCCCAACATGCATGCTCAAAAGGGATGTCAATATTTTCAGCAAAACGATTGATTGCCCATCCTTCAATACACAAAAAACTAACTGCTCACAAAGTGTGAGTAATGAAGTATCTTTAGATGTCTGCTCTATAAAAAATGTGTCCTCTCTTGAAACTGGGATCTTTCTCAGAGACACTTTCCATAGACCTGCCTGGAGCAATGATAAAATTAAAGACAGCCATGCACTATGCCTTAAGAATAACCAACCCCTTTCCTTCACACTATGCTCTTTGTATAATGTTTGAAGCTGAGAGAGTATATCTAGAATGATATTTTCCAGCTGTGATAGCTCCCCTGTATGGCCAAAATGAACATTATGGCGTAGAATTTTGCTAAAACTTATGAAGTATTCAATTTCAAGCAACTTGTCTCTGCCCAATTTAGGACTCCATGGCAAAGCACCAGCTTCCTTAACATCAATATCTGATAGAGTGATCCATCCAAGTACAAAACAATATCTTTCAAGTATAAGCTCAAGCACTTGGGAAGCTTCCCTATTCTGCCACACTTCCAAAATGCGACAAACAACAGAATAGAGATCAGACCAATTTAAACCCAGATCTTGAAGAACTTTGTGTTCTACAATACCCCAGTTATGAACCCCACTAACATCAATCAGTTACTGAAAGAGATCATCCATTCCATGCTCTTCTGTGACTCCCTCATTCACATTTATAACACTTTGTACCACATGATATACCCATGATTCTAAATAGCCTGTTCCTGTGGGAAGCTGAAAAGTTCCTCCTTGTGTAATCTGTATTAACTTATTTCTTATATTGAACATCAACCAGGATGGGAAGGTTGTAGAGTGGAGAATCATGTGCCGAAGAATCAACATCAGTTTTGAAATTAGCAAAGACCAGCAAACCAATTGTGTGCTGTTAAGTTTCACTGGAGGGAAACTTACATTGCTGAGGGTAGAAAAAATATTCTCTGCCATTTTGATTTTTTCAAATGCATTTGAAGAATGAAAAGCCATGAGAAGAACTTCCAAATGAAATAGGGATGGAAGACTTGCACAAACTTCTTGGATATTTAAGCACCCTGAATATGTAGCTTTCACTTTCTCAACAATAAAACCAGCGTAGCCTTTGCAGATTTTGAGTCTTAAGGAGTCATTTCCCAAACTGGACCCTGTGGATGTCCTTATAATAAGAATGCGAGCTATAAGAACAAGAGCATCATCAGTATAAGCAAACCTCCCATCCTCTACCTTCAGAACTTGATTTACTAACTGTTCTTCAAGTTCGATGGATAAGGCACGCCTCATAACAAGTTCATGTAACAGGTTAAAGCATGCTTTGTGAAAATGTTCAAGGAAGTTTTTTTCATAGGACATATCTGAAACACCAGCCCCCTCCATTCTTTCATCAACTGAAAGCTGTGGCTATAGCATTCGTAAAAGAGCACTGACATGTTCTTCATTAAGTTGGTGACAGGCTTCCAATATAAGTGACAATTGATGATGAATTTAGGTGAAAAAAAAATAGAGAAAAATATTATAGAGAAGGAATTCAACATGAAGAAGGTGAGATGGATGAGAAATACGAAATCAAAACCATAAAAACCCACTCTCTAAAAATCTAGTCAAGTCAATTTGTGTTGTCATCCATGGAAAGATCCACCTTAGCAGCTCGGCTGTGTATTTTAATTATTGAGTTTTTTTTTCAAGATACACAAGATCTACTCTTTTACTTGTAGAAATATTTTTCTCTCCATATCATTTCAAAACTTTTATAACATAGCTTCTTAAATTAAAAAAGTACCCAATTAAAATCATTGATATTTAGGAAATCTTCTCTAGTAATTTCACAATCTATACAAACATCAAGGTGTGTCTCCAGTAATCTGGCATTTGTATTTTTTTTTTTAAAACACTTTTAGCCGTCGGTTAAGCGACGGCCTGTAGGTGATTTAAAAAAAAAAAAATTCAATACCGTCGCTTAACCGACGGTTCAGTTTTCATAATCCGTTGGATAGCCGTCGCTTAAGCGACGGCCTGTAGGTGATTTAAAAAAAAATTCAATACCGTCTCTTAATCGACGTTTAAGTTTTCATAATCCGTCGGATAGCCGTCGGTTAAGCGACGCGTGTTTAAAGTTTAATATGAATTAGATGTCGGATAACCAACAAGTTACATTTAACCGACAGTAAACTGAGCTATCGCTTTACCGACGGATTGGAAAGATGTCAGATAACTGACGCAAATCCACCGACGCTTACAAAAAATCATAGTGTCGTACATGCGACAGGAAAGTGTCAAAAATCCGACAATACGGCCGTCGGATTTTTGGTCGAAATGTAGTTGTGGAGGAAAACCCGAATTGGAACAAAGGGAAAATCCTAAGGATAAATTCTAAATTGAATCTCATAGCCACTGCAATTAAATAGCTCATCAACATAATCAACACTTTGGACAAACTTACTACTTGCATGGTATTTAAGCGAAGCATCCTGAAGGTCAAGCAAGTGAACCTTCTCCTAAGGGAAAAGTGCACACTATCTCTATCACGAAAGATGCTCAGGGAGCTACTTTAGTCTATTTTGTTTTGTTAATTAATTTATTTAAGGGGTTGTTTAGTTTTGTTTTTGTCTGCCATAATGGTTGTTTAGTATCCTAGGATTATTGTTTAAACTTGATATGTTCTTTGTACATGTCTGATTTTTTTTATTGATGTCTAGCATGGTTTCCCTATGATAAGGCCAACCGTTAGACCATAGTAAATATTTTGGATTTACATCGTTAATATAATGTTATTATCTTACCAAAAAAAATAACAATAAAATGTTTAATATATAGATCAAAAGTAGTGAATTAACCAAATTTTACTCTCTCATTTTGAGAAAAACTCAATATCACTAAAGTTATAAATTCTAGATATAATGCATAATTTTAAATTTAATAAAATATGTGTTAATATTCTTCCAGTTTTAGCACATGATGGAAATGAATATAAATTTGAATTAGGTTATGGAATGATTTTTTCATATTGCATTGGTTTTGGAAAAGATACAAAAAAGATCAACACTACACAGATCAAACAATAAGAGCATTCCTCCTACGATTAAGATTGCTCACATGCTACGCATGCCCTCTCAACAACAAAATATTCTACTTGATATCACTTCTATAATTACACCTCACAATGCACAATATTTGGTATGTATTAATAACCTTGATTACAAAAGTGCATTGTTTAATATTACTCTTAATTTTCCTATTAAAAATCAGTCAAAAGAGGACCATATCGTTTGTAAAGATAATGTTATGGTCTTGAGCATAATGAGGATATGACTATGTTTTCCACTTCTTGTTTGGCTAAAAATGTTGAAACTATTGAAGTTATGGAAGATGACCCAAAAGTTCACGTGATGGTATTGAATGAGTTATTTCATTAGGTTATTACATCTACTACAAAGGGAGAAAAAATGAATAAGTAGTAGATTTTTATGGAGATCACATTTATGATACAAACAATGAGGATGTGAAAAAAGTACTATATGAGATTTTAGAGAGCATTTGTCATGAAGAAATTGGTTGCAATGATACATTTTATTTCGAATTTATTTATTGTAGCAATAGTTGATTACCCATCTTAGTTCCTTACTTGCATGGTGAAATTAAAGCTTCTAAAAGTAAGGCATTCGAAGAAAGTATGATAATTAGCATTAATAATTCTTTGTGCATTGAAGCTTAATCATGGATAAATGTTGAAATATTTGACCAATCAAAGACTGAAAAATATTGTATTGGTGTGAATGATCGAAAGATCCATGGGGAAGTTGATTCAATGCATAACGTTTTACAAAGTCCTAAATAAACCTATGTTACAAAGAGGGGGGATAACATAGCAGAGTTGTCTTTGATTCACTTTGATAATCGACAATGGAGTAATGTACTGATGTCCAATTGGATTTCACTAAGTGAGTGGGTAGATATAATAATACAAAGATCCAATTGAATCATGGATGAAAGATGTTTCCAATAGTAAAGTCAAATGTCAGCATCTAATTTCATCTTGGACAATGGATGATAGAAATCAATAAATTGAGCAATCGTTAATGAAGACATTAATTTCAAGGATTAAAGGTTTTTTGGTTGGAAATATTGAGAGGGGGTGAATAAATATTGAGCACTTTTTACCATTTCAAACATTAATTGTATCATGTAAACATTAACCATTGACAATGTCATTCACCATCACATAACCATACACAGTGCACAAGACATTTAACGTGGAAACCCAAATGAGAGAAAACCACAAAATGCTTTTCTTATGTCATGTCAAGATTTAATTCATAGGAAGCACCAACTAGAAGGAGGCACCAACCTGAAGGAAGCTCCGACTCCTTGATTTACCAACATTGACTTGAAGGAGGATCCAATCCTCTAATATCTCAAGCATAAACCTAAAGGAGACTTTAGTCTCCTGTCCTTGCATCGCCTTGCCACCCTAATATGAATAAGATAATCAATCTATCATTGTCATTGTCTTTGTCATTGTCACTATCAACCTGTACCTGTATCATTATCTCTGTCAACCTGTATCACTGCCTCTATCAACCTATCGTAACCACTTCCTCGATTTACCTCTACCTATATCACGGTATCTATCAACATGTATCACTATATCAATGTCATTGTCAACCTGTCACAATCACTATCTCTATCACAATGCCCCAATCATTGTCTCTGCAACTCGTACATGTATCTCTATCTCTGTACCTATATAATTGTCCTTGTCACAATCAATATATCTATGTCTTAATGCCATAATCACTTTCACACTATCCTTGTCACTATCACAAAGTCACTGTCACATTGTCTCTATCACTGTCATACCATCTCAATATATGTCACACTATATGAACATGTACATGCCTCAAATATATATCTAGAGACAATCATCCATTGATTTCATTTGCATCCCCAACTTTTACATCATAGATAGTTTCAAAACATTGAACATTCCAAGAGGTGCGTCATATGATAAAGCATAAACATGGACTATGCCAATATAACCACTATGATCTATGCCAAAACAATCATACAATATACCCAGATAATCATAAATATATATACCAACAAATTACTGAGATCTATGTCAACAAATCACCAAGATCTATGCCAACAATATCACCAAGATTATGCCAAGATAATCACCAAGATCTATGCCAGGATCATCATCAAGTGTGCCAAGAGAGAAGCACTAGAGCATGTACAAACTTCATACCTTTTTCAAGACAACAAGATGGAACCTAGTCCATGAGAGACATGACCATTAGAAGAGAGACCCTTGTACAATAATCATAACTTTTCCAATATGAAGAAAAAAGAAACAAAACCTTTACCAAATTAATCTTTAGATCATGCCATCATATAGCCCTTCCAATAAGATTTCCAACAAGCCAGGAATTTTGTAATTTTGATATCGTATGAGAAAGTTATGCCAATTTTATCTATCTTCACCAAATAACAAAAGATGGTCCCCAAAACTTTCACAATAGATCCTCCACAAAATTTCGCACTTTCTCTCCAAGGATGCACAATAGAAAAGAAAGTGTGAATTACACAAATGAAATGACAGAGTGCAATCTTATTTATACTCCTCAAGGGGTCTCAAACTCACTTTACGAAAACATTTTTCTCTTCCTTTTAAAAATGATTTTCTAATTTTAAGGGGGTCTCAAGAGTTAGTACCACGCTTCAAGGATACATCATGACACTTCACAAAAATTTCAATATCACTCCATATCTTTTCAAAGGGGCCTTAGGGCTTGTACACATCATCATACTTGGTGTATGCATCATTATTTTTTGTAGAGATCCTTGCCATTTCATGTGGTCCAACGGGCCAAAGTACCACAATATTTGGGGTCATGTGGGGCCAAACATCATTATTTTGGGAATACTTCATGCTTCACACCAACTTGTTATGAACCAAATTTGGGGACTCGTTAGAGCCTTCTCCACCATGGGTCATGTAACTCCAAACTCATGGGAAAGTGGACCAAACACCATTACTTTTGGGGTTTGTTCATTTTCCCACCATCATGGTCTTGTGGACCAATCCTTACTACTTCGACGGCTACCTCTCATGGGCATATCAACCAATCCGTTTGTTCATGTGGTCCCAACACCACTACTTTCGAGGTTAAGTGGACCCATTGTCATGATTTTGGAATATCTTTCTCACTTCAATCCCAATACGATTTGTACCAACCTTAGGGGCTCTCTAGGGCCTTCTCCAACATGGGTTATGTGACCCTAACCACATGGTCATGTGGACCCAACACCACTATTTTAGGAATTTATTCATGTTTCTTACTAACATTTCTTAGGGACACCTTTATGGACTTCCTTACCTATACCTATATCACGGTATCTATCAACATGTATCACTATATCACTGTCATTGTCAACCTGTCACAATCACTATCTCTGTCACAATGCCCCAATCATTGTCTCTGCAACTCATACATGTATCTCTATCTCTGTACCTATATAATTGTCCTTGTCACAATCCATATATCTATGTCTTAATGCCATAATCACTGTCACACTATCCTTGTCACTATCACAAAGTCACTGTCACATTGTCTCTATCGCTGTAATACCATCTCAATATATGTCACACTATATGAACATGTACATGCATCAAATATATACCTAGAGACAATCATCCATTGATTTCATTTACATCCCCAACTTTTACATCATAGAGAATTTTCAAAACATTGAACATTCCAAGAGGTGCGTCATATGCTAAAGCATAAACATGGACTATGCCAAGATAACCACTGTGATCTATGCCAAAACAATCATACAATATACCCAGATAATCATAAATATCTATACCAACAAATTACTTATATCTATGTCAACAAATCACCAAGATCTATGCCAACAATATCACCAAGATTATGCCAAGATAATCACAAAGATCTATGCCAGGATCATCATCAAGTGTGCCAAGAGAGAAGCACTAGAGCATGTACAAACTTCATACTTTTTTCAAGACAACAAGATGGAACCTAGTCCATGAGAGACATGACCATTAGAAGAGAGACCCTTGTACAATAATCATAACTTTTCCAATATGAAGAAAAAAGAAACAAAACCTTTACCAAAATAATCTCTAGATCATGCCATCATATAGCCCTTCCAATAAGATTTCCAACAAGCCAAGAATTTTGTAATTTTGATATCATATGAGAAAGTTATGCCAATTTTATCAATCTTCACCAAATAACAAAAGATGATCCCCAAAAATTTCACACTAGATCCTCCACAAAATTTCGCACTTTCTCTCCAAGGATGCACAATAGAAAAGAGAGAGTGAATTACACAAATGAAATGACAGAGTGCAATCTTATTTATACTCCTCAAGGGGTCTCAAAATCACTTTGCAAAAACATTTTTCTCTTCCTTTTAAAGTTGATTTTCTAATTTTAGGGGGGTCTCAAGAGTTAGTACCACGCTTCAAGGATACATCATGACACTTCACAAAAAATTCAATATCACTCCATATGTTTTCAAAGGGGCCTTAGGGATTGTACACATCATCATACTTGGTGTATGCATCATTATTTTTTGCAGAGATCCTTGCCACCTCATGTGGTCCAACGGGCCAAAGTACCACAACATTCGGGGTCATGTGGGCCAAATATCATTATTTTGGGAATACTTCATGCTTCACACCAACTTGTTCTAAACCAAATTTGGGGACACGTTAGAGCCTTCTCCACCATGGGTCATGTAACTCTAAAATCACGGGAAAGTGGACCAAATACCATTACTTTGGGGGTCTCTTCATTTTCCCACCATCATGGTCTTGTGGACCAATCCTTACTACTTCGGCGGCTACCTCTCATGGGCATATCAACCAATCTGTTTGTTCATGTGGTCCCAACACCACTACTTTCGAGGTTAAGTGGACCCATCGTCATGATTTTGGAATATCTTTCTCACTTCAATCCCAATATGCTTTGTACCAACCTTAGGGGCTCTCTAGGGCCTTCTCCAACATGGGTTATGTGACCCCAACCACATGGTCATGTGGACCCAACACCACTATTTTAGGAATTTATTCATGTTTCTTACTAACATTTCTTAGGGACACCTTTATGGACTTCCTTACACTTCTTATAGTCATGTTCACGTGACATAACATCATGGTCATGCGACCAACCATAATGGTCATGTGACCCATCATCATTTCTTTAGGAAATTTTTCACACTTCTTTGTGTGGGACACTTTAGGGACTCCTTTTATACACTCCACATCATCATGATCATTAGGGGATTCTCTAGGGGCTTTATACCACTTGTGTATAGCTCAAAGTGTTTCTCATGAGGGCCATGTGTAGCCTCTACGCCATAAGGGGACATATTTGGATTTATATACACTTGTGACAAAACTTCTTCTTCAAGGGATTCGTTAGGATCATCAGGGTCTTCTTTAGGGGCTTCAAGGCTTCATCAAGCATTACCCCAAAAAAACTATCTCTATTACAACCACGTCATCATTATCACCTTGACACCAATGTCAACACCACATATCTCTTTACCCTTTTGACATCAATGACACCCTGTTGAACATCAATGAAAGCTTCTTCCAACATTTGTTTCTTCAAGTAAGCAAGACTAAAAGGGATCAACAATGACTATGTTGGATGAAGCTTCAAAATTGATGCATTTTTCTATGATTGTGGATGAAATAAGCTTTAAATTACTTAAAAATCATCTATCATTTCAATGTAATTAATGATTTATTTAAAATTTTATTATTATAATGAAGATGATCAAAATTGACATACTTTAATGTGGCCACTCTATATTTACTCTATTTAAACTAAGAATCAAGAAGAGAAAAGGGTTGGATCCATGGGATTTGATCCCATGTATTGTAACTTATGATAGTTTTGGACGATAATGAAATGAATGGATGTGCCTTCACTACCTCTTTCTTTCTTATAGATTGGTAATATTTTGTTAATGCGATGTTCTTTTTGTTTACTTAGTTGATTTGTTTTCATAAGCTGATGTGGATATATCATCCCTTCATTTCTAAAATATCTATGGACAAAAATTGTAATTAAACCCCTAGACGTTCATTGTAATAGGATTTATGTGATTTTTTGTCCATTAAATAGACTATGCTAGATTGCAACTTTGGATTGATGTGGTCATACCATAGTCCTTTACTCAAACTTATTACTATAGGAATTTGTGTGTTTGATATCTAGATTTTCCTACTTAATATTGATATGTAGACCATTGTGTTGGAACCTTTGAGATTTATCCAAAGTGAGATACCCCACTAGATTTTGTCACCATTGTAACAGATCCCTATCCATCTTCATTGACTCTGTAGCCCAACTAGTAGGGTTGCACCGGTCATGATTGAAATTCAACCATCATTACTTTGAATTATGTTTTATTTTCAATGTGCTCAAAGAATAACTAATGATACTTGTCTCATTGGATTTATATCAAGGAAGCTCCCCTTGAGCTAGAAAAGAATTAGTTAGAAGTGAAAGGAGAATTGTTGTGGTGACAATGGGCGACCTCCTAAGTATCACAAAAGTTGCATTGATTGTTGCTAGAGACTTGATATTTTGCTATGCAATTTTGGGGTATAACAAACTTTAGAGATGGTGCTCCACATCCCAACAAATCTCTCCTAGTGGAGAACATGACACATACTTAGAATAACTCTTACACATTTTCCAATTTGTCATCACTATTTCACAACCATGTAAGAGGAATTTTGGCATGACATTGTCATAATTGTGTACGAGGAATCTATCATAATTTTCATAAGAATAAGGAATATGTCATAAGGGTGTTAAGGAATATTTTCAACATGGGATACCAATGATGCAAGGATTCTCCTCCAACACTCATGGGCCCTCCTTCACTAGCGCACCATCTTCCTAGGAAAACAACTCAGAGCAACTAAAAACAAAGAGTGTTACCAACTTTAAAAAAAATAAACAATGGTTGTAATTTCAAAGTGGTGTGATTTTTCTTAAATAATGGTGATGAGTCAACTTGCATATATAGATAGCAACCAATTATAGTTGTCCTCACCATAAGTTTGACAATGAATTATGATAGGTTATACCATTAAACAAATCTCTCAAAATAAAATGCATATGATAAAAAAAAAGAAAGAAAACATAAATAAGGATTTAACTTTGGGGATTATTGGTCCTAGTAACACCAAAGGGCCAATAATTCTGCTATAGTGTTGGTATTGTTTCCTTACAAGTACTTGGAGAATCCAAAGTTATAGTAAATAGGTCAAATGGTACATGTTTGATTCAGGTCCTCTCCTTGGAGCAGTGGTGTCAAAGAACTATGATGCTTCTTGTCGGAAGGCCTAAAGGAATTTTAATTTATAAGGAGTACCAAGAAGATATCTTTATATCGAAAAACTATCATATTTATGACACCTATGATGCTTCTTGTCAGAAGACCTAAAGGAATTTTAATTTATAAGGAGTACCAAGAAGAAGATATCTTTATATTGAAAAACTATCATATTTATTAGTTGGTGAAATCTTTTTTGGAAAACTGGATTATAGGCAAATAAAGCTAAGATTGTTTTTACAGGCTGCAAAAACAGTTAGCTTGTCGTTCCTTGGCATTTTTGATGATTTTGTCAGCATATTAGTATTTTGTAACCAAGTTTGAACCCGCGAGCCACACAACGGCCCCCACGCCTTAACAGAACGTGCGGTGGTTAACTGGCCTACCCGTAGGGTGCAGTAAACCAAAAAATGTTATTTCACATTTTTTTGAGATTTATTATATAAAGATATAACAATAATTAGATTTGTTTATTTTTCCGAACAATTCAATACAAACAGAGACTTATGATAAAATGCTGTACTTTCTTTGCAGGGATGACCCAGGAGTTCAGAAATGCTGAATTTTTCTTTGCTGGCTGAATTTCCATCATTTAATTTGATATGAAAAGTAAGTTGCTAAAATAAAATAAAAAGTTTTGAAGAACACAAGATCCACGATCGTTTTGAGACTGAGATGACTTCCAGATCGTTCTCCTATCAAATATTAAGGCTGGGCTTTGGGCTTTGGGCTTGGCCTGAGTTGTCATGAGATAAAAAACAGTTTTTAATAACTCGCTTTCTAAAATTGTAAAATAATGACGATAAACAATTTCAAGTTATTTTTTCAAATAAAAATAAAAAACAACTAAGCAAATTATCTTGGCAAGGTGGCGTGGTGCTTAGCCAAACCCAGAAAACTAAATAAAACCATCTATTTGACCATACAACTTTATAGCAATCATCTTTAAGAGTGAAATATTTGTTTGAAGCCTACGTTACAAGAAAATCAATAAGTATTGTGAAGCATTTATTGATAGCGAGTATGGTTCATCATAAACATTGCTAAGGATTTATCCATACTAAATACACACTAAGGAATTGAATTTTGTTTTTCAATTTTGGAAAATTTAGTTTTATTATGTGTTCATTGTACACAAATTTAAGAAAAGTTTATTTATATTTTTTTTACTGATATTGAAAATATCAGTAGAAAAAGATCAATGCACTTAGTAACTTCTTTATATGAAATTATTCAAATGCCAACAATATTATAAAGAGATCAATGTATTTTAGTAACTTCTTCATTGTACCGAAGATTTTGTGGTGCATTCTACAACCCAGTAGGGGAGAGATGTGTAACTCCTTCCATGCTCATCCTAGAGTTGACAAGTGTCTTTTATAAAAAATAATAAAAAATTATTAAAATTAACTTGTCCGCTTAAAATAAATTTAAATTATTTAAAATTGCATATATATAAAACAACATAAATTAGATAAACTAAAACCATAAAAATTAGATTACACATTTCTACTCTAAAAAAAAGGTTTGCACCTTGAGAGATTTGATCCCTCTCTCTGCTTGGTAGAACTCCTTTTAGATGGATCTATGCTGGTATGAAATTATTCAAAAGCCAATAATATTACTCCTTATAAAATTATTCAAATGACAACAATTTTATTCGTAATTAAGTTGAGCTGGTGCTTAATTTGAATTGACAAAACAACTCAATTTTCAAAAATTATATCACCATTTTTCATTAAAAAAAGTACATAGATAACATAGAAATTACATCCTATATCCATGCTGATCATTCTGACCTGGAAATACTTTGACATCCTATTTCACTACCTAATTCTCCTTTATTTATAGATCATAAGAGGAGCTTACACATGTACAACATTTGTATAATAGATAAAATATTGATACATAATAACAGTATTATTCTTCCAAAATATATTATCAGCGTTATAGAAGCAATTAGCCAAGACAACACAGGACGATCCTATTGGTATTTTTTCTTTATGTGCGCCATTGATTTAACCTCGCTTGCCTCTTTTATTGTTGTTCCAATGGTGTTCTTGCTTCTTCTGTGTCGAATCCAGTTGTTGGCTCGACAGGTCACTTGCTTTACGCTTGAGATCAGGCACATTAAGCTGAATTTTATCCAACTGGGGAAGCTCGCTGTCCGGGATTGGGGTAGTGGAGGGGCTCTGCGGGCCCTTCCCTTTCTCTTTACCATTATCCTCAGACATCTTCAGTGACCAAATGTTGCCCAATTTATTAAGCTCTAAGATATGGCCTGAGTAACAATATATCCTCAGGCATGCAGGAAAATATTATATACCCAACAACCAAATTGTTAATGTTGTATATACTTGGATCTAATTAGTCCTTTACTCAACCTTATTACTATAGGAATTTGTGTTTGATATCTAGATTTTCTTACTTAATATTGATATGTAGACCATTGTGTTGGAACCTTTGAGATTTATCCAAAGTGAGATACCCCATTAGATTTTGTCACCATTATGACAGATCCCTATTCATCTTCATTGACTATGTAGCCCAAATAGTAGGGTTGCACCGGTCATGATTGAAATTCAACCATCATTACTTTGAATTATGTTTTGTATTTTCAATGTGCTCAATGAATAACTAATGATACTTGTCTCATTGGATTTATATCAAGGAAGCTCCCCTTGAGCTAGAAAAGAATTAGCTAGAAGTGAAAGGAGAATTGTTGTGGTGACAATGGAGGACCCTGAGTATCACAAAAGTTGCATTGATTGTTGCTAGAGACTTGATATTTTGCTATGCAATTTTGGGGGACAACAAACTTTAGAGGTGGTGCTCCACATCCCAACAAATCTCTCCTAGTGGAGAACATGACACATACTTAGAATAACTCTTACACATTTTCCAATTTGTCATCACTATTTCACAACCATGTAAGAGGAATTTATCATGACATTGTCATAATTGTGTAAGAGGAATCTATCATAATTTTCGTAAGGATAAGGAATATGTCATATGGGTGTTAGGGAATATTTTCAACATGGGATACCCGTGATGCAAGGATTCTCCTCCAACACTCATGGGCCCTCCTTTACTAGTGCACCATCTTCATAGGAAAACAACTCAGAGTAACCAAAAACAAAGAGTGTTACCAACTTCAAAAAAAAAAAACAATGGTTGTAATTTCAAGTGGTGTGATTTTTCTTAAATAATGGCGATGAGTCAACTTACATATATAGATAGCAACCAATTATAGTTGTCCTCACCATTAGTTTGACAATGAATTATGATAGGTTTTACCATTAAAAAAATCTCTCAAAATAAAACCCATATGATTCAAGAAAAATAATATGATAAAAAAGAAAAGAAAACATAAATGAGGATTTAACTTTGGGGATTATTGGCCCTACTAACACCAAAGGGCCAATAATTTTGCTATAGTGTTGGTATTGTTTCCTTACAAGTACTTGGAGAATCCAAAGTTATAGTAAATAGGTCAAATGGTACATGTTTGATTCAAGTCCTCTTCTTGGAGCAGTGGTGTCAAAGAACTATGATGCTTCGTGGTAACTTCCTAGATATCTGTTATGCATATCTATAGAGAATATAACCAAAGTGCAGATGATCTCTCTTAGAGGGCCCTGTCAGAGAGCCTAAAGGAATTTTAATTTATGAGGAGTACAAGGAAGGTATCTTTATATTGAAAAACTATCATATTTATTAGTTGGTGAAATTTTTATAGGCAAATAAAGCTAAGATTTTTTTTTACAGGCTGCAAAAACAATTAGCTTGTTGTTCCTTAGCATTTTTGATGAGTTTGCCATCATACTAGTATAATGTAGCAATTCTTGTGATACAAAGTTGATGATCAGCATAAATTCTTCTTGTATATGATGTTTGCTTCTATGTATAACCAGAAGTATTTTTTTGTTGTTCAAAAAAAACCTTTAAAATAGGTTACTTAATCAACCCTATTAATTGGAATTTGACCATTCTATGAATAATAAAAAGTAGGTTTTTTTTCATTGCTCAAAATGGAAAAATAAAAGCTTTAAAATAGGTTACTTAATCAACACTATTAATTGGAATTTGGTGCTTTTAATTGGAATTTGGCAATTCTCCAATAGAATGGGACTTCGCAATATCTAGAATTGGAATTTGGCACTTTTAATTGGAATTTGGCAATTCCCCAATAGAATGGGACTTTGCAATTTCTGATATCTAGAATTAGAATTCATGATTACAACAAAATGAGGAGTAGGACAATTAGATTTATGTGAAAAAGGAGATTTTTTATCTATTTTAAAATTAAATAATGGAATGAGTACATTAATAAATAATAGTGTTGGTTCATTTGTTTTGTAGATGTTATTGAAAATAGTTGCACATGAAGGTATGAAAATATGGGGAGATTTGAAATTATTCTGATAAACTGAGAAGTGTTTTTTTTGGTAGACTGGAAGAGTCGGAATGTTGAAGTATGGGGAGATTTGAAATTATTCTGGTAAACTGGGAAGTGTTTTTTTGGGTGGACTAGAAGAGTCGGTATGGTGTCGGTATGATACTCACCTGAAAATGTTCAAATTTGAAATTATTCGTGAACTGGTAAAGTTTTGGGAGATTTGAAATTATTCGTGAACTGGTAAACAGAGGGATGGCGTCGATCGGCAACAAAACGTGCGGTGGCCAACTTGCCTACCCGTGGGGGACGGTAAAGCTTTACCGAGAAGTGTTATTTCACATTTTTTTGAGATTTACTATATGAAGATATAGCCATAATTATATTTGTTTATTTTTCCGAACAATTCAATGATAAAATGCTGTACTTTCTTTGCACAGATGACCCAGGAATTCAGAAATGCTGTACTTTCTTTGCACAGATGACCCAGGAATTCAGAAATGCTGTACTTTCTTTGCACAGCTGACCCAGGAATTCAGAAATGCTGAACTTTTCTTTGGTGGCTAAATTTCCATCATTTAATTTGATAAGAAAAGTAAGTTGCTAAAATAAAATAAAAAGTTTTGAAGAAGATAAGATCCACGATCGTTTTGAGACTGATATGACTTTCAGATCGTTCTCCTATCAAATATTAAGGCTGGGCTTTGGGCTTTTGGCAACTGGTTTTCACTTCATAAAGCAGTTCTTAATAACTCGCTTTCTAAAATTGTAAAAAACAAAAAAAAACCATAACCAAGTTTTTTTTTTAAATAAAATAAAAAACCACTAATCAAATTATCTTGGCAAGGTGGCGTGGTGCTTAGGCAAACGGAGAAAACTAAATAAAACCATCCGTTTGACTTTACAACTTTATTGCAATCATCATTGACAGCGAAATATTTGTTTGAAGCCTACGTTACAAAAAAAGAGTCACAAGTATTGTGAAGGATTTATTGATAGCGAGTATGGTTCATCATAAATATTCCAAAGAATTTATCCATACTAAGTACACACTAAGGAATTGAATTTTGTAGAATTTGGTTATTATTATTTTTTCAGAAAAATTTATGAAAAGTATGTTTATATTTTTGGATAGTATTTTCAATATCAGTAGAAGGAGATCAATGCAATGCACTTCGCCAATGAAGCATGGGGATCTTAGTGGAGCTGGGATCCAAAAGAGGGCATTAATTGTTTCTAGATTTGTGGCAATTTAAGCCTCCTCAATTTTGCTATCAGCAGTCCTTGATTGTTGTCTTTGAGTGTCTTCTTACAGATCAAGTACTTCGGGTAATTTATTTACTGATTTCAATAGATGTCTGCTAAGCTCGAAAACTTGTTGAAGATATCTAGTTATCTCTAAGAACTCTTGAGTAGTCTATGGTTTCCTTCCCCCCATTTTTGGGAATACATTTGATCATTCAACTAGGACAATACTCTTAAAATTAGGTGAATATGAAAAGTATGATCAGAAGACAGGAGGTCTCATCACGAGTCGACCTGCTTATGATCATAAATTCTATTGGAATGATGTTGTCAAAATTTGGTTACCAAGCCAATGACAGCGACTCTCAGTCTAATAACTGAGAGACAGGAGGTCTCATCACGAGCCGACCTGCTTAGTTTCTGGTAGGGTTGGTGAATAAGGCTATCTATTTGGACACCAAGCTAAGATAGTGTTTCTGATTAATTATTTTCATGTTTGTCTTTGTGAATATGATTTGTATATATACCAACAAGAAGAAGAAAAAAGCAGTATTGTCTGATGTGTTTCTTTAATGTGGGGGAAAACCAACTGATATTCTTGAGAAGCCATATCTATACGGGTATTGGTTAACTTGTTTTTGACCTTATGGATCTTCGTTGGAATTAAGTCATCTTGCTTTTTCCTGAGTCTGATTAGGATCAAAACACTCAGATGACAGTCATAGGGTTGTTATAGAAATATGTTGAGGTCCAGTCACATGTTCAAACTGTTTTGAATTTGAGTCACTTAGGCAGAGATTCGATATTTAATGGCATTATTTGTGATTATCTGAAGTTTGCATGGTGTTTTCTTACAAAGATAACTGGTTCGGTCCTAGCATGTCGCCAATTGTTGGCAGGCAACACCTTTCGGAGCATTTTTAACACAAATAATTTGAAGATTGATAATGTTCAAGCAATAATGATTTTTTTGTCTAAAAAAAAAAAAAATCATCATTGATATCTTAGGAGTGCCCTAAGAATCTTTGACATAAACTTACTTGACTAATTGATTCGGACTGGTTGAACATTAGTAACAACAAAAAATTTGACTCTTATGATCTTAATGCTTCATTTCTGTCAATCATCAGAAGGATTATAACTACAGAAGATTAGTAGCTCCTATTTTTCCACTCATCACTCATGTTTGATTAAAATCAAATGAATGTATTAGTTATTAATTCAAACCATGTACTGCATGATGTGATAACTGTTATTTCTGATTCATCTGGAAAATTTGGTAACGCTTCATCACTACTGAATTATTTATCTTATCTTAGTTGTCAAAAGTTTTAAGGTGAATTTAATGTGAATCTTCATGAACCCTACTATACTATATGCTCATCACTTATTTCAAATTCATATTTCTGAAATAGGTTGGTATTAGAGTTTGTGATGAAGGTCTAAAGTCACTTTCTAGGTTTTTGACATTGGTTTGGTCACATTATCAAATTATTCTCTGATCAGTTTTGACCTTTACCCTAAGATATTAATTATATGCTAAGGTGATTACATTTTTATGATTGAATTCGATAAATGAAGAATTAAGGTTTTGGAAATTATTGAATCATGTGTTAAAAAATGATGAATTAACCTCCATTATTACCATGTTATGAAATCACAATGAATGATATAGTAATGGTGGAACTAAGGTTTTGGTAGTCGTGTCATTTGACGGTTTCTATCCGTCAATCCTGAATCATGCAAACATCACTTGCAATAACTCGCCTGTGTGACTCTCCTATAGCTCATTATGTTTTGGTAAGTTGTCTTCAAAACCTCTTGTCTCTGCCAATTCACGTTATGATGGACTTGCAGGAAGGTTTTTAGAATTTTAATAAAATAGGCTATTTCAGAGTTTTGTTGGTAATGCCTATACTGTTGATAAAACGATTGCATCCTGTAATCTGTGTTTCAAAAACCCTAGAGTTTCGTGTATCCGCTGCCATGGATCTAGTGTCTAGGTTCGAACTTATTGGTGACGAATAACTGTATGCTACTCCCGAGTGTCGAGAGATCGTGTCGAGGTATGGATGGTTGGAGTTCCTTCGGAAATTTGCTGGTTTTAATATGGCAGTTTCTAAGGCATTCACAGAGTTGTTTGATGGGGTTTGTGCACAAGTGGGAGACATTGAAGCCAGATTGTCTGAGAAATTCATTTCTCGAGCAATTTGCTTGCCACAAACTGGTGAGATGTGGTATAAAGGAAAACATATTAAGAATGACCAATGGAAAGGGTTTCTTACCCCTGCTCATCGACAAACTAAGTTCAAATCTGGCTTCCCATCCCGGTTATTAATGAAGAAATGGAGGGCTCTTCTGGAGCTAATCATTAGGTATGTAACTTGCGAGGGTAGGCTGTCTCAAACGCAATTTTATCACCTTCGGCTATTGTTGATATTTAAGGGTTACCCCGTCAATATGCCCTTTTTATTTTTGAATAGTTTACATAAAATGGCGTCCACTTATTATTCTAATGTTGGCGACAAAAATAGGAGTTTATTCCACCATGGGTTAATTAAAATTCTTGTGTCCAATCGGTTGGAAGAACTATGTCAGACTTGGGATTCTTTCCTTGTGAGAAACGGGTTTGGGGTTAACAAGGAATGGCCCAAACAGAGGCCTAGGGTTCGACGTCGGTGGGTAAACAATGAAGAGGCTGAGCTTGAATTCGAGGACTCTGGTTCTCAGGATGATTTGGGCGATGAAGGGTTTCAGCCTGATCAAACCCTAAGTCTGGATGATGTAAAAATTGAGGTGGAAACTAGTATTGAAACTCCTGCAAATAATTTTCAAGGTCGAGGAAGGAAACCCTCAACTCCTATAACCTGTCAAGACAAGAGTTCTTCTCATACACAGGTTAATATGAAGCAAACAAAGGCTGAAAATCAGACTAGCAGTGCTATGAGAAAACCAGCTATACGAAGAACCACACGCAGTATGACAACCACTCTGCTTGCCAAGAGGAATTTGAGTGTTGGGGATGTCTCAGTTATTGAGCTGAGTGATTCTTCAGACGTTCGACCACATCCAACTCCCATAGGCCCATCTGTGTTAGATCTTAAATACGTTTCTATCTCTGCAGACAAGGTGGTTGACAGTCAGCAAGTAAATCGTGAGGGTAGCCAAGAAATTGACAGAAAGCCTCACTTAACTGAAGAAACTCGAGTAAACTTGAAATGAGAGTCAAAAGAACAAACTGATCCAAATCCTCATGCCCAATTGATTTATTCCCTGCAAACAGATTTAAAAGAAGCACAAGTTATTCAAACAATTGCCCTGGAAAAAATTAAAGCTTTAAAAGCTGAATTGATCACCTGGGTTGAGAAATGGGATGTGTTAAGAGGGAAAAAGTTGAAATGTAAAGAAATGATGAAAAATATTTTATTAAAGAATCAAATATTGAAAAGACAGAATAGGATTAACAGGACCATGGCTGTCAGGTTCAGGGCTAAATTGAATGAAGCTAGGAGAAGTGTACCCATTCGATTCTTAGTTGAGTCGGCCTTAAAAACTTGATATTTTGTTTTTCCAGTGACTTCTAAATTTTGTCTTTTGTATCTTACATTATGCCTACAGAGGGTTTTGGATAGATTCTTACAGGTTAGTGATGTTTTGGGTTCATCAATTTCGGTTCAATTCATGGTCTAAATGATTAAATTGAGATATCTACAGAATTAAAATTCTGCAGATATATCGCTCATGCTTAATTGATCATCATTAAATTTTGCTAAACCACTTTTTGTTAATATGTACAGGTGTCAAAGAAACTGTTGGGATAAAACTAGATGCTGGTTTGCCTTCGTATCTTTTGATTGTACGTGGCTACTCAATGAAGAATGTTCAGGACTTACAACTGATTTGATGCTCAGTAATTACTTCGTTCCTATTTCTAAGCTTCTGTTGGCATGGATTACCCAGTATGGTGTTATTATGATTGGGAGAGTATAACGCTGGAATTTCTCCAGTAAGTTAAACTCTGGGCATATCTTTCTTTCTGGATGATTTTGTAACAACCTGCCTATGAAGCTGGTCATGGTTACACCTTATTTGGATATGATTGGGATCTTTCCTAAGAAATAGCATTTCTAGTTAGTTAGTTGTAGTCTTTTATTTTCCTTTATACGCAACTTCTGAAACGAAGCAAAAGGTTGGAATCCTGGAACTTGTGATGAACAAATATAATACAACACTTAATATTATTATGTTTTATTTGTGTTCCTTTAGAACTATTTCTGAGGATTACTATTGTTTTACAGACATACTGAAGACATTAGCTAGGTCTATCAGTTATTATCACGCTGTCTTAATATTGTTTTCCTGTGTTGAATTTCCTTTTCATATGTATATATCTTTATATTATATGTGAAAACACTTTTGTTAATGGATTCTGAACAAAGTACTTAGTGTTGAAGTATGGAAAATTAATTGTCATATAGAAAAGTAAATGAACTTCTTCATGTTTCTTTTCTTCAGTTGATAATGATATGATTTCATACAAAGTACTGACTATGTAAGTTGAACTTATTTATTTCAGCGTTAGTACTTGGGTGTAATTTATTTTATGCTTCAATACTATGTTAAATTTATTTCGATTATGAGTTTTGTTTCATTTTCAAATTGATTTATGATAAAATATTATTTTATTGTAAGTTGATTTAGATCTGTATTTGCTGAGAATAGGCTTTACTAACATTGCATGATCATAGATCAAATTTTCAAATAAATTTTTTTATCTGATTATTAATTCCAGCTCCCATTTTTGGGATAGTCATATTGCATCTTAGGTCATTATAGATTGAGATTAGGAGCTACTATTATTTGCTATTTTAGCTTAAGATATTTATTAGCATTAGTTAGCCATTTTAATTAGATACTTAGTTGATTTGAGTGAAGATTTGATTAAATAGGACTTATCATATACATCCCAAGAGACTCTCTACCTTGAGAGCATATTTTACAGGCAGCAGGGCCTTTAACCTATGAAAAACAGTTATACCAAACACATACAAGATTGCAGTAAGTCGAGTGTGTGGGTTGTTTTTCAGTAGTTGGCCATAATACCCTATAGGTGACATTTCCCGGCAAACAACTCCCCTGCCCCTGCTCCCCCATTTAGTGTGCTAGTCCCTAGATTTTCCCACATATTTGGTTATCCTCCTCATGCTTCTGGTAAAGGAAACATTCATGCCTTGGTCAGTTGCAGGTATCCCTTTGTCTACGACAACACATCTATTCCAGAGGATAGACCCAGAGGTCCCTGCATCTTGGTTTCATTAACCTTATTGATGAGTTCCTTGGACCACTTGAGAGGAGTCCTTAGTGCTTCTCGGGATGGTTGTGTCTCATGTGCTCGACTTCATCTACATCATCGCACTGTTGAGATTTGTACAGGGTTTTGGTCCGTGCAATATTTGGTCAAATACCTCAGTTGTCACCTGACTCTAGCATATTGGTGAGTCTATTAAGGGAACCAGACAGGTTCATATCCCTTGTGATTGTCGAGTTGCGTTGGAAATAGTTTTCAGAAGCCCCTAGAGCAGTGCTTCTATATAGCTTCATGGTTGATAAGACTTTGACTCTCTATCAGTGAGTCCCTACTGTTATGTAAACTTCTAGATCCAGTAGAGCATAAATTATGCAGATATTGCATTCCATGAGAATGTCATGGTTTCTATGTATCCATTCTTCATATCAGCATTGTATTCAGCCTCTCATTGAGGCCACCATTATGTAACATCAGTTGTATATGCATTGATTGGCTCCCATATTTTTGAGCCTTGATCCCATTATTTATTCTTTTGACATTGTTACGAACATGGGTATGCTCGCCTTGTCCAGATACATGTCACATATTCTTCATATCTCACCCATTGTTGGGAACCAATGTTAATACAAAAACCAAAATCCATCGGGTCTCGAACAAGGAAGTGACGCTTCTTCATAGCTATCTTCGCTATCCCCATGATCCTATGATGTTTCTCGGCCATACGATGAGATCCTGCCCTCACACATCAGGGGGCAATCTGTTAATGCAAAAAATTTCTCAACTAGCTCTACATGGCCTAAACAACATACATGCATCTTTTTCCTACCATTTTCCCCTCATTTTTTACCTCCATAACTATGGTTTAACCTTATTCTCTCTCAAAAAGCTCAAAAAAAATAAAAAAGGGCCTAAAAACCCACAAGAAGGATTAAAACAAAAAAAAAGGCTAAAAAGCTCATAAAAGGGCTTAAAACCCCACAAAAGGGCTTAAAACCCTAAATACGGTTCGAAAACCCTAAAAGAGAGAAAATGACAGAAAAAAATATAAAATAGTGTGGAGGTCTCCATCACAAGATTCACTTATTCCTTCTTCCATTATTCTATTTTCATGATTATAGTGTTTTAGAAGCCACTATTCTCAAAGTACTCACCTCCTTTTTCCAATCATTCCATAGTCCCACTGTCTCCCATCTGGTACGTTGAGGCACCCTCAATACTAACCATCTTATGGAGAGGCGGCCCATTTCCAAGTTTGGGGCACAGTGGCCCATTTTCAAGAACATGAGAAGGTATACTTGTCATATTTTTTGTTTATTTAGTTTAGTTGTAGTTGTTTACTGGTTTTTTGTTTACTAATGTTTTGTTTGTTGTAGCTTTAAATCATGAAATCTACCCTTCCATCCCATTGACGGAAGGGAGGTGCTTTTGGATGTAGAAAGGGTGAAAACCCTGCTACAATACCCACAACCCCGCATACATCACATGAAACAAAGGTAAGACCTAATAGTTTGTCGCAATGTTTTCAGGTCAACAAGAATAGTAGTAATAGTTAGAATAGTGGTACACCAAATAGTGAATTTCCTAGAAGTGGTCCTACAAGTTCAAGTCAGTCAGCACCTGAGAGGCATAAAATGGTTGGGGACGATATGAAGTTGCATTTGTTTAATGGGAATGAATCATAGGATCTAGATCAACACTGGTTCCTCTACAAAGCAGTATGGACTGTTTGATAGGTCCAAGACGATGCTATTAAGAGGGCCCAAATTATCATGACCTTTAGGGGTTAGGTGTCAGATTGGTATATGCATTTTTCTACTATCCCTATGGGATCTCCTTAAATGACAGTATCCGAGATCAAGACAGGGTTGACATATGAGTTTAAGAAGCCAAATTCTGAATCACAATGTATTACAAAGTTAAAGGAGATTAAACAGTCACCGACTGAATCATTATTGGAATTTGACCAAAGGTTCAAGACTTTGATGGCCATGGTAAGTTTCCAAATTTCATATGTAAGACACAAATAATGGTTTATCGCTGCATTGTTACTACACATCCCACTACCCTTGATGCAACAAAATATTATATCTCAATTTGAAGTGTCAGAGCTTGTTATGAAGTTGGAAGCATCACTAGTTGGGGAAACTGATGCTGGGATGGTTCAAATTTAGTCGCAGTTAGCTAATTTATCACTACAAATTCAAGATATTAGGAAGGTGAAATAAGTTCAAGAGGAGATCTAGTGCACAATATGCAAAGTAGAAGGACATCACAAAGATCAGTGTCTAGATTTTCACGAATACTTGGTCGTTGCAGCACTGAATCCACTAAATCAATCAAGTATGTCATGGTGCAAAGTTTTCCAAACTAGAGACCACCGATTAGAAGAATGTTTATATCTTTAGAAAATAATAAGTACCCCTTAGAGTCTATTTTGTAAGTTCTGCTGATCTGTCGAGCATGATGAACATGACTATCGAGCATATCTGTTTCTCCAAGAGCATACAATTGATAATTATCTAATGAAGAGAGATGAGCAAGCTCAAGTTGAAAAAGGAAATACATAGTTTATTTATCAAAGGTGTGGATTCCATGGTCGCGGACGAGGAGGATTTGGTCAAGGTAGGAGTTATTTAATCTATTATAAATGCATCCAGCCAAGAAATTATGCTATAGGTTTCCAGAACCCAACTTCGATGTGTTCTTATTGTAAAGTATTGGATCACACTATTGAAGATTGTCCACAACTCATTTCAAAGTGGTAGGTGAAGACAAATCAGAACCGAATTCAAAATGCAAAACAAAATGTGTATAAGATTACAACTGAACCAAGAGAGAAGCCACTAACTATCATTCTTGTTACCAAGGGAGGAACTGAGACAAGAGAGGATAGAGTGATACATCTACAAGACTCAAGGATTCGATCAACTACACAATGACAAGTACCATTCGATGTACAAAAAGAGAAAGGGGTCTTCTTTGAGGCCCAAATTAATTTATGGAACAACAAAATGGAGCTTTAAAATCTACCGCTCCACTACAATTTAACGAAGGGTTTGTCTATGACATGGCACCTCGGTTCCATCGTTCTGCAGTAGAAAAGTCACCTAGAAAGGTAAGTGTTCTATTGAATTTCTTGAAAAGTTATTTATCTATGATTAAATATGAACAAGTTGTAGCAGAGTGACATAGTTTATTAGATGAAACACAATATGAGATTAGACAAGACAAAGAAATTAACCATGTTCATAAGAGGAGAAAGACTGGAAGAGAGATACAAATGAATGTACAAATAGGCGATTATGGTATGGAATTTATTATATTAGATTTGGGATCAAATGTTAATATTCTGACTAAGCAGATATGGGAAAGTACAGGGAGTCCTAAACTAGTGTGGTCTCCAATCCAACTTCGGTTGGGAATCAATTGAAAGTTATACCATTTGAACGACTAGAAAGAGTCATGTTCGAAGTGGAGGGGATACAGACTTATGCATATTTAGAGGTTATGTAAATTGTTGATGACACTAATCCGTACCCAACACTCCTGGGTATCGACTAGGATATTGAAAATCATACCATCATTAATTTTAAAAAGATGATATTTTCATTCAAGGATTCAAGAATGAGAGTAGATTTTTCGTTAGATCTATTTGAAGGGAAGTGGTACGTGGAACCTGTACGAGGAGAATATCATGAGGGTGAGCTGGATAATATATACAATATTTCCTCCCAAATGGATGATTACATCAATATGATAATAGATGGTATGTTGAGTTGGTGGAGTGTTAGATCATGTTCATCAGATTCAAGTGAAGCATTGAAAAATTGGTAGAACTGGTTACATGAGGCTTCAATGAGGAAGTGTGCTCAGATTACCAAGTCATTGCAATGGGTTGGAACAACGGTGTGTGACTTTCCCACTTATGAAGGATAACTTAATATGGATAAATTTCTTAGTGAATTTGAAACAAAATGACCAGAGCAACAACGATCGTCGACCTTGGATATGGCCTTGAAAGCTACTCCGAAAAGGTGGTGGGATATCCATACATAGTCCATAGAAGTTTGGTCTCAGTGTCAATGATTGCTAGAGATAGTGTTGTAGAAGGCATCTTTCATATTGGATAAAAGTATACAGGTTTGATTAGTCTTCTTGACCATATTAATAATTGTAGCACAATGCAGAAGGTTTTGCTAAGCAAGAATAGGTGCATATATTTATACATTCATTGGATATGATACCAAGGAATTATTATACCTCACTTGAGCTATGACGAAGAATTGCAGAATGGGATGAACAAGCCAAAATATTTAAGAGGACATTTGGTTATGCAGATGAAATTTAACAAAATAGAACAATGATAGGAAGGTACCTATGGGAAACAACAAAGGGGAAACAATATGTAGGAGCATAGAACTGACCAAGTTCGCATCATGATAGTGATGGAGAGTCTAGTGCCACTCCGACAGACCTTGAATTGGGGGAAAAGTAAAAAGAGACAAAATTGCAAAGAAAAGGGAAAAAGAAGCAAAAGGTTGTCAAAGACACCACTGTGACAAGATTCACTAATGATGATTTCAACATGTTGTTTGATAAGATGGAAGATGTCATAGATGAAATGAGGAAGCTGGTAGATGAAAGGAATACAAATATTTTCCTTAGTATGATTGATCTTCTCCAAACACTATGCAAAGATATCAAATAAGTTCGCAATGCAGTCACCCCATAAGAAGCCACTCAATAGCAGGAATAGAGACAATAAGAAGATGGGCCATCTAAAGAGTGACTGGATGAAGTTACAACTATGACAATGGGTCGGGTAGTATAAGTTTTTCCCAAATATTTGGACCTTGGAAATCAAGAAATGAATGCGGTGGGACACAATCTTAGCTTCATTGGTTTGGACATGTCTATTTAACTGGTATTCATGATCCATAAAATTCAATAGAAGGATGCAAAGAAGATCAAGGATTGGGAGTATTCTGTGTATGATAAGATGAAACAATTTAGAATCTAGACCACTACTCTAGAAATAGAGTAAAAAAAACTATGATAGCAGAAGGAACAACTAAGCCAGAGCAAACAAATATTGGAAGAGGCCTGTCGAGGTGTTCTAGAATTTGCAATTGTTGCAGAAATGGTCCCTAAGGACAAGATACTACAACTAGGGGAAATAATTACCAGATTCCACCAGAAAATTAAGGAGTTGGAAGCCAATTTATTTCCCAACACACCTCCCAAGGTAACTGAACAACAACAGAAAGAAGTTCAGGAGGTTGTCCAGGAATTTAAGCAAGTTGAAGCCTACTGCGCTAAGGCTTATGAAGAGGTTTCTTAGACTTAAGGAGCCTTGCTGGAGGATGTAGAGTTGCAAGAAATTACCACTAAACTTTGTGCAACTCATATGGACAATCTGTGGAGTTTGTTGAAGACTCTACCACCAATAGAGCGAATGAGGAAGGATGATGAAAACTAGGCCCTTCAACAGGAGATTAACAAACTTTGGGTCACAGCAACAGAAATGAATAGAGAGGGTGGAAGAAATTCAGATAGAGGATGAGTGTGTCTCTGAAGTAACTGGGCCTGAACACTTAGATATTAAGAAGGCCATGACAATGACCATGGAAATAAGTGTAGAGAACATTACTCTAGATGTCATTGTCGAAGTGACAAATATTAAGGAAATAGTGCAACGACGAATCAAAGATGCAAAGAAAATTGATCAATACTTTCAGTCAAAGTTGAGTGAACCAGTTTCTCAAGGATAAAGTGGTTTGGAATGACCCACATGTGAGTGTTGGGGGCCTGTAGGACCTAGCTAAATTTTGGGATATTTTGGGTACAAGTTTTGAGAAAGTGGTAGAAGTGTGAATGAGGCTACGATGAAGTGGACAGGGAAAGCAGTCAGATCTAAGGAGTCAACCAAACATTAAGGAAAGCAAGCTGTTTTGACGAAGTCCAATCGAAAGGTTGGTTAAGCGGTTAGGAATTTTGTCCACTTACATTTCTGGGATCGGGTGGTGGGCGCTAGGAAAAAATCCAAACAAATACTATAAATATGTAATGGGTTGGGAATTTTAGGGGTTAGATAGTGTTTGGGAAAATTATGAACTTTTTGTATTTGGTCAAGGAGAAGCGATTCTATTGTTTTGTTGAAGTATAGGTTGAGCTGAATTGCAAGTATGAAGGTGGATCTACATGATGTGTGTGCATATATGATGTAATTAATATGTTGAGGATTTGTATGTGGGTTGTGTGTGTAGACCAAAGTGCTCAAGTTGCGACTCTTTCCTAATAATGAGCACTTTTGTGTTTTTTCTCGTCTTGGGTTTCCACGCTAAATATCTGGTGTTTATTATGCATGATGTGTTTATTGAATTGTTATTTTCTTATTAATGCATCAATGGATAAATATGAATGGATGAAATATTAATTGAATGAATATCTATATTGTTGTAGTTTGGTTAAATGACAAGAGTTAAATATGAATCTATCAGTTGTAGTTGTTGATATGTTGAAGTTCCTCCTATCCGAGTTATATTGGTGCAAAATATTGATATTTCAATTATGTGCTGCAAAACCCTGGTTCATGTAGTCCCCATAGGTACTTCAGGTGCGACTTCATATGCTCTATAGGTGTTCCCAAGAGGGCTAAAACCCTTTCATGCTGGTATCTTGGGTTTTGTTGGTATGATGTTATTTAAACATGGATTGTGGTAAAATTGTGCCAACAGGGATACTAAACATGCAAATAATGTGCTCCTTTACGAAACATGAAGACCCCAGTGGGATAAGAACTGATGAAAACCCCAGGTGGAGTAGAGAATTTCAGAAGAAACATGGAGAAAAACCCGAATTGGAATAAAGGGAAAATCCTAAGGATAAATTCTAAAGTCAATCTCGTAGCCACTGCAATTAAATAGCTCATCAACATAATCAACACTTTGGCCAAACTTACTACTTACATGGTATTTAAGCCAAGCATCGTGAAGGTCAAGCAAGCGAACCTTCTCCTAAGGGAAAAGTGCACACTATCTCTATCACGAAAGATGCTCAGGGAGCTACTTTAGTCTATTTTGTTTCGTTAATTAATTTATTTAGGGGGCTGTTTAGTTTTGTTTTGTCTGCCATAATGGTTGTTTAGTATCCTAGGATTATTGTTTAAACTTGATATGTTCTTTGTACATGTCTGGCTTTTTTATTGATGTCTAGCATGGTTTCCCTATGATAAGGCCAACCGTTAGACCTTAGTAAATATTTTGGATATACATTGTTGATATAATGTTACTATCTTACAAAAAAATAACAAAAAAATATTTAATATATAGATCAAAAGTAGTGAATTAACCAAATTTTACTCTCTCATTTTGAGAAAAACTCAATATCACTAAAGTTATAAATTCTAGATATAATGCATAATTTCAAATTTAATGAAATATGTGTTAATATTCTTCCAGTCTGAGCACATGATGGAAATGGATATAAATTTGAATTAGGTTATGAAATGATTTTTTCATATTGCATTGGTTTTGGAAAAGATACAAAAAAGATCAACACTACACAGATCAAGCAATAAGAGCATTCCTCCTACGATTAAGATTGTTCACATTCTAGGCAAGTCCTCTCAACAACAAAATATTCTACTTGATATCACTTCTATAATTACACCTCATAATGCAAAATATTTGGTATGTATTAATAAACTTTATTTCAAAAGTGCATTGTTTAATATTACTCTTAATTTTCCTATTAAAAATCAATTAAAAGAGGACCATATCGTTTGTAAAGATAATGTTATGGTCTTGAGCATAATGAGGATATGACTATGTTTTCCACTTCTTGTTTGGCTAAAAATGTTGAAACTATTGAAGTAGTGGAAGATGACCCAATAGTTCACGAGATGGTATTGAATGAGTTATTTCATTAGGTTATTACATCTACTACAAAGGGAGAAAAAATGAATAAGTAGTAGATTTTTATGGAGATCACATTTATGATACAAACAATGAGGATGTGAAAAAAGTACTATATGAGATTTTAGAGAGCAGTTGTCATGAAGAAATTGGTTGCAATGATGCATTTTCTTTCAAATTTATTTATTGTAGCAATAGTTGATTACCCATCTGTTGCATCTGCAACAATTTCCCAAAATTCTAAATTTTTTTGGACCCTCCTTTACTTTAAATTAGTCGGTTCTTTTCTTAATTTCAGCCTATTGTGTTTGGCCTATGGATTTTGAAGCGTCTTCCAGCACTTTGGATTGCTGTCAATCGATTGGTTCTTTCTCATTTCATGCTTAAACGAATCCCATCCTTAATTGAGTTCATCATCGTTTTGCGTATCTTTCAAAGCCTTGTGGAATCAGGAGGTAGGTCATTGGACTCTTCGCCGTTGCGGGAAGATCTTTGATCCTACCCTTCGACGTTGCGGGCCTTTTCTGGGTTTAGACTTTCCTTTTCGCTCCGACCGTTGCGCGCGAGTTTTGATTTTTCAACGGGTGGTTTTTGATTCTTCATAGGGCGGGTTTGAAGTCTCCCTCGTCCGATGCTGCGGACAAATCTCCTTTTCGAGCGTCCGCCGTTGCGGACCACTTTGCACTTAGACTTTCTTTTGCGCCCCGAAGTGTGTTTCATTTTCTCCTGGCTTCGTATCGGAGCACTTGGCCACCACTTACTCCTCCGTTGCGGGCGACATCGTGCTCTGAGGATCCGCCGTTGCGGAGGAGTTCGGATTCTTGGTCATCCGATCAAGGTATCCGCCAATGCCCGATTGTCGTTCACGCGTTGTAGTTAGCTGTTGTGGGTGAGTTAGTACTGGGGACCATCTGTCGTTGCGGAGGGCCTGAGGTATTAGCCGCCCGACGCAGTTTTCATTTCCCACCCGATTTAAATGCTCTCGCACGTGTGGCATTTTTTAATATATATGGGGCGACGGTTTGGGTTTTGTATTGTTTTTTTTTTAGCATTGTCGCGGTGAGCATAGCGCTGAGCTGTCGATCTTTGGAATGAGTGAAGGTCCTGCTGTCGCTGTACCAGCTTCCAGGTGGCGAGAGTAGAATTCCAACCGCCATCAGCTCGCTCGTTTCGTCAGATTGCCAGGTAGGTTTATTTCGCCTTTTTCCCAGTGCGTTTGAACGTTTATTGGTTTTCTCCCATGGTTTAGGCATCCCCGACGTTTTCCCTCGTCCAGCTAGGACTCAAGCTTGTGGGCTCTATCTTAACCTTGGGTGGGGGGAGCGTTTTGACCATTTAAGCCGTTTGCTTTTCTCCTTTTCAGTCGCTGCCTCGCGCGCACAAGGGTTGAAGGGTTAGGCGCAGATGGCCGTTACGCCGTCTGCGCCAAACCTCGTTGCGCGGCCATGATAGACGGGGGGGGGGGGGGGCGGGTTTTGGGGCATTTCCTTGGGGGTTTGGTAGGCTATCGTTTTCCGTGGTGTTTTCCCAACCTGTGAACCCTAGTCGTTTCGCTTGCGCATTTTTTCCACAGCCTTGACGAGGCAGAAGGCCAGACCTACAATTGGTAGGGAGGGGAGGAATAAGGTTTTAAAGGTTTTCACGGTCGAACCCAGCCTGTGTTGCTCGTTTCATCACGCGAAGCCCTATGGTGCCTAACTGCCTAAAGCTCTAGCCATTTGAAGAGGGGGTGTCGCCTTGTCGTTGCGTAGAAAGCAGGGCAGGTAGTGTGTTTATGGAAGCATCCTGTACAGCAAGTGAAAATGTTCCTCGCAGAATGTATAGTCAACCTAATGTATCTTTCCCGCCGCAGGTCACATGAGTCGTCGTTCGTTATGTGTCTACTGGTTTTATGGTTAAATTTGGACTGGCACGAGCCTTAGCTATATTAACTACTAAATACATTAATTCCTGAATGTTGCACATTGCACTTAATATTACGTTTTGTTTGTATAGCTATCATGAGGAAAGTGGAATGTTGCAGATTAATGTAGATTTAGCACTGGCATAAGCATGATCGATAGGCTTGCTGCATATAGGTCAGATCATAAGATAATGCATCCATAGTCTTAAGGCATTATATGTATTGGTTGTGCTGAACCTTACCATACTGGGCATGGGATAATAGCACATTTGCACAATATTGCATACTAGTTCAATTCTTCAAACTGAAGGACTTATGTCTGAATAACCATGATACGTTTGAGAAAGAATAAACTGCTGCACAATGTTCACAAATTCAAACTGCTTAAATGTCATAATGTTTTTACATTGCAGGAAGAATTTACAATGTCCAAAAGGCAGAAAAAGAAGGCCCCTATGGTCGAAGAACAAACAGCAATAGAGGTCGTCCCACAGACAGAATATATATATGAGGACACCCAATGTGTCTCCGGTATTGAGCCTGAGTATAAATGGGGTGAGATATACAGAATGATTTCTCACAGGGAAGTCCCAGACACGGGTCTCGAAGAGGAGCCAATTTATGCCAACATTGAAAAATCCGCCATCATGAAGGTGGATACTAAACCAGAGCTGTTCCCTTGCTCTGATGTAATGAGATGGATTCTGCCACACACAAACAACAACACAATGCTTATAGCGAATGTCGATGGTCAGGGCTATGCTGCGTTTAGCCCTGGATATGTGGCGTTATCTTACCACCTGCCAGAGCCTCAAGTCTTCCTGTCAAATGATTGGTTGGATAACCTCAGGATGGATTTATTGGAAACCCTGAGGAGAATGCTTTTTCCAGGAGAGCTCTATCGACATAGAGCAACTGAAGATTATGATACAGCAAGCTTAAGAGCTCCTTACAGGTTTATAGCCCTGATGCTAAATCGGATCTTTGGTAGAGCCAATGGTAGACTCTTCAAATTGGAATGGGTTCCCCTTATGTTCCATGTGGCCACAGAAGGAATGATCTTCAACTGGGCCAGCCTAGTATCAAGTAGTCTCTCTTCTTGTGTAGCTGCAGCCTTGGGATGAGGAGAAGCCCGGAAAAAATTTGAATTCTATATGAGTTCCATTTTGATAGACTGCATACTATGCCACCAGCCTTTCCCCGGGCTCAAGTGTGTCTGGGATAGGGAAAGAACAGCAGTATATGCAACTTACAAACTACTGTGGGCTCATCAGTACCACAGTTATTACCGAGAGATCTGTGAGCATTTTATTATGCCACTACACACGCTTATCTTCCGAAAGGAATGTGACTGCATGTCTGAAGAGGCTATGCAGGTAATAGAGGAGTATGGTGATTATTTCTTGATAGAGAATGGTATGTACCTTAGGATGTTTGGAGGATCAAAGACACCTTATCTGCTGCCAAAGTATGCAACAGATTATATAATCCATAAAGAGGCGGTTAGACAGGTGTTTATCGACGAAGTTGGCCATTTCTTGTTCCAGCACAAGAAAACTGCATATCCCCCTCTACCATTCAAGTTGGGTAGCTGTAGATTCACCAATGTGAAGCAAGCTACGGAATTTATAGAGGAACTAGGGAAGTTCCATTTTGGGGAAATGCCTTTCCGGCGCAATGACACTCATGGTAGAGTGGCTGAGCATTGCAAGAAACACAAGGTGTTTTATGAGTACACCCATCATTTTGATAGAGATGAATCTGTTTTCAGGAGTGCACCAAACATGACGGCACTCAGTAGAAGATTCAAACCAAAACACCCCACCAAGAGTGGAAAAGGGAGTGAGCAAGATAAAGCTGAGCAAGCTAAGGCTGAAGAGGTCACCAAAAGGATAAGAGAGGAGGCTCAGAGGCTAGAAAATGAGGCTGCAGAATGGCTACAGAAGGGAGAAGAAGAGAAAAGGAAAGCTTCCCAGGAAGCAGCTGAACTAGCAAAAGAAGCAGCCAGAGAAACAGAAGAAGCTGCTAGGCAAGTAGCCGAAGAGGCACAAAAGAAGCTAGAAGAAGAGCTTCGAGAGCAGGAGGCTGAGAAGATAAAGTTGGCACAGCAGCAAGTCTCGGAGACCCCATCAGGGCAGAGTCAGGAAGAGGAAAATCCTGAGGTGCAAATTCTTCAAGTACCTACTACCATCATTCCCTCAACTCCTTCGCTCCAGCTAGTGCCCTTCGTCCAGAAAAAAAGGGGAAGAAGTCCCTGATTTTAGTATTGTTTATTATGACAGGGCCACTAAAAGAATCACGAGGAGAACTGAAAAGAAGGTGGAGGCGAAAGACCTATCAGGGAAAATGGTCACAGATACAGCGGTCATGTTAGGGACAGACAAGGATCCTCTATTCACGATAAGAGCAGGGACTGCACTAATCAATGTCTCCGCTGATAACATTAACAAGTTAATGGTTGATCTAGAGTCAGTTAAAAAGACCTCTTCTCAGCTTAAGGATACACTGAGACAAGAAAGAAATGAAGGTAATAGACTAAAGAGGAAGTATGAACACACGCTAAGGGAAATGGAATCAACAAAGGGAGAAATCCATGCCCTCCAGATAGAAGCGCAGGCCAAAGAAACAACACAAGAGGCTCTAGAAAACGCACAGCAGGAAGTTCAAGATCTCAAGAATGAGAAAGAGCAGTTGAGGGCAAAAGTGGAAGAGCTGGAGGCGCAGCAGACTGTCATCTATGAGTCCAATACCGCATACACCCAAGAACTGCAAGCGAAGCTGGCTTCTCTGACTGCTGAATTGGAGACAGCAAAGGAACAACAAGTAGGTCTGCAGCCATTCAAAGAATATATAACGGCTCAGAAAGTTAAAATGCTACAGCTGCAGATGGCTCTAGAAGAAGAAAGATGCAAAGTCCTTCAAATGGATAGCAGGTTAGAGGAGATCATAGAAACCTCCTCCTTTTTCATAGACAGATCCCAGGATGTGCTAGAAGTCTTGAACGCCAGAATGGCAAGACTGGAAGATGATGCAGAGATCCTAGAAGGGCTAGCAATCAAAGATCAGCAAACCCTCAGAAAAGATCGCATCCTGGTAGATTTTGCCATAAGCACTGCTGAATACTTTAAGAAGACTGTCAAGAGGACACAGGTAGCATGCTCGGAGTATTTTAAAAGGTTCCTCAATGCTTATAACCGCTGCCAAACAGAGGCTAAACTTAGGTTTGAAGAGTTCCCGGATCATGAGGCCTTTGTGGAAGTATTGCAGAAAAGACATCAATATGCAGAGGCCAGGACGCAGCAGATTCAAGCCATTGATGCCATGGTACTAAAGAATGAGGTGGGCCATGCAGCCGTTAGCATACAAGTTCTAGAAGACCAGTTTCGGTTGAGCCCAGCAAGAATTGAGGCTATCAAGAACCAAGTCGACAAGTTTGAAATTAACATCCAGTTCCTAGAGCCGTGTCCTTTTGAAAGCCTCGCTGCTGAAGCAGCAGCATGGAAAAAATTATTTGAAAGCCAAGCGGGACCCTCTTCATAGAGGACCGGTCCACTTTGTATTAATTTAATATTTTGTAAAATATTTTTGGAAAAAAATGAAGCATTGGGAGAACCAAGGGTTGGGAAGCCCAAAGGTCACTTTGGGCAGCCCAACCATTTTTTTGCTTTTTGTATAAAAGTAGGAAAGGTAGATAAGGAAGGGGATTTTTTCCCTAGTAAGACTGGAAAGTTGTTGTAAGAAGAACTACTTCCTTTTGCAATAAAAAATTACAGTTTTCCTGTTGAAAGAAGATTGGTGGGATTTCAAATGTGTTTGACATGGATAATCGAAAGATGAACTACTTTGTTTTTTAGCATTGTATCCATGAATCGTGAGATTGTTCTAACTTTATGACCTATGTCTTTGTTTAATGATTTCTGATTTATCTTATGAAATCTCTACCATGAGTAATGTATGCTTGCCATAAACAATTAGCGATCTGGTTGTGAAATATCTTTCGCTGTTCATGTGTGTAAAAGTTAATGTCAGCTATCTGTAATTGCTTTTATTACGCGTGCACATTCACATTACTCATATATGTCAATTACAAGTTGGCTCCCTTGGGATAGGATAGGTAGATAGATAGGTAGGCATTTGGATAGGTAGTCATTTCATTTCTGCATGAGTGTTTCAGATGCATGGTGAGCCTAAGACGAGAGGTAAGAACCTGCGCATCACTTTGTGAATGCTCCTTGCATCCTTCACCACCCTGCATTTAGTTAGATATTTGCATTTCACATTTAAGCCAAAAAATACAAATTCCAGTGGACCGGGCCGCAACCGGTAGAACCCCTGTTTGTTACTTTGACCTACGGTAGCCGGACCGTAAAAACCGGACGGATTCCCTATACCAAACAGTCAACGGGCTAGTTGGGAACGTTGATTGGGGAGAATCCCTTACTGTTGCCGCCTATGAATTTCCAGGCCTCAACACCATCTTAGTTCCTTACTTGCATGGTGAAATTAAAGCTTCTAAAAGTAAGGCATTTGAAGAAAGTGTGATAACTAGCATTAATAATTCTTTGTGCATTGAAGCTCAATCATGGATAAATGTTGAAATCTTTGACCAATCAAAGACTGAAAAAATATTGTATTGGTGTGAATGATCAAAAGATCCATGGGGAAGTTGATTCAATGCATAACGTTTTACAAATTCCTAAATAAACCTATGTTACAAAGAGGGGGGGGTAACATAGCAGAATTGTCTTCGATTCACTTTGATAATCGACAATGGAGTAATGTACTAATGTCCAATTGGATTTCACTAAGCGAGTGGGTAGATATAATAATACAAATATCCAATTGAATCATGGATGAAAGATGCTTCCAATAGTAAAGTCAAATGTCAGCATCTAATTTCATCTTGGATAATGGATGATAGAAATCAATAAATTGAGCAATCGTTAATGAAGACATTAATTTCAAGGATTAAAGGTTTTTTGGTTGGAAATATTGAGAGGGGGTGAATAAATATTGAGCACTTTTGACCATTTCAAACATTAATTGTATCATGTAAATATTAACCATTAACAATGTCATTCACCATCACATAACCATACACAGTGCACAAGACATTTAACGTGGAAACCCAAATGAGAGAAAACCACAAAATGCTTTTCTTATGTCATGTCAATATTTCATTCATAGGAAGCACCAACTTCCAATATTCTCTAGCACCAACTAGAAGGAGGCACCAACCTGAAGGAAGCTCCGACTCCTTGATTTACCAGCATTGACTTGAAGGAGGATCCAATCCCCTGACTTATAGAATCCAACCTGAAAGAAGCTCCAACTCCCTGATTTACCATAATCAACTGAAAGGAGGATCCGATCCTCTAATATCTCAAGCATAAACCTGAAGGAGACTTCAGTATCCTACCCTTGCATCGCCTTACCACCCTAATATGAATAAAAGAATCAATCTATCATTGTCATTATCACTATCAACCTGTACCTATATCATTGTCTCTGTCAACCTAGATCACTACCTCTATCAACCTATCGTAATCACTTCCTTGATTTACCTATACCTATATCATAGTCTCTATCAACATGTATCACTATATCACTGTCATTGTCAAACTGTCACAATCACTATCTCTGTCACAATGCCCCAATCATTGTGTCTGCAACTCATACATGTATCTCTATCTCTGTACCTATATAATTGTCCTTGTCACAATCAATATATCTATGTCTTAATTCCATAATCACTATCACACTATCTTTGTCACTATCACAAAGTCACTGTCACATTGTCTCTATCACTGTCATACCATCTCAATATATGTCACACTATATGAACATGTACATGCCTCAAATATATACCTAGAGACAATCATCCATTGATTTCATTTACATCCCCAACTTTTACATCATAGAGAATTTTCAAAACATTGAACATTCCAAGAGGTGCGTCATATGCTAAAGCATAAACATGGACTATGCCAAGATAACCACTGTGATCTATGCCAAAACAATCATACAATATACCCAGATAATCATAAATATCTATACCAACAAATTACTGATATCTATTTCAACAAATCACCAAGATCTATGCCAACAATATCACCATGATTATGCCAAGATAATCACAAATATCTATGCCAGGATCATCATCAAGTGTGCCAAGAGAGAAGCACTAGAGCATGTACAAACTTCATACTTTTTTCAAGACAACAAGATGTAACCTAGTCCATGAGAGACATGACCATTAGAAGAGAGACCCTTGTACAATAATCATAATTTTTCCAATATGAAGAAAAAAGAAACAAAACCTTTACCAAAATAATCTCTAGATCATGCCATCATATAGCCCTTCCAATAAGTTTTCCAACAAGCCAAGAATTTTGTAATTTTGATATCATATGAGAAAGTTATGCCAATTTTATCAATCTTCACCAAATAACAAAAGATGATCCCCAAAAATTTCACGCTAGATCCTCCACAAAATTTCGCACTTTCTCTCCAAGGATGCACAATAGAAAAGAGAGAGTGAATTACACAAATGAAATGACAGAGTGCAATCTGATTTATACTCCTCAAGGGGTCTCAAACTCACTTTGCAAAAACATTTTTCTCTTCCTTTTAAAATTGATTTTCTAATTTTAGGGGGGTCTCAAGAGTTAGTACCACGCTTCAAGGATACATCATGACACTTCACAAAAAATTCAATATCACTCCATATCTTTTCAAAGGGGCCTTAGGGCTTGTACACATCATCATACTTGGTGTATGCATCATTATTTTTTGCAGAGATCCTTGCCACTTCATGTGGTCTAACGGGCCAAAGTACCACAACATTCGGGGTCATGTGGGCCAAACATCATTATTTTGGGAATACTTCATGCTTCACACCAACTTGTTCTGAACCAAATTTGGGGACACGTTAGAGCCTTCTCCACCATGGGTCATGTAACTCTAAAATCATGGGAAAGTGGACCAAACACCATTACTTTGGGGGTTTCTTCATTTTCCCACCATCATGGTCTTGTGGACCAATCCTTACTACTCCGGCGGCTACCTCTCATGGGCATATCAACCAATCCGTTTGTTCATGTGGTCCCAACACCACTACTTTCGAGGTTAAGTGGACCCATCGTCATGATTTTGGAATATCTTTCTCACTTCAATCCCAATATGCTTTGTACCAACCTTAGGGGCTCTCTAGGGCCTTCTCCAACATGGGTTATGTGACCCCAACCACATGGTCATGTGGACCCAACACCACTATTTTAGGAATTTATTCATGTTTCTTACTAACATTTCTTAGGGACACCTTTATGGACTTCCTTACACTTCTTATAGTCATGTTCATGTGACATAACATCATGGTCATGCGACCAACCATAATGGTCATGTGACCCATCATCATTTATTTAGGAAAGTTTTCACACTTCTTTGTGCGGGACACTTTAGGGACTCCTTTTATACACTCCACATCATCATGATCATTAGGGGATTCTCTAGGGGCTTTATACCACTTGTGTATAGCTCAAAGTGTTTATCATGAGGGCCATGTGTAGCCTCTACGCCATAAGGGGACATATTTGGATTTATATACACTTGTGACAAAACTTCTTCTTCAAGGGATTCATTAGGATCATCAGGGTCTTCTTTAGGGGATTCAAGGCTTCATCAAGCATTACCCCAAAAAACTATCTCTATTACAACCACATCATCATTATCACCTTGACACCAATGTCAACACCACATATCTCTTTACCCTTTTGACATCAATGACACCCTGTTGAACATCAATGAAAGCTTCTTCCAACATTTGTTTCTTCAAGTAAGCAAGACTAAAAGGGATCAACAATGACTATGTTGGATGAAGCTTCAAAATTGAAGCATTTTTCTATGATTGTGGATGAAATAAGCTTTAAATTACATACAAATCATCTATCATTTCAATGCCATTAATGATTTATTTAAAATTTTATTATTATAATGAAGATGATCAAAATTGACATACTTTAACGTGGACACTCTATATTTGCTCTATTTAAACTAAGAATCAAGAAGAGAAAAGGGTTGGATCCATGGGATTTGATCCCATGTATTGTAACTTATGATAGTTTTGGATGATAATGAAATGAGTGGATGTGCCTTCACTACCTCTTTCTTTCTTATAGATTGGTAATATTTTGTTAATGCGATGTTCTTTTTGTTTACTTAATTGATTTGTTTTCATAAGTTGATGTGGATATGTCATCCCTTCATTTATAAAATATCTATGGACAAAAATTGTAATTAAACCCCTAGACGTTCATTGTAATAGGATTTATGTGATTTTTTGTCCATTAAATAGACTATGCTAGATTGCAACTTTGGATTGATGTGGTCATACCATAGTCCTTTACTCAAACTTATTACTATAGGAATTTGTGTGTTTGATATCTAGATTTTCCTACTTAATATTGATATGTAGACCATTGTGTTGGAACCTTTGAGATTTATCCAAAGTGAGATACCCCACTAGATTTTGTCACCATTGTAATAGATCCCTATCCATCTTCATTGACTCTGTAGCCCAACTAGTAGGGTTGCACCGGTCATGACTAAAATTCAACCATCATTACTTTGAATTATGTTTTATTTTCAATGTGCTCAATGAATAACTAATGATACTTGTCCCATTGGATTTATATCAAGGAAGCTCCCCTTGAGCTAGAAAAGAATTAGTTAGAAGTGAAAGGAGAATTGTTGTGGTGACAATGGGCGACCTCCTAAGTATCACAAAAGTTGCATTGATTGTTGCTAGAGACTTGATATTTTGCTATGCAATTTTGGGGGACAACAAACTTTAGAGATGGTGCTCCGCATCCCAACAAATCTCTCCTAGTGGAGAACATGACACATACTTAGAATAACTCTTACACATTTTCCAATTTGTCATCACTATTTCACAACCATGTAAGAGGAATTTTGGCATGACATTGTCATAATTGTGTAAGAGGAATCTATCATAATTTTCATAAGAATAAGGAATATGTCATAAGGGTGTTAAGGAATATTTTCAACATGGGATACCAATGATGCAAGGATTCTCCTCCAACGCTCATGGGCCCTCCTTCACTAGTGCACCATCTTCCTAGGAAAACAACTCAGAGCAACTAAAAACAAAGAGTGTTACCAACTTTAAAAAAAATAAACAATGGTTGTAATTTCAAAGTGGTGTGATTTTTCTTAAATAATGGTGATGAGTCAACTTGCATATATAGATAGCAACCAATTATAGTTGTCCTCACCATAAGTTTGACAATGAATTATGATAGGTTATACCATTAAACAAATCTCTCAAAATAAAATGCATATGATAAAAAAAGAAAAGAAAACATAAATAAGGATTTAACTTTATTGGTCCTAGTAACACCAAAGGGCCAATAATTCTGCTATAGTGTTGGTATTGTTTCCTTACAAGTACTTGGAGAATCCAAAGTTATAGTAAATAGGTCAAATGGTACATGTTTGATTCAGGTCCTCTCCTTGGAGCAGTGGTGTCAAAGAACTATGATGCTTCTTGTTGGAAGGCCTAAAGGAATTTTAATTTATAAGGAGTACCAAGAAGATATCTTTATATCGAAAAACTATCATATTTATGACACCTATGATGCTTCTTGTCAGAAGGCCTAAAGGAATTTTAATTTATAAGGAGTACCAAGAAGAAGATATCTTTATATTGAAAAACTATCATATTTATTAGTTGGTGAAATCTTTTTTGGAAAACTGGATTATAAGCAAATAAAGCTAAGATTGTTTTTACAGGCTGCAAAAACAGTTAGCTTGTTGTTCCTTGGCATTTTTGATGATTTTGTCAGCATATTAGTATTTTGTAACCAAGTTTGAACCCGCGAGCCACACAACGGCCCCCACGCCTTAACAGAACGTGCGGTGGTTAACTGGCCTACCCGTAGGGTGCAGTAAACCAAAAAATGTTATTTCACATTTTTTTGAGATTTATTATATAAAGATATAACAATAATTAGATTTATTTATTTTTCTGAACAATTCAATACAAACAGAGACTTATGATAAAATACTGTACTTTCTTTGCAGGGATGACCCAGGAATTCAGAAATGCTGAATTTTTCTAACCTGGCTGAATTTCCATCATTTAATTTGATAAGAAAAGTAAGTTGCTCAAATAAAATAAAAAGTTTTGAAGAACACAAGATCCACGATCGTTTTGAGACTGAGATGACTTTCAGATCGTTCTCCTATCAAATATTAAGGCTGGTCTTTGGGCTTTGGGCTTGGCCTCAGTTGTCCTGAGATAAAAACAGTTTTTAATAATTCGCTTTCTAAAATTGTAAAATAATGACGATAATCAATTTCAAGTTTTTTTTTCAAATAAAAATAAAAAACCACTAAGCAAATTATCTTGGCAAGGTGGCGTGGAGCTTAGCCAAACCCAGAAAAATAAATAAAACCATCCATTTGACCATACATCTTTATAGCAATCATCTTTAAGAGTGAAATATTTGTTTGAAGCCTACGTTCCAAGAAAACCAATAAGTATTGTGAAGCATTTATTGATAGCGAGTATGGTTCATCATAAACATTGCTAAGGATTTATTCATACTAAGTACACACTAAGGAATTGAATTTTGTTTTTCAATTTTGGAAAATTTAGTTTTATTATGCGTTCATTGTACACAAATTTAAGAAAAGTTTATTTATATTTGTTTACTGATATTTTCAATATCGTTAGAAAAAGATCAATGCACTTAGTAACTTTTTTATATGAAATTATTCAAATGCCAACAATATTATAAAGAGATCAATGTATTTTAGTAACTTCTTCATTGTATCGAAGATTTTGTGGTGCATTCTACAACCCAGTAGGGGAGAAATGTGTAACTCCTTCCGTGCTCATCCTAGAGTTGACAAGTGTCTTTTATAAAAATAAAAAAATATTATTAAAATTAACTTGTCCGCTTAAAATAAATTTAAATTATTTAGAATTGCATATATATATATAACAACATAAATTAGATAAACTAAAACCATAAAAATTAGATTACACATTTCTACTCTAAAAAAAAGGTTTGCACCTTGAGAGATTTGATCCCTCTCTCTGCTTGGTAGAACCCCTTTTAGATGGATCTATGCTGGTATGAAATTATTCAAAAGCCAATAATATTACTCATAAAATTATTCAAATGACAACAATTTTATTCGTAATTAAGTTGACCTGGTGCTTAATTTGAATTGACAAAACAACTCAATTTTCAAAAATTATATCACCATTTTTCATTAACTGTTTTTCAAAAATTATATCACCATTTTTCATTAAAAAAAGTACATAGGTAACAGAGAAATTACATCCTATATCCATGCTGATCATTCTGACCTGGAAATACTTTGACATCCTATTTCACTACCTAATTCTCCTTTATTTATAGATCATAAGAGGATCTTACACATGTACAACATTTGTATAATAGATAGAATATTGGTTACCAACAAAGCAAAATTATAGCTCGTTGATACATAATAACAGTATTATTCTTCCAAAATATATTATCAGCATTATAGAAGCAGTTAGCCAAGACAACACAGGACGATCCTATTGGTATTTTTTCTTTATGTGTGCCATTGATTTAACCTCGCTTGCCTCTTTTATTGCTGTGCCAATGGTGTCCTTGCTTCCTCTATGTCGAATCCAGTTGTTGGTTCGACAGGTCACTTGCTTTACGCTTGAGATTAGGCACATTAAGCTGAATTTTATCCAACTGGGGAAGCTCGCTGTTCGGGATTGGGGTAGTGGAGGGGCTCTGCGGGCCCTTTCCTTTCTCTTTACCACTATCCTCAGACATCTTCAGTGACCAAATGTTGCCCAATTTCTTAAGCTCTAAGATAGGGCCTGAGTAACAATATATCCTCTGGCATGCAAGAAAATATTATATACCCAACAACCAAATTGTTAATGTTGCATATACTTGGATCTAATTAGTCCTTTCCTCGACCTTATTACTATAGGAATTTGTGTTTTATATCTAGATTTTCTTACTTAATATTGATATGTAGACCATTGTGTTGGAACCTTTGAGATTTATCCAAAGTGAGATACCCCATTAGATTTTGTCAACATTGTGACAGATCCCTATTCATCTTCATTGACTATGTAGCCCAAATAGTAGGGTTGCACTGGTCATGATTGAAATTCAACCATCATTACTTTGAATTATGTTTTGTATTTTCAATGTGCTCAATGAATAACTAATGATACTTGTCTCATTGGATTTATATCAAGGAAGCTCCCCTTGAGCTAGAAAAAGAATTAGTTAGAAGTGAAAGGAGAATTGTTGTGGTGACAATGGAGGACCCTGAGTATCACAAAAGTTGCATTGGTTGTTGCTAGAGACTTGGTATTTTGCTATGCAATTTTGGGGGACAACAAACTTTAGAGGTGGTGCTCCACATCCCAACAAATCTCTCCTAGTGGAGAACATGACACATACTTAGAATAACTCTTACACATTTTCCAATTTGTCATCACTATTTCACAACCATGTAAGAGGAATTTATCATGACATTGTCATAATTGTGTAAGAGGAATCTATCATAATTTTCATAAGGATAAGGAATATGTCATATGGGTGTTAGGGAATATTTTCAATATGGGATACCCGTGATGCAAAGATTCTCCTCCAACACTCATGGGCCCTCCTTCACTAGTGCACCATCTTCCTAGGAAAACAGCTCAGAGTAACTAAAAACAAAGAGTGTTACCAACTTTTAAAAAAAAACAATGGTTGTAATTTCAAGTGGTGTGATTTTTCTTAAATAATGGCGATGAGTCAACTTGCATATATAGATAGCAACCAATTATAGTTGTCCTCAACCAATTATAGTTGTCCTCACCATTAGTTTGACAATGAATTATGATAGGTTTTACCATTAAAAAAATCTCTCAAAATAAAACCCATATGATTCAAGAAAAATAATATGATAAAAAAGAAAAGAAAACATAAATGAGGATTTAACTTTGGGGATTATTGGCCCTACTAACACCAAAGGGCCAATAATTCTGCTATAGTGTTGGTATTATTTCCTTACAAGTACTTGGAGAATCCAAAGTTATAGTAAATAGGTCAAATGGTACATGTTTGAGGGCTGTCGAAGGGCCTAAAGGAATTTTAATTTATGAGGAGTACAAAGAAGGTATCTTTATATTGAAAAACTATCATATTTATTAGTTGGTGAAATCTTTTTTGGATGACTGGAATATAGGCAAATAAAGCTAAGATTTTTTTTTACAGGCTGCAAAAACAGTTAGCTTGTTGTTCCTTGGCATTTTTGATGAGTTTGCCATCATACTAGTATAATGTTGCAATTCTTGTGATACAAAGTTGATGGTCAGCAGAAATTCTTCTTGTATATGATGTTTTCTTCTATGTATAACTAGAAGTATTTTTTTTGTTGTTGAAAAAAAAAAGATTTAAAATAGGTTACTTAACCCTATTAATTGGAATTTGACAATTCTATGAATAATAAAAAGTAGGTTTTTTTTCATTGCTCAAAATGGAAAAATAAAAGCTTTAAAATAGGTTACTTAATCAACTCTATTAATTGGAATTTGGTGCTTTTAATTGGAATTTAGCAATTCTCCAATAGAATGGGACTTCGCAATTTCTAGAATTGGAATTTGGCAATTCTCCAATAGAATGGGACTTTGCAATTTCTGATATCTAGAATTAGAATTCATGATTACAACAAAATGAGGAGTAGGACAACTAGATTTATGTGAAAAAGGAGATTTTTTATCCATTTTAAAATTAAATAATGGAATCATTACATTAAAAAATAATAGTGTTGGGTCATTTGTTTTGTAGATGTTATTGAAAATAGTTGCACATGAAGGTATGAAAATATGGGGAGATTTGAAATTATTCTGATAAATTGAGAAGTGTTTTTTTTGGTAGACTGGAAGAGTCGGAATGTTGAAGTATGGAGAGATTTTAAATTATTCTGGTAAACTGAGAAGTGTTTTTTTGGTAGACTAGAAGAGTCGGTATGGTGTCGGCATGATACTCACCTGAAAATGTTCAAGTATTGGGAGATTTGAAATTATTCGTGAACTGGTAAAGTATTGGGAGATTTGAAATTATTCGTGAACTGGTAAACAGAAGGATGGCGTCGGAGATTTATTATATGAAGATATAGCCATAATTATATTTGTTTATTTTTCCGAACAATTCAATACAAACAGAGACTTATGATAAAATGCTGTACTTTCTTTGCACAGATGACCCAGGAATTCAGAAATGCTGTCCTTTCTTTGCACAGATGACCCAGGAATTCAGAAATGCTGAATTTTTCTTTGGTGGCTAAATTTCCATCATTTAATTTGATAAGAAAAGTAAGTTGCTAAAATAAAATAAAAAGTTTTGAAGAAGATAAGATCCACGATCGTTTTGAGACTGATATGAGGCTGGGTTTTGGGCTTGGCAACTGGTTTTCACTTCATAAAAACAGTTCTTAATGTCTCGCTTTCTAAAATTGTAAAAAGAAAAAAAAAAAAACCATAACCAAGGGTTTTTTTTTTAAATAAAATAAAAAAACACTAATCAAATTATCTTGGCAAGGTGGCGTGGTGCTTAGGCAAACGGAGAAAACTAAATAAAACCATCCATTTGACTTTACAACTTTATTGCAATCATCATTGACAGCGAAATATTTGTTTGAAGCCTACGTTACAAAAAAAAGTCACAAGTATTGTGAAGGATTTATTGATAGCGAGTATGGTTCATCATAAATATTCCAAAGGATTTATCCATACTAAGTACACACTAAGGAATTGAATTTTGTAGCATTTGGTTATTATTATTTTTTCAGAAAAAATTATGAAAAGTATGTTTATATTTTTGGATAGTATTTCAATATGAGTAGGAGGAGATCAATGCAATGCACTTCGCCCATGAAGCATGGGGGATCTTATTGGAGCTGGATCCAAAAGAGGGCATTAATTACTTGGACCATATTTGCAATCTATCTTCATACTAGAATGAATAAGGGTTGGCAGGGTGAAGAACCAGCAATTGTGGCTTCTTTAGGATTTTCTATAGTTTGGATCCGTTATTTCAAAGTCAATCTATTAGGAATAAGATTAGATGAAATTATTCAAATGCCAAGAGTGTTATTTCTTTATATGAAATTATTCAAATGCTAACATTGTTATTCTTAATTAAGTTGAATTACTAAAAAGAGATCAATCAATGCACTTTACAAACTTCTTCACATGAAATTATTCAAATGCTAACATTGTTATTCTTAATTAAGTTGAATTACTAAAAATAGAGATCAATCAATGCATTTTACAAACTTCTTCACATGAAATTATTCAAAAGCCAAAAATGTTATTCCTTCCTATAAAATTATTCAAATGCCAACAATGTTATTCGTAATTAAGTTGAACTGGTGCTTAAACAAAATTAACAAAACAGTTCAATTTTCAAATATTATATCACCATTTTTCATTAAAAAAAAAGGAGTACACAGAGAACAGAGAAATTACATCCTATATCCATGCTCATCATTCTGAGCTGGAAATACTTTGGCATCCTATTTTCACTACCTAATTCTCCTTTATTTATAGATCATAAGAGGAGCTTACACATCGACAACATATGTACAATAGATAAAATATTGGTTACCAACAAAGCAAAACTATTGCCCTTTGATACATAATAACAGTATTATATATTATCAGCGACTATAGCCCTTTGATACATAATAACAGTATTATATGTTATCAGCATTATAGAAGCAGTTAGCCTAGAGAGCACAGGATGATCCTATTGGTTTTTTCTTTATGTCCGCCATTGATTTAACCTCGCTTGCCTCTTTTATTGCTATGCCAATGGTGTTCTTGCTTCCTCTGTGTCTGTGTCTGTGTCTGTGTCGAATCCGGTTGTTGGTTCGACATGTCACTTGCTTTACGCTTGAGATTAGGCACATTAAGCTGAATTCTATCCAACTGGGGAAGCTCGCTGTCCGGGATTGGGGTAGCGGAGGGGCTCTGCGGGCCCTTCCCTTTCTCTTTACCACTATCCTCAGACATCTTCTTCACTGACCAAATGTTGCCCAATTTCTTAAGCTCTAAGATAGGGAGGGCCTGAGTAACAATATATCCTCAGGCAGGCAGGCAGCAAATATTATATACCCAAGAACCAAATTGTTAATGTTGTATATACTTGAATCTAAGGAATCCAATTTACTTTCAAATCCAGATCAGTGTGTTCATTAATTATCAATCTCGAGACCAGATGTCAGCTACAGACAACAATGGGCAGGCAGTATAAATTCTGCCAAAATGCCGTATATGGGCAGTCCTCCATTGTTTCATGGTTGATCCCGTGGGCCTGATTTCGGCTTCTGAAGAAATCTTGGGCAGATAACGAACATTATCAACAATGAATACAGAATCCAGATAAATCATCATCGTTGGATTGAAATAATGGCCATAAGCATGAAATGACAGTAGGGACAGTCTATTTTAGTGGATCCACGCTTCGTTGGATTGAAATAATGGCCATAAGCATGAAATGACAGTAGGGACAGTCCATTTTGGTGGATCCACGCTGGCCAACCATGAACTCAGAGTATGAGTAGTCCTTTTCATGTTTTCGCCCTACCATCATGGTTCCGGACAGTCAAAAGAGACCCACTGGGTGGTCCATAAATAGTGTTTATGCGGCATCATGAAATTCTAACCAGAACCATGAAATGACGGCCTGAAAATCATTTTTGCCTGAACAGTTTTTTGGCACGTTGTGAATCAAAGATTACAATGTCATCAATGCAAATTTGTAATATTGTAATATTGTTGTTTTCAAATTACAATGACAGAATAGTTTTTTTGGCACGTTGTGAATCAAAGAGTGACACTGGCATCAATGCAAATTTGTAATATTGTTGTTTATCAAACTCTTTCAAAACTCCTCTCATTTTTAATGATTGATAATGAAACACTCGTACAGTTTCATTGGCTCAATTATTTTTGGATTTTTTTCAACGATCTAAATGATTGACAATAAAACACCACACACTAAAGTTTCATTGGGTCACTTCTTTTGGATTGTTTTCCAGGATTGCAAAGAAGGCCAAAGTTTCCCCACCGTGGAAAAACTTGATTGTAATGGAAATTTTGATTTTAATGTTTTATTTGGATTTGAATTTGAACTGCAACCAAAAAGGGCTATAATTGATTGATGGTATCCCATTTTATATGAAATATATAATGCAAAAGGGCTATAATTCATTGATGGTATCCCATTTTATATGAAATATATAATACAAGGAGTGTAGGAACAGATATTCTTTACTACACAACACTAAAGCATCGTTTAAGCAATGCATAAAACATCTCTTTTCTAATAATGTTTCAAAATCCTAAAACAATAAAAAAGACTATTTTTTATATGTAGTAATTTAAGGTTCTTAGGCACATGCTAGAGCCATGAAAAAAACATGAGCCAAGTCAAATTATGATCAAAATCATAGTTTTTATGAAATCTTTGCCAAAATTTATAGCAAAAGAGAAGAGCATTTTATTAATAGTGTAGCACAAAGTCAAGTGAACTAGCAAAATTATAGTACACAGTATTCATAAATATAAACAATTAAGTATTATTGGTAATTAGAAATATAAAATGCAGAGGGGTAGGGTATGTAAATCTCTAGTCAAATTATTGTGGGGAGGGGGTCTCATACACCAATTTAATGTTTGGCTTGGCTGTGACCTTAAAAATAGATTATTATTTATTATTTTAACTACTTAAATACATAAATAACACTAAATGGTAAAGATCATGGCTTGTGGTTTTAAATAATCATGCAACTCAAGCCATAAGGAAACCTTGGCAAGAAAGAAGGCATTGAGAATGTTCTGACCAAACACCAAAAGTTAGATTCCTTTGTCGATTCAAAATGGAAATCTCTTGTTGAGAATCAACCTATAGAGCTTGATAGTGAGAAGGCCTAAGCATTCCTTGTTGGATCCTATATTCTTTTAGGCAAGTGGTGCATGTAGTTGGAGTAGTTTGCATAATTTTACAACTAGGCAACAACAATGGGGAATCAACAATGTTCCAATTTAATGAGAGTTTCAAAGAGTTAAAAAAACTAGACATGGAGTGGGTAAGGGAAAAGAAAAGCAATGCTCATATGGATTTATAAGTGGAAAATCATATTGCACATATTTATGAGCAAACTGTCATCGACATTTTTGAACCGAGAGTAGCGAGGTGCTTACAACCCAGTATGGGGGAGATGTGTAACATTACATAATAAATTATTTTATGTCGGCTCATAAAATAAAAAATGAAAACCAAATAAAAAATAATTAAAAAAATCCACATTCGTTCATAAAATAAAAACTTAAAACCAAATAAAAGGTCATTTGAAAAATAACACCTAAAGAAATTGGATGCCTCTCAGTGCTTGATAGATCCAAGTTTAGGATGAATCTAAGCTAGTTTTTATAAAAATGAGTAATTATCACTAAAAAAGTTGGAGGAACATCAAAAGAGGTTATTAAATGATAATGTACACAGTAGAAACTTGAGAGTAGGGATTTATGGATAGAAAATGGAGACAAGGTTTCTCATTTTTTCCATACTTATACTAATAGAAGGAAGATCACGAATATAATATGGGACATTCAAAATGAAACTAAGGGCGCAGTGAAGAGTTTCCAAGAAATTTTGAAGGTGGGGACAACCCACTTCCGATCAATTTTTAAGGAATTGTAGCTAGACAACATTGCAAACATAGTGAAAATATCCTCATTTTTCCTAGGTTTGTGGAAGGAAACCAAATTGAGCAATTGATAAACCAAAGGATTTAAAGAATTATTATTTTCCCTTTTCAATGAGACGGGCCCCATGGTTGGCCCATAGAATTTTATATGTTCTTTTATGAGATAATCTAATAGGATATGTTTATTGTTGTAAATTAAGTGCATTCAAATCTAAATTTCTATCCAATATTTTGAAAAATTATGGACTGGATACGTTTGACTATTTTAGGTTGATATCCTTACGAAATTACAGTGTAAAGAAAAAATACTGAACACTTTAGGTTGTGCTCAAATTGAATATAAAAACGGTAGATAATTCAATCTTTTTTAGCTCTTTCGAGATGCAAACTTGGCTGCAAATATCAAATTAAAACAATATAAGTCACATGACTTGTTTCTAATTAGGTTTTTTCTCATTTTACATAAAATAGATCACTACCACTCAATAGAAAGAATTCAAATACCCAAGGAAAGTAAACAAGGCCTGTTAATTTTGGTTTCCTTTAAGATTCCCTACAACAAAAACTGGATTTAGTGTCTCTTTTTGCATCCATTTTTGTGTCTAGACCATCTTTCAGTGTATTTTTCTTCATTTCTTGGACAAAATGGTGCAATTTCACAAGTTGGTGCTATTTTAGGTGTTTTTTGCATCCTTTTTCTAAATCTGGCGCAAATCGTGACGTAATTTGCACCAAGTTTTGCACCTGGTTATGCGCCAGGTTTTGCATCAGGTCTTGAGCCTAGTTTTGCACCTAATTTTGCGCCTAGTTTGTACATATACTCTTGTTGCACCCCCTTTTACGTCCATGTTTGCCTCAACTTTTACGCCCTTGTTTTCATCCACTTTTGCATCCACTTCTGCTTCTTTTTTTGCATCCCTTCCTGCGCCAAGTTTTGCATCAAATTTTACATCATGTTTTGAATCTAGTTTTGCATCTCGTTTTGTTTCAGCTAATTTTGCATCCACTTTTGCATCCATTTTTTCATCCTCTTTTGCACCCACATTTTCATCCTTTTTTGCATCCCATTTTGCATCCATGTTTACATCTTTTTTTGCATCTACTATTGCATCCACTTTTGTCACGTCCCAATTCACACCCATTTTTGCACCTACTTTTACACCCACTTTTGCATCCAAGTTTGCATCTTTTTTTGTATCCAATTTTACATCAGTTATTGCATCCATTTATGCATCCATTTTTGCATCCACTTTTGCATTGGGTTTTGCGTTGGGTGTTACAACTACTTTTGCATCTACTTTTGTTGCATCCACTTTCACATCCAATTTTGTATCCAATTTTACATCCATGGTTGTATCCAATTTTGCGCCACTGTTTTCATCATGTTTTGCTTCCACGTTTGCATCATTTTTTGCATCCACTTTTGCATCACCTTTTGCATCCATTTTTGGTGCACCCGATTATGCACCCACTTTTGTGCCTACTTTTGTTGCATCTATGTTTGCATCCATGTTTTTATCCACTTTTGCATCCAGTTTTACACCCAGATGTTGAACATAACAACGAGGATAATGATTATGATATTGAGGATGGTTATGATGATGATGATAATGTTGTTGATAATGAGGAGAACGATGACAATGATCATGATGAGGATAATGAAAATGACGACATTGGCAATGAAATGAATGATGATGATGGTGATGATGACAATGACAATGATGATGAATACAATGAGAATGATGATGTTTATCATCTTAAAAAATAAGTTGTTATTTGTCATGTATAAATTGTATGTGTCCTCCATGACCCTTTTCCACTAATCACATATTTTGGGTAGATGTTATTTCTTATTCCAAAGATAATGATGAATAACTGATAAAAATGCCAATAATCGTGATGATGATGATGCCAAGGACAATGGTGATGGTGATGATGTCAAGGACAACAGGGATGAGTGAGGGATGATGATGACATGAATGATGATTATGTCGATGATGATGACTATTGTGATAATAATGGTGACAATGACAAAGATGATGATGATGATGATCATCATCATCATCATTTCCATCATCTTCATCATAAAAAACATCATCACTATCATTGTCATCTAGTTCATCATCGTCATCATTTAAAGCATATGGGGTATGTTTACCATTTAAAGCATGCATAACAAGTGGGATACAATTACAATTTTAAGCATGCATAACTTATAACTATGATTGAGCACATTTTAATCTTGGAGCTTGTAGTGAAACCGGGTTTATTTACCTCTACCAACACTTTCTTATAAGAATCATCATCATCATCATCATTTCTCATGTCATTCTCATTGTCATTGTCATCATTACTATCATCATCATCATCATCACCATATAATCACATCATTGTCAACTTCATCGTCATTGCCATCGTTTTCATCATCATTCATCTCACCATCATCATCCTCATTGTCATTGTCATTGTCATCATCAACAATAGCATTGTCATCATCATTATCATGTAATCACATAATTGTGAATGTCATTGTCATCAAATCAATTACATTTATTGTTTCCACTTTAGCACCCCAAATCAATTGCATTTATGTTCTCCTTATGCTAGTCTATATAGATGCAAAACTAGGTGGTTGATATCATCATGATGCTAAAATGGACACAAATTGCGTCCACTATAACATCCCAAATAAATTACATTTAAATTCTACTTGTGCTAGATTCATGTCTAGGTGAAAAAATTGGCACATTATATAAAGATCTTGCTAAAGTGGAAAAAAGATGATTTGATGAACAAAGCTAAAAACAAAATCAAAATATGATGTTTCCTCGATTTGGCATCTTACTTTTCATTTCCAATTATAGTTAATCAAAAGTATTTTGATTTGGAGGGTAGTTTTGAATCACATAATCTGATTGAAATCCCATTTGAACATCTATATGAATACTACATGGATCATATATATGTTTAAGTGAATCATATTTGTTTTAAAGGTGAGCTTATACATAAACTAATCAAAGGTTTTTGCTATAGTGTAGTTTACGTACATTTGTGTTAACCAATTCCTTCAACTGCACAAGTTATATTTGTATGTACATGCATATGACAACTTCTACAATATACATATATAAATTTTTTTAATTCTCAACGAATACCTTCATATCACTTCTAACCATTATCAACCAATAGATGAAACTAACCACAATAACTATTATCCAACTAATTCTTGTTATTTTTGGCTACCAAGTCATATTAACTTATAAACATTTTAAGGACATTACACTAGGTAACGAGTATAGAGAAAATAATCAACACATTAATTTAGATTATGAGTTCTAAACATAGTAATTGAATGATTATTGTAGCCAAATAATAACGAAGCATTTTAAAATGGGACATAAAAACCATTATTATTTAAATATGAGTCACATATCCGACTGTAAATTTAGAAGTCTTCATTCACATTATAATATGAATCTAGGTCTTCCAATTTTTCCTTGTCAATGTTCATATGTTCTTGCAAGTACCTAATATTATTCTTGCTAAACCATCCTGCTAAAGTGGTATTGTAATCATCCTCATCTTCACTTTCATCATATTCTGTATCAATAAAATTTGTTTCGGTTCCAATCGTTTTAAGATGTAGCAGACATGGAGAAATATATCAAAGAGAGATGTCCATATAAGATAGATATTAAAGTCGTTTATAACGTTTATGTAAGAAATACACAAGCTTCATGGCATGCATTTTATTATTCTTAGCAAATTGGTATGTCTTTTTGGCACAAGAATAATGCAGGGTTCTCTGTTTTCAGAGTTGATTCCAAGGATTCTATTCTAGATTGGTTCACTTCTTTAGGTCAGGTTTCGAGCCGTTGAAAGTCAAAACCAATTCTAATCACCAATGCCAATGCACTCTTTATAATGGGACACTCAATTTGTCAAAGCTGAGGTCAAAGTTTCCTTGTGCATAAATGGGTAGTATGTATGGAAGGGTTTGGTTCTGTTTACAATGCTCTGTTTCTAGGTCAATTACATCACATACTGTGTATTGTAATGCATAATCACAGGATTTGGTTGTGGCTCAACTATATCTCCCCATTAAATATACATTCAAGCAATAAATCCATTCATACACTTTCATTTTCACTATGCCAATTGCAATGGCTATTGGCAATCTTTTTTTATTTGCCAAGATGTGCCAATATTTTCTTCTTAATCCTATAATTGCAAAATCTAGTTGCTATACGAGGGTTCTCTGAAACCCTACACGAGAAATCAAACCCTATATCAGATATTAGTGTTTAAACCCAAGCGATGGATGCAAGCTTCTGTATTTTTGTGTTTAAACCCAAGTGATGGATGCAATTTTTTGTTTTTTAAGGTGGAAATTGCCTTCTGTCTAGCTCCAAGAGGATTACAATTGGCCTGAATTTGTCAGGCCCACAAGCGGCCTATTTTTACCAATACGATGGCCCTTAAAAATCTGAATCAGTAATTACAACTATTTAGTATTTTTCATTTGGCTAAGTCCATACTCTTATGTCATAATCACCTAGGACTTGCACCTAGAATTTAACCTGATGAGTAGACTAATATTCCACTACTGACATACAATTATGAAGGTGTCCTAGAGCTTCATAATGTAATTCTAGAGATGAAGACCATACCTTTGGCTCTAAAGAAACCATTTATAGTAGATTGCATTGTACATGAATAGACATTTTTTCTTATCCACTACTCTTTTAAAAAGTTGATCTTCTAGTTTATTGTGGATTCTATAAATTTGGGAGAAGGAGAAATCTATAAAATCATCCTTCAAAGACTTAAATTTGCCAGTTTAATGGACTGGGTTGGCCACCTTAAGGACAAACCTATTTTTTTCCTAGTATATTGTGAGCACTCCACACATGGAACAATGCATGGCTTCATAGCGTATCAATGGCACTATGCATCCATGCCATGGGGACTTGGGGCATTGGGCATGGTTAAGGGAGGATAAACCCAAGCCTTAGGCCCTATAGATAACTTTGAGGATTCAAGGGTTATGAATGAGTCCCTAAACCACTACACACACATATCTATGGAATATTTAAAGCTTATAGGTTGGGATACAGACAATTTTTGGAGGATTGGAGAACCACACTTGCATCTAAGGATGTATAAATTGTCAAAGGATGAAACTTGAGCCTTCGGTCCTAAGGGAAGGTCCTAGGGATCGAGATCCATG